>OY292515.1:8900747-9490142 GCA_958496365.1 Subacronicta megacephala | reverse complement strand
GAAGCATCGAAAACCTACATAACCCGACCAAGTTCGGATAGCTACAAAAAAGCGGCCGTGCAATATATTTAGGTAACATCCCAAAATTTACAGTATAATACCGGTATTGAATTGGTATAGGTGATAACACAATTGTTGTTTCGATATAATTTATAGGTCATTTATTATTGTACACCTACTTTTTTAAATGTATTTGACTATGACAGAAAGTAGGTACTATTTACGTAGGTACTTTATTTAAGTATGCGCTTGAGACTTGAGATATAATCTAGATATATTATAAGACAAATAAAATTCATACAGCTAATTTCTATTGACGATTTCACGGATCAGGATTCCAACTATAGACCCCTTAGGGAAATTAAATAACTACCACATGTAAGTACCTACTACTGTTTAGGTAAATATTTATCATATTGTAGCTTATGACTGTACTATTTAACCAATGGACTAGGCATGCACGAGCGTTCCCCTTTGCAAGTTTAGTGGATCAAACAAATCTAATAACTTAAAAAAAACTACTTCTTGAATCGATTTTTTAATTGATGTATACCGTTGTACTGTACTGTGACTTATGTATGTGAGCGTGTTCCCCCGCACCCAACCAAAATATGTAGAATTATTTTGCTCGAAGCGGTACGCTTAAGGCTAGTCCTTTGGTTAAATAGTCTAAGTATTGTAGTTATGAATTGATCAAAAATATTCTAGTGAGAAAAAATAGACAACCTGCAACGAGCGATAGGCGGCTTCTCGCTTGAAACTCGCTTTTTTTTTATTAAAAAAAAAACGGTACTTCCATCCTTGAAGAAAAGAGGGCAATATGTTTTCATTAGCCGCGGCCCGCAACGCTTGTGTACGCAACTGTACCGTATTAATAAATACTATATTGGAAGGTTAAGAACGTTACTTAGATATATGGCACGGCCGCTTTTTTGTAGCCATCTGAACTTGGTCGGGTTATGTAGGTTTTCGATGCTTCGTCAGTATTATAATAGTTTTTCTTTAATTACTGAATTTAATGACATGAAATTTTGCATGTGAATAGTTGAATGAATACACTAATTATTGGCATACATTTTACCATGCAATTCCTTTAGAACGTCGTGATATTTGACTGTTTTGTAAACAGTGATCTATTCATGGTAAATTGTCCTATAACTCTTTAATTACTAACGGAACATCATTGATACTTGGCAACATGTTGCAGACACCTACAAGGTTTGTATAAACGTGAAAATCTAGACCCCAAAGTGCATACTTTAAGAACTAAGACTTAATAAGCGTATTTTACGTTTATATTTTTATCTTTTAAGCCCTACGTTTTTTTCTAAATCTGTTTTTTAAACAAATATAAACAAATTCAAAACAATGTATGTAAAATTCTACAGCTCTCTATGTAAGCGCTTTATATGAAAACTAGCTAATGGCCAAACGTTCGCGTAGCGGAAACTTGAATTTCTCCGAAGTTTATGCATGCACTAATGTTATTCATACATACACAATTACACACAAATACACACTAATTATTGGACACATCTTTTTTCTTCTAAAGTTTATGGATTAAAAAAAGTTCCGCCAGGACAACGTTCGCCCAGCGGAATCAGTTTTTGATGAATTTCTCCACAATGGCTGCGTGCACAATTTTTTTTTTACCATACACAATTATACGACGTCATACACTAAATATCTGCATACTTAAAATCTTTAAATTCAACAACATTCCGCTGCGCGAACGCACACGCGGGATATGCTTCGTCTACTGGTTCTGTATTTGAACGGACATAGTCGCAGCGTCATACAAGCATCTCATCTCCTCGATATATCGCCAGTCTAATTGACATCGCTGCAGGGCCTACAAAACTGCCCAGGTCTCGATTGAATCAAAGGCCTTCTCATAGTCCACGAAAGCAAGACACAGGGGGCTGGGCTCTTCGGTCTTTTGTATAACCCGCCGGACCGTGTGGATGCGGTCTGTGGTCTCTTAATTCTAATGGTAAACTTTTATTTCGTCCAAAATACTTGAATGAAAATACCTATCTATTTAAATGTAATCCATGATATTTGGAAGGGCTTCGACTAGTTCTCCGCTCTTTAATTTTTTTTAAAAGCAGTTATGTGGTTTTAAATAATGTATTAACTATATTATTACAATTTTAATTCAACGGTTAAAGGTTTCTATGCGCTCGCGCATTTTGACGTCGACTTTTAAAGTCTGACCTACCGATGACTGATGACGTCTGACTTCCCCTTCGGGGAATACAGCGTGATGGTATGGTATCTTCAATCTAATACACCATAGGAAATCAAATGCGAGTAATGCGACTGTCAGCAGCTTAGATAAGCTAATTAGGAATCTTATCTCATCTGCTTCAGAATATTTAAATACATTCTAGCTTCTGAATTATGTATGTATTTCTAAGACGAATAATTTCTAGTTATATGATTAAAATCGGCCAACCCGCCTGCCAATCCCAGATTTACGGCCCCCAGTTCCCGACAACTGTACTATTCCTGGCCACGGTAACGGTGCGGTGGGGGGTGCTAAGAATCCCCGGGCGACTGCAGGATACCAACATCGCAAACTCAACCTGGCGACGTTTAATGGACGCTCTCTGCGGCTGAACGAACACCTTGTTGAATTGGAAGTAGAGCTAAGTCATATTAACTGGCACATCGTGGGACTGTCGGAGATCCGAAGACACGGTGAGGAAACGATAACCCTCGATAGTGGCTACTCGTTCTTCCGAGAAGGACATCAATCATCCCAAGGTGGCGTCGGGTTTATGGTCCGCAAGTCACTCAAGGGCAACATTGTAAAACTAGGCAGTGTGTCGGCAAGGGTGGCATACCTTGTACTTAAGATAAAAGAAAGGTACTCCCTGAAGATTGTACAAGTGTACACATGCCCCAACGACCGCACACCCTGACGACGAAGTCGAGGCCATGTACGAAGACATAGTAAAAGCTATGTCTCGTACCAAAACATTCTACAGTGTTGTTATGGGTGACTTCAACGCTAAAGTGGGAGTACAAGAGAGCGGCGAGTCGAGAGTGGGTCCATTCGGCTATGGGCGCAGAAATCACAAGGGGCAAATGCTGGTCTACTTTCTCGAGGCTAAGGGGGTTTTCCGACGAACTCTTTCTTCCAGAAGAAGCCTCAATGGAAGTGGACCTGGCAAAGCCCTGATAACGTGACCAAAAACGAGATCGACTTCGTTGTCCAACAAGCGCCGGATATTCAGAGATGTCTCTGTGATCAACAGGGTCAATACCGGAAGTGATCACATACTGGTAAGAGGCACTTTAGATATTAAGGTCAAAATCGAACGAGCGCGCTTAACCACGTCGACTCTTAGACCAAAACGGCCCCAGGTCAAGCTGGCTGCGAAAGCTTCCAGTTGGAACTGCAGAACCGATTCGCTATGCTGGAAACCACAGCAGACTTAAACGACGACACCGATGGCCTGGTACTTGTCATCCGCGAGGTGGGCTATAAACACTTTCGACCAAAGAGAAATGGACGTAAGTCGGCACTCACCAGTGAGACTCTAGAATTGATGAGGAAACGACGAACGTGATAATCGGCGCGCGAAATACCCAAGCCATTGAGCAAGCCATAGCGCGGAATAAAGGCTCGAAGGTATTCGCCAAGCAGCATACTTCCAGTTGTCACCTGACGAAACTCAGAACGTTACAGGGCACCACCGTCACCTCGAATGATCGCGAGATGATCCACGGGCCAGACTTACACGCCACCTTACAGATGAGCTTCCCGACATTGACCTGGGTGAGATTAGAATAGCTCTCGGACAGCTTCATAATAACAAAGCTCCAGGGGATGACGGGATAAAAACGGAGCTGCTCAAGGCAGGAGGAACACCCGTCTTAACAGCGCTTGTTTAGCTCTTCAATTCCGTCATCCACACTGGTATGACACCGGAGGCATGGAGCAGGAATGAAGGTGGATGGTGCAAGAATGGTGTATTCATTTTTCAAAAAGGGCGACATCACGGTCCGTAAAAACTATCAAACAAATCAAATGTTTTTATTTCAATTAAGCTTTTACAAGCGTTTATGAAACGTTATTGACTCTATTTGCACGGTTCGAAAAGGTTGATCCTATGGAGAAGAATCCGGCAAGAAACTCCATAGACACTTTTAAAATACAAGATTTTACATTATTCACTTTACACTAAGGCGATAACAGGATGTGAGTACATCGGAGGTTTATGTCATATCGCCGCATATCACTCCTGAGTCATGTGTACAGGTTGTTTTCGAGAGTTATTTCGAATCGACTCGCCCAAAAGTTCAATGACTTCCAGCCACTGGAGCAGCCCGGGTTTCGGAAAGGCTATAGCAACGTGGACCACATACACACCCTCAGGCAAATCATCCAAAAAACCGAGGAATGTAATCAGCCTCTCTGCCTGGCGTATGTGGACTACGAGAAAGCCTTCGATACCGTCGAGACCTGTACTGGAGTTTATGCAGAGATGCCTTGTCGACTGCAGATACGTTGAGATGCTGATATGTCTGTATAAGGCCGCAAGGATGACCGTCCAAGTACAAGATCAAAGCACAAAACCGATTCGACTGCGTCGAGGTGTAAGACAGGGAGATGTTATCTTTCCGAAACTGTCTACAAACGCGTTGGAGGACGTTTTTCAGACGCTTAATTGGAAAGGACGAGCATAAATATTAACGGTCATTACATCTCGCACCTCCAATTTGCGGATGACATTGTCATCATGACAAAATCTCTGCAGGAGCTGGAGGTGATGCTGAACAGTCTTGGCGATTCTTCACGGCGGGTGGGTCTCGGGATGAACCCGGATAAAACCAATGTCATGTACAATGATCATGTCACCCCGAAACCTGTATACGTATATGGCGCTGCCCTCGAGGTTGTGCAAGAATACATATATCTTGGCACTATACAACTGGGGTAGCACAACTTCGATAAGGAGGTGAACAGAAGAATACGCTTGGGCTGGGCGGCATTCGGGAAGCTGCGTGATATCTTTGAATCGTCGATCCCACAATCCCTAAAGACCAGGGTATATAAACAGTGCGTCCTACCCGTGATGACTTACGGAGCCGTAACGTGGACACTCACCATTGGACTGGTCCACAAATTCAAGGTCGCTCAGCGTGCAAGGAGAGAGCAATGCTCGGAATTTCTTTGGTGGGTAGAATTCGTAACGAAGTCATTCGCCAAAGAACGAAAGTCACCGAGATTGATAAGCACGCTGAAGTAGGTGGGCCGGCCATGTCTGCAGACGGACAGATGATCGTTGGAGCAGACAAGTGCTAGAGTGGAGACCGCGTTTGGGCAAACGTAATGTGGGACGCCCTGCGACACGATGGAGCGACGATTAAAGAAGGTGGCTGGCAGCGGATGGATGCGAGCTGCCCAAGACTGGGATGGTTGGCACTCTTTGGTGATGGAGGCCTATGTTCAACAGTGGACGGCAAAAGGCTGACATGATGATGATGATGATGATTAAATTACATCCGACTAATTATCTCTGATTTTTTTGTAAGTTCATATGTTTATTTAGCTTACAAGATTAGCCCTAAAAAGTCTATACATCAATTAATTTTCCAGAGCAACAATTACAAGGATAAAAGTTTTTGAACTCTGTATTTTTCTTATTAGTATCAATTAAGGAATTATTTTTAAGATTGGAAAGCAAAGTCATAACATTTTCTATATCAATACGCTTCGACTCAGTCTCGAAATAAAATGATAATTCTTTATCCTCAGCAAATCTTGTAAGTATTTCGCTAAGTTCTTCTAACTCACTTTGAAGTTTTCCACATTCTTGTTGAAATATTTTTAATTGAGCATTTCTTTCCTCATCTCGCCGTTTTAATAAACTTCTTTGTTGCTGGTATAAGGCAACATATTCACAAATCGTGTCGGTTTCATTTTGTAGCTGCAAAATTATATGTTCAAGCCTATGCTTCTCATCAGATAGATCAGCGACTTCTGCCATTATTTTCAGGAAACGCTCTTGAAGTTTCATCATGGCATCAACTCTTTGGAGACTGTGGCTGTTTTTATCATCAACTTCTCTTAAGTGGTCTATTTCCGAATACTTATCAGAATCTTCTACCATGCCATTGTTTATGTCTACATGTGGCCCAACAACGACTTCAGAGACCATATCGTGGTTTCCCATATTCATTAATTTCTCAAATTCCTTTTCGATTTCTCGATAATTTGATTGTAACCGCATCATCTCTTCATCCTTGGCTTTTAATTTGATTTGCATATCTTTAGCCTTTTCTTCTACATCAGATAGTTTAATAGTAAGTTCTCTATTCAAATACTTCTCAGCTGATATTTTCTCTGTTAATTCCAATTTATCTTTACTCTGAAAAGATTCAAAATAAATTAGGAACAAAGAGATTTGCGATGTTAAGGAATTGTTATAAGTGCAGTCTGATATTAAAAACAGAAGGTAGGTAACAATATGATTCACGGACAGAAAGGTAGGCTCTAGTATAGACTGACCCTGCACATGACGTTCAACTAATCAACGCTTCAGGTGCGTTCCGTCCACGGAAGAGATAAATAAGGTTGGAAAGGCCCTCGCTTCTATTTTGTACTAAGACCAGTGTCGCTGCTTTACTCCCACTATTTTAATTCTCAAACATACGCAACATTATCTGTACAATTTTTTCGCACACCATCAAATCACACACACATAAATCTGAGGGCAGTTATTTGTTGACATACTAGCACTGGTAGACATTAGACACAGACACGCAAAGTGCTTGAAAAGCCGATATTTTTTATCAATCAATTCTCAGTCTGTTTTGTATTTTTATATTGAATGGGGTAAGTAAAGGGGAACATAAAAATCAAGAAATATTTATATTTGATATAGATTTTTTTAAAAGAATTACTTTCAATTGGGGGAAACATAACATAATATAATTATAACATAACATTGTTATAATAAATTGCATATGTCGACTAGAATCAAATATAAAAATATATATAAAATAGGTAGGTATATGATTTGACTTAGATTTGACTACACTATATTGTACCTGTTTAGTATTAAAATCTAAGTAAAATAAAATGGTCTACATGCCGCTTCATCTTCATTCATTCAATGATTCATCTAATATTTCATATGCGAAAAATACATCTAACTTAAACTATACTGTCATTAATTAAATATATTATCTAATATATCAAAAATAATCTTTGTCAAACGTTGAGAGAAATTTAGTTAGTTGAGAATTCTATCGATGCTTGTATTAAACTACACGGTCATCTCGATATCGATAGATGTAAGCCGTGCATCACTCACGGCCAATCCCGGCAAATGACGAAAAACGGCCAATGGTTGAAGTTTAGAGGACGCTTTGCATGCAGTACATTGCAAGCGGACTAGGTCATCGCGTTGATTAAGCGAGATCATATTGGGCAATGTATTTTATTTGTAACTTGTTGCAATAATATGGTTTATGTTTGGAATTTCATATTGATCAGTATATTTTGATTTTATCAATTATTTTGTAATTATATGCTATTTTTGACTTACAAATGGAAAGAGGTTACAATTGAGGTCTGACTTTTTGTCTTACACGTAATAGTAACACACAACACGGCATTTTAATGGGGAGCTCTGTTCTCTGAAGTAGTCCTAAGCATACTAAACGCGGGGAATGCATTAATCGGTCGAGTTATGATTGTCTAATCATAACTGTGGCGCGCCTGCCCCGCCCACATGACAAACTTTATTTATCTATTCCGTGGTTCCGTCGCATCACGCATGCCATTTCACAATAAGACGGTTTGGCTTCGATAGATACAGATAGTACATTGGGGTTCATAAATCATAAATATGGCACCATTAAAAAATGTCAACTATGTACTGATCATTATAATCAAAAAATTGAATACATTCTGCTCAAATAAAGTTTTAGAAAGGTCCGTCCGAGTATTAAGTGCTTTGGAAACGTTTTATTTAGCGCGTTATTTCTTTCTTCTTGCGCCGAGGCATTCTATAACGGAAATACTCTATTTTAAACGCCATGCACAACGCGTCCAATATACTAGATTATTTAATTTAAGGATACGCATTTACATTTATGTTCTGACGTGCTATGAGGAGTCCATCAGTTGCGCCCAGTGTTGCGCCAGCAAATGCTTGGAAGACAAGTGATGCTTAATTGCTTATGGTTATGGTAAGGGGCTGTCCATTAACCTTTTGAACGCCATTGTCACATATATGTGACAAACGAAATCTTACCCTGAACGCCAACGTCACAAATATATGACAAATATACGTCGCACCATATTATGAAATAAACAATTTAATCATTACTTTAGTGTGTTTTCACTACCTTGTGGAATTTGACAGAAAAAGTGGCCTGGCGTCAGGGGTACGGCGATACGTTTATACTCTGGCGTTCAAAAGGTTAATCACGTGAGGCTCTAAAGGGGGGGGGGGAGGGATGGTGTAGTAATATATCACGTGTATTTATTTTTTCGGCATACGCGCCGCAAATAAAAAAAAAAAAAAGATTTTTGTATATACAAAATACAAAAAAATACACGTATCACCAAGGAGCAGACGGGGTTAAAAAATTACAAAAAAAAACATCACGTGATTAATGGACGGCCCCTAAGTATTAAGTAACTATAAGTATTTTCTCCACACATTGCTTTATGTTTAAACACTTACAACAGAAGTTAAAAAAAAACCGGAACTCTACAATAAAGCTTAAGTTTTTCAGGCACATTTTTTTTACCGTTAAACCTGTCTTCAATACTTCAATAGAAGTCACTAACGACAAATTAAGATGCAGATAAAGCTTAAGATAAATTCGACCTAGAGCATCCGGTGTACGGTTGCACGGCACGCAGGTTTGAATCCTGCCTGAAATTGAATTTTTCTTTCCATAAAAACTATTTCTTTTATAAGTTTATGCAGTTAATGCTAAATATAATTTAAAAATTACTAGTATAAAAATACAGCTATCTGAGTTCATTCATGTACTATACATAAATAATTTTGAGCATATAAGAAGTATACAGTTTTGTTAGAATAATAATAAGTTAGTTCTTCTTCTTCTTTTATGGGCTAATCGGGATTGTTCGACTTCTAGAATCTTCATGGCACATATAAAATTCGGTCGTCGGGGCCAGGCAGAGCAGTCTTGTGTTGGAAGCGAACAAGTGAAGATCTAGTGTGAGGTGATTATAGTCCATCTAATCTAATAGGTACCTCTTGACAGTTTTGACAGATTGAAGAATACGGATGGGGTCAAAGAAATCGGTTCCTATATTATCCGATTCTTAGTAAGTTGATATCGATATCTTTTCTTTGTATTTACTAATTGATCACAGTTTCACGAATTTTTATATACGCTAGACAGGCGAGTAAGGTCTTTTAGTATGTGTAAAATTAATTTATACAGAGGTGACATAATTTTAATTTGACTTAAAATCATTTATTTTCATGAGGTATTTTGTTAAAAACTAGCGTATGGTTTTTTACACTAATATTTTCATTAATGTTCGGTTTAAAGATCTTTATTTCTCATGAAGACGGAAGTCACTTACATGAGAACAATAATTTAAAAAAATAAAAAGTATGATTACAATAATCCGGTGTAGGTAGTTTTAAGTTTAAAGACAAAAAAGCACTCATTATACGACGCTCTCCAAGAATGCGAGCTCGCCGCTGCATGCGTATTATTATTTATACTCGGTCGAGCCAAAGTGATCGATGGTACAAGTTAAAAGCGTTTTTACGTTATTACAGTATTATTACGAATACACAGACAGCAATTTTTTTTTGAAAATGTTAAGCTAGCTTGCTTCCTTGACATCCTCAGGGAGTCTGTTATATAGTTGGGCTCCCTTAAAAGTAACTGTATTTTTACCATAATTCGTTCCTACATGAGGTAATATTATATGGTTAGCGCGGCGAGTTGCATATTCCAATGTTAGTTTCATTCAGACATTTATGCTTATTTAACTAGATGCCAGAATAAAACACGGCTGGACTGTAAACGGCTCGTTATCAATAAATACGATTATTCGGAATCTTTTACCGATTATGTGTGTACAAGTGAATTTAAAGAGTCGCAACACTACGTTAAAAGACCTGACTACATGACTTGAAATAAAGTCTAGAAAAACCTATCTATTGTATATATTGGTGATTAACGCTTTCTTGAAGGATTTGAATTTAAATTAAGTGATTATGAATTGTACGGTGGCCAGCACATCAAGTTACCACAAAATTTCAAATTTTCTCAGTTGATTTTAAACTTTATCTTCAACAATTTACGGTTTAAAATCATTTGGAGAAATTTGACAGTTTTGTATACCTTGACCTGCTGGCGACTGTAAATCTAGTGATAAAATTAAAATGGCGTCATAATTCCATAGTTTTACAATGAAAGTTATTGAAATTGCGTGAGTTACGCCTATGCAAAGTTATTTCGGCCTGAAAAGAATGAAACGTCAAACGGTACCTATTAGATTAGATAGACTATAATTGTGCGATATTGTTGAGTGTAGTGTACAAGTATCGTGACGTTGTGGTGATTTCTGTTGTTTTTGTAAACTTAATTAAAGTGTTTGTTTGTGTATATATTGGTAAATTGGTTTAATTAATTTATCCCGAACCCCAGCTCGTAATAGTATTTACAATCCTGTGTAACAAAGTATAGCACACGGTAACTTGGCCAATGGGCTCACACAACCTTTGTTCCCATGCATAAAAAGGTTCATAAAAGGGTTCGACGATAATATGTAGTAACTACCGCCTTAATTTCACTTGCGAGCAGTAACGAAGAATGGCAAGATTGGACTCACACGTTATAAAATAAACGAAGCGCCGTTCACGTACAAGTTTATTTAAATTATAATAACAAGTTTATAAGAATATTAAAAAAATATATGGGACTCAATATTTTTTTTTTGAGACTATTTCGAACGAACTGTGAAATTAAACTAAATTATTAATTCGCCAAAATGTCCCGAAAATGCCATAAGGGCCGATCCACAAATAAAGTACCTCGACCATGAATTTTTCTCACGTAAGTTCGCTAGCGACTTAGCGACGCCGTAAAATATTTGCATGGAATACCCTCCAACGTAGCGGTTACGTAAGGAACTAAAATCGGTAGTATGAGATTACAACGTTTTGATGCGTAAATAACCTATCGAAAGCGACTCGGATTTGTATGGCAGATAAACAAATTTGGTACCATGAGTCATTATTTTGACAAACGTACTTGAGCAAAACCATTTCGATAGAAGTAACGTCACTCACTGTAAAATTTTGCCGTGAATGGCTTATTTCATAGGTAGCTAGTTAATATAAATTAAAGTTTTGTTGATAAAAAAAAACTGGGAGAGCATATATATAGCATAGCGTGGAACATGTTAACCATGGCTGAATATGAAGACAATCGCCGCGAACAAGGAATAACACAGGCATATATGAGAGTTCTAGCTGGATATCCACTAGAAAATATTAGTGAACAGAAGTTCGTGAAACTTTACGAACTTCTACTTCTAGCCTACTTTGGTTTTTCTATGAAACTCTCGGTAGCAGCTCGAAGTCTGTATTTATGCCCGGTTAATGGCAATAGGCTCGCCCCCTATTACATGGGACCTAAACATACCGGTGATGTGTGGGTGTTATAAGTACACCTCTGCCTAACCCTTCGGGGAATACAGGCGTGATGGTATGTTATGCTATCAAGTACTTGCCTTACTTACAACGTATTTCGGTTGCAGGTTTTATGTGTGTTACTATTTTATGCTCATGACGATTACCAAAGCATTGTTGGAGAAGCCAATCACTTCTCACAAGAAACCATAGGCATATTTATTAAAGAGGTGACAAATGCATTAAATCACCTTAATATAGTTAAAAGATTCATCAAATTTCCAACTACAGGACAGGCAAGAAATTCTATTAAAAGTAATAAATAAGTAAATGAATTATGAGTAATTTATAACCAACGTTGTACAACGATCGCATGAATAAATATATATTTGTTTACAATTTGACTAGTAATACAATCACGGAAGAGATAAAGAAGATTGGAATGGCCATGTGGGCGGGGCAGGCGCGCCACAGTCTTGATTAGAAAATCATAACTCGCCCGAATCATACATTCGCCGCGTTTAGTGTGCTTATGACTACTTCAGAGAACAGAGCTCCGCTTTAAACTGCCGTGTTGTGTTATTCTTACGTAATAGACAAAATGTCAGACCACCAGTATATAGCGAGGAGGTATATATTTCCATCTGTAAGTCAAAAATAGCATTTATTTGCAAAATAATTGGTAAAAACATAAAAATATACTGATCACTATGAAATTCCAAACATCAATCATATTATTGCAACAAGTTACAAATAAAATACATTGCCCGATGTGTTCTCGCTTAATCAACACGATGTCGTAGTCCGCTTGCAATGTACTGCATGCATTGCGTTCTCTACTCTTCAACCATAGCCGTTGTTCGTCGTTTGCTGGGGTTGGCCGGAGTGATGCACGGCGTACATCTATCGATATCGAGGTGACCGTGTAGTTAAATAAAAGCATCGATAGAATTCTCAACTATATTTACGTTTGACAAAGATTATTTTTGAAATATTAAATATTTAATTGATGAGAGTATATTTTTAGTTAGAGGTATTTTATATTAGGTATATGAATCATTGAATGAATGAAGATGAAGCGGCATAGACCATTTTATATTACTTCGATTTTAATACTGAATAGATACAATATAGTCTAGTCAAATCTAAGTCAAATACTATACCTACTATTTTATTTAAGTTTTAATATTTGATTCTATTCGACATATTATTCATGCAATTAATTATAATAATGTTATGTTATAACTCTATTATGTTATGTTACATTTCCCCCAATTGCTTAATGATTACGTTTTGTTCCAAGGACATAGTTTCTTTTAAATGAATTAATATTAAATAAAAATAGTTCTTGATTTTTATGTTCCCCTTTTACTCATTCAATATACAAAAAATAACGGACAGTATTTATCGATAAAAAATATCAGCTTTTCAAGCACTAGCGTATGCTTGTTGCGAGTGTGTGTCTTATGCCTACGGGAGCTTTGTGCTAGTGTGTGTGAGTGTGTGATTTGATTGTGTGCGAAAAACTTGTAAAGATAACGTTGCGTATGTTTGAGAATTGAAGTAGTGGGAGTAAAGCGGCGACACTGAACCTAGAACAAAATAGCAGCTAGGGCCTTTCCAACCTTATTTATCTCTTCCGTGAATACAATCCATGACAACGAAATTTTTGTTTATGATAAAGAGTGTGCGTTACCCAGGCCAGATGTTGTCGAAAATGGTCATTTGAATCTTATAGATAATTAGTTTTGCGGCTTCTGTAATTGTTGCGCACATTTTTAAATTTGTTGCGCTTATAGTTTTTTAATTATTTCACAAAAACATTTCCTGCTGGGGTAACGTTACCCCAGCCAGACCTTTTTCTTTCTAATGGGTATATTTAAATAATTACTAGCTATAAAATTAGTTGTCTAGATGAAGTAAATGTTGTGCCTTATTTTGTATTTGTTCTTTCATCGGTTGCGAAGTTATTCGAGATTTTGCTGGGGTAACGTTTTTGGTTTTGCTAGATCTTTGAAATGGTTCAGCGGATTCTTATCATATTTTGTACATGGCTTCTTGGGAATTAGTTTAAATTTGTTCTGCAATAAAAATACCAAAATAATACAAAGCTTAAAGGTTATTTCATTAAATAGAAAAATACTTCAATTGGTCCCAGCACTCTCAATAAGAGCTCTAAAGACTTACTTTAAACGTTATTTTAAAGCTTGTAACTGCTCTCAAATGTATGTGAAGTTTCATTAGTATCCTGTAAGTATTTAACAAGTTATGATGATATTGAGTTCTTCACGAGCACGGTCTTGATGCGCGCGGTGTTATTTGGCCACTGGATTGGATATATGAACTGAATGTTATGTCAATTATTAGTTCTTTAGTTCAGTTGTATATCAGTAAAATTTCAGCTCAGTTCATTGGATAATTCATGGGATAATACGATTAAAGTCATTAGGAAGTGAATGACCGTGGTAACCCGACCAAGTTTAGGTGGTTACGAAAAAGCGAAAACGCAAAACATTATGGGACCTTCTAAAATATGTAGGATAGTGTTACAAATTAAGTACAGACAAGTACACAAGTTTAAAAAAAAAATACGTGATTATTTAATAATTTTTATTG
The DNA here is from genome assembly GCA_958496365.1 of Subacronicta megacephala. Classification (NCBI taxonomy): domain Eukaryota; kingdom Metazoa; phylum Arthropoda; class Insecta; order Lepidoptera; family Noctuidae; genus Subacronicta; species Subacronicta megacephala. The sequence goes on along the minus strand of OY292515.1, from coordinate 9,475,869 downwards.
ACAGGTAATATAATCATTTCAATTGAACTTTTAAAGTATTATTAAACTTATACTTAAAAACAATCACAGATTAAAATTACAGATAGTAATTTTGCTTAGTTAGTTAGTTTTAGATAAGTACCTAACAACATGTACATATTAATAATAATTTTGCTACTATTTCTGTAGTTACATTATACAAGCTTACCTTGTTCGTGAATTCATCAAGCAGCCTGCACCATAACTATGATCATCAATAGAAGCACTCCACATTAGCAGTAATTCGCCACACTTATTATTTTACATTAGCTCTCACGCACTCTATAAATATTTGAAAAACAGGAAACGGAACTGCCGAAACGCATGCGCACTCTACAAGATGAATTATGTGATTACGGAGCATATTTAGTGCAATATGCAAACAATGCGCCCCTTCACCCCACCCCTTCCACGTCCCACCGAAAGACATGTTATATCAGTGATTTTTGATAAGTTTGTGCAACTGGAAGATAATAATAATGTTTTCATAGTACAGATATTATTATATTATTAATGTATTTAACAATGTACGCGTCTGTACCGAAATTGTAAGGTGTATTATACTAAACATTTCAAAAGATAGTATAATGTTCTGCGTTTTCGCTTTTTCGTAGCCACCTAAACTTGGTCGGGTTACCACGGTCATTCACTTCCTGATGACTTTAATCGTATTATCTCATTAATTATCCAATGTACTGAGCTGAAATTTTACTGATATACAACTGAACTAAAGAACTAATAATTGACATAACATTCAGTTCATATATCCAATCCAGTGGCCAAATAACACCGCGCGCATCAAGACCGTGCTCGTGAAGAACTCAATATCATCATAACTTGTTAAATACTTACAGGATACTAATGAAACTTTACATACATTTGAAAGCAGTTACAAGCTTTAAAATAACGTTTAAAGTAAGTCTTTAGAGCTCTTATTGAGAGTGCTGGGACCAATTGAAGTGTTTTTCTATTTAATGAAATAACCTTTAAGCTATGTATTATTTTGGTATTTTTATTGCAGAACAAATTTAAACTAATTCCCAAGAAGCCATGTACAAAATATGATAAGAATCCGCTGAACCATTTCAAAGATCTAGCAAAACCAAAAACGTTACCCCAGCAAAATCTCGAATAACTTCGCAACCGATGAAAGAACAAATACAAAATAAGGCACAACAATTACTTCATCTAGACAACTAATTTTATAGCTAGTAATTATTTAAATATTCCCATTAGAAAGAAAAAGGTCTGGCTGGGGTAACGTTACCCCAGCAGGAAATGTTTTTGTGAAATAATTAAAAAACTATAAGCGCAACAAATTTAAAAATGTGCGCAACAATTACAGAAGCCGCAAAACTAATTATCTATAAGATTCAAATGACCATTTTCGACAACATCTGGCCTGGGTAACGGACACGATAAAGAAGAAAGAAAAAAAAAATAACACCATTACGAATATGTCCTTACACACGCATGACCTTTTCTATTATTTTGGTCGGGTTACACGGGAAAAAGAGCATTATTTTATTTCTCTTTTGTTCACACCTTGACAGAAAAGGATGACTATATTAAGCGTGAAGTTAACTATAAACATACTTATACCAACCGAACGTCATGCTACGTGAATCTACGATCGAGCTTACTACAGCGTGTGAAGTCATCAACTATATAACTCATGGTACAAGTGCCATCGAAATCTATCCAATGCACGTTATCACGCTAGCGACTTTGTTTACCTATCGTAACTTTATATCATAAACTCATGGTTGAGATACAGTTCGTTCGAAATAACTGCGCACGTCTCAGGGTGCTTAATTAAGTGTTTTTATACATAGATCGATGTTAGTAAAGGAAATAATCACGAAAGTGAAACTTTTACGACCACAATATTGTCTTTACAACATGTTGTTATATTAATGTTACTTAATTACTATTAAATCCACTTACGGCCAATTTCCGACGCGCACAGTTATTTCGAACAAACTGTACATGCAGTGGAAAGGAATAGGATTTGACTCTGACAGCTTTATATTGATAGCAAAAGTTCCGTTTTAAGATAAGAGATAAAACAGAATGTCATAAAATACCTATAATTATTCACATTTATATTTTTTACGGGCTAATGCATTTTACCTTAATGTTTCTGGTAATTAGCAAGATAAATAAATATAGTATAAAAAAGAACTCGAGTAAAAACGTACATAAAGTGTCATTATTGTAGATTGAACTGTAATCAGAAAAACCGTGCGTTTCGTAACTGCACGATAACATTTTTTTTTAATCACTATTATTTCTTTGTTTTAAGTCCCAACCCTAGTAAAAATATTGAGTTCTAGTCCATAGGACTCAATATTTTTTTTATAACACTCTTATAAACTTGTTAATACAGGGTTTTTCAATAAACGCGGGTAGATTTTGGCGGTGCCTGGCGGCCGTTTTGTTTGGGTTACATCAGTCAAATCTTTTGATTATTATTCAGTTACTTATGGCAAATCACCATGGTAAGTTACACGATACAACAACACTTTCAAGTGATAAAATTTTATAAAATCAAAATGAGTGTTCGTTAGTGCAAACGTTGCGCGCACTGCGCCCATTTTACGGTGGTGACGTGGTGGACCTTTACAGTCGACTCTTCAACGTTTGATGGCTTAATTTGAGACGACCGGTTCGGTAATCAATCAGGCAACACCCCTACGTTTAAGAAACACAAGATCAGATCATCATCATGAGAACATCGCCATATATTGTGGAAAAGGCCGTTAGTGAGGTCACCGTCAACATCGAGGGCTGCAGAACAATGAAAACTAATTTTTTAACGCCCAAATTGAACCATATTGACCTAGACGACATGTGGTTCCAGCAGGACGGCGCTACATGCCCCGCAGTGGACGCCACGATTTACATTCTGCATGAACGATTTAAAGGTCAGTTTATCTCTCGCAGGGGCGATGTGAATTGACTACCAAGGTCATGCGATTTGACCTCACAAGACTTTCTTGTGGGTTTCTTGTGGGGTTTCTTGAAGTCGCAGGTCTATGTGAATAAACCACAATCGACCGATGCCCTAAAAGTGAACATAGCACAGGCCATTGCTCAAATTCAGCCGGATCTATTCGGAAGAGTCGTTGAAAATTGGACATCTCTGATCCGTGCCACAGTAAAAAGCCGAGGCGGACATTTCGGCGACGTCATATTCCACATACTCGTCAATTGGCAGATATGGACCTTTCAAATTAAAAAAGAATTTTGTTAGTACCTCACACACAGCTTGTTTTATTTCATTTCAACATCTACCCGTCCTTATTGGAAAACCCTATATCACTACATAGTATAAAACAAAGTCGCTTTCTCTGTCCCTATGTCCCTTTGTATGCTTAAATCTTTGAAACTACGCAACGGATTTTGATGGGGTTTTTTTTAATAGATAGAGTGATTCAAGAGGAAGGTTTATATGTATAATACATACATATTTTAGTATAGAAAAGCCGAGAAACTACGCGGGCGAAGCCGTCGGCGGGAAGCTAGTAATATATTAACCTGTACGTTGTACGTGAGCGGGTCTATGTTAATTTTAAAACGAGTGGGTGGAATCTCGCCATTCTTCTTTAAATTAAATCTACGTGCAATCCAACTACTTACTAAATGACTATGTATACCTACTTGTTTCTCGACTAGATTATCAAGTTTAGCCGTTACGGATATACATTTCTTTTAGAAAAGTCCGGATTGAGGAGCCACATTAAATGTGTTTTTTTACAAAATTGATATACTATTACTACTAAATGCTACTAAAAATTCGTTTGATTCGGTCGATTATTTTTGACACAACTACTACTACAATCAAAGCATCGTAGCTATGTCAAATTCGGGAGTACTAAAACCATTGTTATGCTAGAGACTAGGTATACATAAATACTACTATATCCGACATAAATTTCAAAAATATCTATTCGGTATTTTCCTACATCTCGAGTGGCTCCTCAATCCAAACGTTTAAATTGAGGAGCCACCTTTAGCGACCGGAAACTCTTGAAGGCTGCTACTACAAATTTCAGGTTACGGTTACATTTTCTCAATTGCTACTAAATGTCATGTTTGCATGACTCGTCAATCCGTACGGACACGCAGAGTGGTAGTAATTGCATAAGTTATATGCAAAAACTACTTCTCCGCTCTTTCTGTGAGGCCTTTAAACGCGATAAAGACCGCAAAGTGAAGCCGGTTGAATTTCTAATAATTTGGTTACAGAGCAAAATAATAATAATAAATACGAAATAACATACCATTTTTACAAATGCGTCTTCCAGTTCCTGCAAATCTTGCTTTAATTTTTTATTTTGTTCGGTAGCCCTTTGTGCAGCCACTTTATCACTTGTCATATCAGCGTTTAATTTGGAAAGACTTATATTGTCATGATTAACTTCTGATTTCTTCACCTCAGACAGTTCAATAACTTTAGCAACACTTTCAGCGTATTGATGTTTAAGCTCTTCATACTTGCCTCTTAGTTCTTTCAGTTCATCCTATAAATAAATCCATATTATAATAATTCCATCCCTAGGTTAAAAACCAGCGGTAGTTCAGATTAAAGAATGTACCTTAGTAAGAATTACATACCTAAGTGAAAAAGGCGATTTTATGAAATTTTTGGCATACCTACAGAACCCGAACGCTTTAAAGTCATACAGCATACTGTGAGGTTGAATGAAATCATAAATCGACAGATTTTCATGTCAGGCGCGACTTAATACCGCATAATTAAATAATTAACACAAGATTTCCGTTATGTGATTTGGTTGTCGAGATATAGTGGTGGCCCAGCCAAGAAAAGGACGTTAATATTCAAGACCTGATACGTATTAATAAAAAGTTGAGCCGTGCTGCATCTACATCAGTAGGTATTATTTTATTGTTTTTTATTATAACCTGTTATTAACAACTTTCTTTTACAATTTAAGGTAGTTGTAGCACCGAATGTCTTTTCTTAAGATGTTTTTAATATTTTACTCAGATGATTAGGTATCTGTGCCAAAAAGTCAATTCGCATATGAAGTCATTCTAATCACGAATCTTTTCTTAAAATTTACATGCTTGTCTGGCACGGGGTTGGAACTATCAAAAATGTCTGGCTAATAAGGAAACATCTAATTAATACCCAAGTATTAATTATATAAAAACTGTAATAGAATTCAGAATATAATTTCATGTAAGTGCATTAAGGGACACCCTTAATGTGGCAAAGAGTTACCACGATGTGAATAATTCTTTTGTTTGTCGTAATACAGGAGTGGTTTAAGAAGAACAATCGTAAAAGAACACTTAAAAAAGAATAAATAATATTGGTATAAAAAATGGTCTACATGACACTTTTTTATCACTGATAGGCTTACGCTTGACCACAACTTGCCTGATGTCAAACATCGAAGTGGTCTACGATAGAACGCGCTTGCCTAGAAGGTACCTACCTATTCACTCTCGTCTTGAAGACTTGCGATACAAGACTTTAATTTTCCATCATTTTATTTTTAACCTTTTGAACGCCATTGTCACATATATGTGACAAACGAAATCTTACCCTGAACGCCAACGTCACAAATATATGACAATATATACGTCGCATTATATTATGAAATAAACAATTTAATCATTACTTTAGTGTGTTTTCATTTATATCATTTAAAAGTTTAAGCTTCCGTCTATATTGTATTTCATGAAACTAATATAAATAAATCACAAATATCGAGAAATTTGTCGTTTTAAAAGTAGATGTTAAACGCGTATAAAAGGAGTGCCTCACACGCCGTAGTCTGCTATATGTGACAGCTAGTGTTGTGACGTATGATTGTAAAATCAATAAAAACTTAAGAGGATGAATATAAAATTTTAGTCCAGAGTATATTATTTGTGATTAAGTTGGTATCAGGAAAAATAAAACGTATTATTAAAACAACTCCTTATACAACCATGCCTCTAGCTTCACAATCAAAATTAAATAAGTAAGCAAATATCTAATATCGACACTTGTTAAACTCATCTCTTGCGCATCCCTAGCGCAAACCAATATTATCAGTCCCTTGTACGCCATAGTCACAAATCTATGACACAACGGTGACGTCGTTAGCGCAGGCGATTACGTTTAGTGAAGTGCTTTGATTTTGTTAAAATATTTATTTATTATTAAATTAATTGTAATATTATGAACTGCGATCATGAGTGTAATGACTACCGAAGAACTTCTTCGAATATTAGAAATTGAAATTGTAAGACTGTTTCGTAATAATAATTATTAGGTACATATACACAGTTCCACTGTTGTGTTTTAAATTGTATCTTCGTATTTTTTACATGTAAAAAAATCAATAATTAATATACTGTTCTCAATTATTTTTTATGACTACATTAAAATCCTTGCGTATTTTAGATATGGATAGGTATTATAATAGGTCTTTACCTATAAAATTGCCGTTCTGCAGTACTGGCCATTTCAAATCAAAATAATTTTTGTTTGGTCGTCAATATAAATCAATTATTGTCCTGTCAAGAAATCTTATAATTATACATAATTATGCTTTAGAAGATTGATTATAGAGATTGGTTGGTTGGGGGGAGAGGGGGGGGGGGGAATTCATATACATAAATGGAGAGTGTGAAATTATGATGATTTACCCCCGCGCAAATTAGATAAATTAGGAAAATTGGTAAATTAGGACAAACTTTTGAGCTCGTCACCGCGTGAGTTTCAATCATTGTTTTTATATTTTGTGAGTTTTTTCTTACTTTTCAAATCAGATTAAAGTTGGAGTGTTTCGGCTTTAGGGTAAACGAAAATAAACGTTGTATAAAGTCTTTTATTTATAAGAGTTGTATGCCTACGCCACGCGAGCCAATATGAATTTAGTAAAACGCGGCTACTTTTAATTTGCAAAATCGACAACCGCAGCGCGCGGCCGCTGCGCGAGCCAATGTTAGAAGGTCAGTCAATTTGGTCGGATCTTTTGTTTTCGCCAACGATTGTTTTGGATGTAAAATTATTTTAATTATGGTTTAAATACGGTTTTACTTTTTCGTAAAAGATAAATTGAGGGAATAAAAACATATACAGCTTTAACGTATTATATGTAATCAATAAAAAAAAGCAAGTTATTTTGTTCTGTCACAGGGGGTGTATTATGAACTATTATTTCCAGGCATTGAGATTAACTGCCCAGCAAACTCGTATTATGCACACAATTTCCATCCAGTCAGTGGTAACGTGACACTTCAATCCGACTTATTACCCGTCAACCAGTAGGAGGACACCCTTCAGAGGTGGTCCCGTTTTAATTTTATTGAAATCGGCTGAGCTGTTTTAAAAAGTTTGGGAAGTCGGTGGCGAAAACAAAAGAACCACTCAAATTGAAGTCTTCCCAAACTATTATAGGACATAAGATTATTACTTATAATTTTTTTGAAGGCGGTTTTACTTTTTTGTTAAAGTAATTTGAATTAGAGTAGAACCTTCAATGCGTAAAACATACTTTAGATATAACTTGTAAGTTATAAAATTATTAATTAAAAATAGTGACGCGAAAGTCATTTACCTCTTCGTTAGTTTTATACTACGTTCATTCATCTCACAAAAAGACAAAAAAAAATACTTAAACTTTGTTTGATTCTAATCCGAATGTAATAATTTAAGTCTAAACTGAATAATGATAATTCTTCTTTAACCAAAATTCACCTCTAACTTGATTACTAACCATTTCAAATTTTGTCTCAAGAATTTCATCATTCACTTCAACGCGATTTATTTATTATCCCATAAATATAATATTTAATTCATAGTTAAGTACATTTGTGTTTAGATACTGTATTTATGTTGGATTTTTTCATAAAAAAGACATTGCAAGAATAACCGTAACTTACGGATAAAAACATCAATAAAGCTTTTGAACGGTGCTGTCCAAAAGTAAAAGCCAGCCATAAACAATTAATACATTTAAAAGGTGGCCTGTTTAAGTGTGTCACAAACGAAATTTTGTCAGACAGCCGTAAAAGTTTTGCCTGGAACTTGGATAGTTTTTTAAATGGTCATAATTTTGTTTTGAGGTTCATAAAAAGGAAAACATTTTATTAAAACTGTTGTATGTACACACGGCTATACATCAAGCTATCTATACAAATCCAGTTTAGACTGTTCTCCCATTGTAAAGGCTTTCTGTAAGATATAAGGCCAGCCTATACTGGTTTTATTTATCTTGATGTGTAGCCGTGGGTACCTACACTACATGGTTTAAAAGAATTATGGATATTTTTTAATTCTCAATTTCATGACTACTACTACTATAATCTAGCCTAAAGTTCATTCATAATATAATAAAAGTTTTTATGATTACCTGAACTCCCTTGGAATCATTTTGGAAGTCTTTCAAAGTTCTTGTGTTGCAGTCTACTTCAGTAGTTTTTTTGTCGAGGTTAAAATTCTGTATTCTGATTTCCATGTCACTTATTTGCTCAATCAAACTATTTTCTCTATTTGAAAGATTTTCAACTTCTTGTGTAAGTTGTTCATTTTTGTTTACAACTGATCTTAATTGTTCATTCAATTCTGCAACATAGTGTTCATAATGTAAATTTATCTGATCTCTTTCTTTTTGTAACAAACTTAATTGATGTTCTAAATTTGAATTCTTTTGTAATATGGCTTCAGTTTTTTCACTGCATGGTGATTTTTCACTTAATGGACTTGTAGGTGAACCATTGGTGAGTTGTTGTAATTGAAGGTAAATAACATCATATTGGTTTTGAAGGTTGAATAATTGACCGTGAATAGAATCATTTTCTGCTTCCTTAGCATTTAAAATAGTCTTCGTAAATTCAAGCTGTTCTGCCAAATTATTTTTTTCTTCGGATAATGATAAATTCACTGAATTAAGTTCATTGATTTTTGAATCTTTTAAAAACATTTCTTTACAGGCATTTATGTATTTGTCATTTATATTTTGAAGTTCCTTTTCTAATTCTTTGACTTTATGGTTGCAAATTTTGAAGTTATTAATTACTAAGCAATGATTCTGTTCTAGTTGTCCCAATTTTATCTGTAAATCATTTACTTGACATTCTAGTTTCCTTTTATTTGAAATCAAGATTTCCGTTATATTAATATCAGACTCCGGAATTTTAATATCTTCTGTGACTCCAGGGAGATTGAAATTACTGTCACGTGGCGACAAATCACTTGTATCAACGGATTCAGAAATATTAATATGCTGATTATCTACAATATTCTGTAGGCTTTCGGTGATAATTCCTTCATCATCAAAGTTCTCATGTTCGTTTGGACCTTCACATGTATGAGTATCATCTCTTTGTTCCCAAATTAATTTCTTTTCTTGGTGATCTTTCAGCTGAAATGTAAAAATGTACACTTAAATGAAGATAAACAGGAATAGCCTAATAAGTTATTGTGAATATATAGGACTGCCTCATTAGTCTTGGGGTCCTAAGCGCGACAGTCGACTGCTACATTAGAGGTCCTGGGTTTGACCCCCAGCCAGGTCGAGCAGTGTTATTGGATTCTTCCATGAAATTTTCAGTACAGTAGCAGCTCGAGGTCTGGATTTGTGCCCGGCTAATGGCAATAGGCTCGCCCTCATGTAACATATACACACGGCTACACATCAAGTTATACAAAACCAGTTTAGACTGACCTCCCACTGTTAAGCTTTTCCGTACAATTCAAGGCCAGCCTATACTGGTTTTGTATAGCTTCATGTGTAGCCGTGTGTACAAGTTTAGTAATAGTTAATTTCACAATTTTTACTTTAGTACACATGGCTACACATCAAGCTACAAAAATCCAGTTTAGACTGAGCTTAGACATTGTAAAGGCTTTTCGTAATTTTAAGGCCAGCCTATACTGGATTTGTATAGCTTGATGTCTAGCTGTGCGTACCTAGAATGTGTTATAGACGAACAATTTACGAGAAAACAAAAATATTGCACGATTGAGCATTAACACTTTTGCTTAAAAATCTGTTATTGTAGGGACCGTCAATTTGTTTTAATATATTTATTTTCCAGGTTCTTTTTTTTGCCCTCTTCTAGACTATAAAATCTAAATAAAAATCACCATAGCAAGTACAAGTCAATTCATAGTGTAAGTAACTATAGTCATATTAATAAAATTAAATATAGACTAATAGAAGTGTGTCATGTTTAAAAACTTAGACCATTCCTTCTGGTATTACTAATTTAGGTAGTTGCACAACCGACCTATGGGAAAATCTAACATGTAACTAACTCACCCTACCTTAATCTGACGCGCTCGAGAATTTCATATGAAAATATTTTTTACTAATCTGATCCTTTATCCTTGACTGGCGGCCATATACAAGGTGTCCCATAAATCAACGTCAAGCCGAAAATGGGCAATAGGGCAAGGTGTGACAGTTAGAAAAATATGTAAAAACATCTAGCAAATCAAAATTTAATTACAAATTCAAATCATTCAAAATAAATCTTAATAACTGGCACCCTGTGGTGATCTTTGAAGTCCTGTGACTACAAATATTAACTTTTCGTCACTTTTTTTTCTGTGGTGTAACCATGAATAACCCTTCTGTAAATAACAGTTAAAACATAACTGCCTCAGTTTTAAATAAAATGATAGATTTTTGTCCAACATTAAATTCAAAATATTAAATCACCAAACTTAAACCGACTGTACTGTAAAAAACAATTACTACACTATTTTGGCAAGTAACCTTAAAAGATGGCGCACTTAGTCTGGATTCCAAAATGGTATGACACTTAACTAATTGCAACTTCGTAATTGCGGAAAAAAAATATTTGTTAGTTATAGGTTCATTTGAAATAAAATTTAGTTGTTGGATTTCTTTAGTTACGATTATTATTTAATCAGATTTACAAGGTTTTGCAACAAATGTTCGAAGTCGTTGCCTTCAAGGGCAATGCAAGCTCTACATCTCTTTAAAAATGATCGCGTAATAAGACGGGCGTATCTTCTTGAGTTGATGTATTAAACCGCTTCTGCAAATTTTTGTTGTGATTCTGAACATTTACAGCAGCATGTATCAACAAGATGGTTATCCAATGCATTATGCTCTCATAGTACGAGCGTTTCTTAATCGAGAATACTCCGATAGGTGGAATGGGCGGGGTGGTAGTCACAGGACTTCAAAGATCATCACAGGATGTCAGTTAAGATTTATTCTGAATCCTTATAATTTAGTACGTGACCTAGATTTTTTTACATATTTTTCTAATAACTGTCACACTTTGCCCTATTGCCCATTTCCGGCTTGAAGTTCATTTATGGGACACCTTGTATATGAGGCTCATATTTGGTGGAAGTACTTAACCGGGTGCAAGGCAGCGCGGCAGATTAATATGTAAGGGGATATCCCTATAAATTAATCTGCCGCGCTATAGTAAATCCAAAACGACGGGGTGTTATAAGTTTTGTGTGTGTGTGTGTGTGTGTGTGTGTGTGTATGTGTGTGTGTGTGTGTGTGTGTGTGTGTGTGTGTGTGCACATGGTAATCAAATTTGTTCTAAAATAAGTAATGCATTATTTCCTAAGGTGCTTTCACAAACATGATATTAATCCGTATTCAAATAAATACGTTATTCATCACAAGTATTTAATGTTGAAAAAAGTTACCCTTGACATAATTTGATTTCAATGAATACTCAGGAGATATCATAGATGCAGAAATCAATATGTCCTACTACTAACACATAGATTAATTCGAACTTACAAACATTATCACCTGTAGGAATGTGTCCTTGCAAAATGTTTTTTGGTGACAACCCTTAGCTATTTTCAGTGTCTAGACGATTTTCGGCATTAAGGGCCCAGACAAAGGAGTGCGCTCACTATTAGATGTTATTACACTGGTAAGATTAACTGTGAAAGTACTTAGTAATGTAATCTAGAAATATTCGTATGCCTCTTGCAGAGGCGGATGAGTAGAATGAGTGAATCCAATAAATATCTTTATCTATCGTCGAAGATTTTGGGTTAAAATAGTGGATTCGACGAAAAATGACAATTTAAATCTATCAAGGGCCCCCCTCAATAGAATATGCTACGGGCCCCGCGCTTGCTTAATCCGGCACTGCATGTACCCAGAATGTGTTAAAGCCGAAACCTGCCACTTTAGCCTTAAGTAGGTATTACAATTACATATATAATTAACTTTATGCGCAAAATGCATTACTATAGGAATCACATAAATAATTATTTTGCATCTAATATTTTTTCTATGAGTGTATGGAGTTTTTAAAAATAGTTTTAGATATAAAATTAAACATTCTAACTTTGAAAATTGAGATGGTGGTCATCCCAATTTTCAAAGTAATGTTTATATCCTGGCTATATCCCTGTATAAACACTAATGTAAACATACCTTACTGCCTATAACTATAGTGTAATGAAGTCTAATAGTAGGCATACTTGCCGTCTAGACAGGTGAACTATGAGGTGGACAACCCTAAGCTATTCAATGTCTAGACGATTGTCGGCATTAAGAGACAGACAAAGGAGTGCGCCCACTATTAGATTTCATCACACTATGCCATAACGGTCATAGTAGCCTTAGGCTGCATTTCCACCAGAGATGAGCAAGGATGCATAGTGAGAGATGTGTTTATTAAGAACCAATAGAATCACTTTATTTACCTGTCTCACTCAGCATAGCTGTAGTGGAAACAGCTCAATGGAGCGAGTTTTATGACAATAATGAAACTAAACAAGGGAAGGATGTGTGCAAGGGATGTGTTGCGAGGGATATCTACTAGGGACTGCTTCCACCACACTTCACCCTACTCACATCTGAAACAAGGCCGCAACACATCCTGCGCTAGTGGTGGTTATGAAACAATATAAAGCACCATGCTTAATAAATCCCTACTTCCCTACTAATATTATAAATGCGAAAGCAACTCTGTCTGTCTGTCTGTTACGCTTTCAGCCTAAACCACTCAACCGATTTTGATGAAATTTGGTACTGGGATAGACTAAAGCTTGAGAAAGGACATAGGCTACTTTTTACCTACCGAAAAATAGTTTTGAAGGGGTCGAAATTGGGGGTGAAAGTTTACATGGGAGTTCGTCATTTTTCAAGATAAAACCATGTAACTTTATATTAAGGCACTTGATAAGAAATAAATAAAGATTTGTTCTAGCGTTTTTGAAATGTCGACCTGTGTGGGGATGTAATAGGGGATGAAAGTTCGTTTAGAAGTCAAAACCGATTTTGATGAATTTTTGAGCAAAAATAGACTAGACCTTGGGAAAGGATATAAGCTACGTTTTGTTGAAAAAAAAAGGGGTTGAAATAAGGGATGAAAATTTGTATGGGAGTTTGTCATTGTTGTATTAGGCACTTGACTAGAAGTAAAAATTAGTTCAACCGTTTTTAAAATTTTGACCTGTGTGGGGATGAAGGTTCATATGGAAGTTCAAACAGTCACGCTTTGAAGCCCAACCTCGGAACCGATTTTGATGAAATTTGGTACAAAAATAGATTAGACCTTGGGAAACAATAAATAAATATTTGATATGGGGTTTTTGAAATTTCAAACTGTGTGGGGATGAAATAGGGGATGAAAGTCCGTTTGGATTTTGACGAAATTTGGTACAAAAATAGACTAGACCTTGGGAAAGGATATAAGCTGCGTTTATATTTCGGTAAGTATGAAAGTTGGATAAATTTTGTGGTCTCCCCGAGCAAAGAAGCGGACGGAAAGATATGTAAGGATAATTTGCAATTTCCCGCCAGAATTGGAAAAATCTAAACAGTCAAAATCGTGTTGTCCGCGCGGGCGAAGCTGCGGGCGGAAAGCTAGTTAAGTAATAAGGTACAGAACAATTATAACAGACAAAAGCATTCACTACAATAGACCCGACATTACTGTACATGATAAAGTAAATAAAACGTTTATTTAATTGACATAGCCATTCCTAACTCGCACAACATTCAAAGCACAATATCGGAAAAACTAAGCAAATATCAGGACCTCGCAATAGAAATTAAAACTCAATGGAAAGCACAAACAGTACACATCGTTCCCATAGTCCTTTCATCTACAGGTATTATACCCAAATCTCTTACACAAAGCCTCAACATTTTAAATATGCCCACCTACACACTCCACATGCTTCAGAAAGCCACCATTTTTAACACCTGTCGCATCACCCGAAAGTTCCTAACTTCTTCTACAATATCTTCTACATATTCAATTTAAGCTTCACAAGCTTGACTTTGGCACGCATGTGAGGTCCTTTTTACTCTCCCAAAAAGAGGAGAAAAATTAAATAATATGGTCGAGTATTTGGGCAGAACCGGCCCATCACAATACAGAGGCTGAGTGGATGAATGCAGATGCTGACTTGATCAACAAAATAACACCAATGACATTTGAGTATATACCAGTAGAAGTGTTCATACGCGTGCTTCTTAAAGCCCACAATTGGAAAACACCTGGAGCTGACCGAATACACAACTACTGGTATAAAAAATTTACAACTCTTCATCCGATCCTCCACAACCACATTAATACTTTCATTGTTACACCGGATGCAATGCCACGATACGTCACACAAGGCCTCACTTACATGATACCAAAGGACACTCAGGATTACCAAAACCCAGCCAAATACCGACCGATCACATGCCTACAAACAATCTACAAAATACTTACAGCATGCATTTCTGAACTCATACATGAACATATTACTAAAAATAATATATTATCGGAGGAACAAAAAGGATGTCGGAAGAGCAGTCAGGGATGTAAAGAGCAGCTTGTAATAGACTCAGTCGCCATGGAACATGCCATTACAAAGAAGACGAACATTAATACTATGTACATTGATTATAAGAAAGCTTTCGACTCCGTACCACATAGCTGGCTATTATATGTACTACAACATTACAAAATACACCCACAAATTATTAATTTTCTTGAAACTTCGATGCACTACTGGAAAACAACACTAAAAACGGTAGGCCAATCTCCCATAGTAACATCCGAAATCCCAATCCGCAGAGGGCCTGGTACTTAACCCACTTTCCTATTTACTCAATGAATCAAATCACGGTTACACTATTACATCTCTAGACCAACACACAACACTCACACACCTGATGTATATGGACGACATTAAACTTTACAGCGATACTGAATCACTTCATCGCCTCGCAGACATCACTCAATCATTCTCAAATGACATTCATATGGAGTTTGGGATTGACAAATGCAAAACTTTCTCTGTTATAAATGGAAAAATAGCCTCAAATAGTTATACTCTACAATCAGGAAGCACCATAGAACCTCTAGAACCAAATAATTCATACAAATATTTAGGGTTCCAACAAGCTCGTCAGATAAACCAGAAAGACACTAAACAAACCCTAATAAAGAAATTCAAACACCGGCTCAACAACTTATTCCGATCTCAACTTAACTCGCGCAACATGTGTAAAGCTATTAATAGTTATGCAGTACTCTCACTTATTCGTTTGGTGTTATTAACTCGACTCAAGGAGATCTTCTTAAGCTACAACGGATTATTAATACTACCCTTACAGCTTTCCGAAAACATCATCCTAGATCGTGCGTACAGAGAATGACTCTCCCGAGAGGCGAAGGTGGACGAGGTATCATAGATTTTGTCAACTTGCACAATAAGCAAATTACATCCATCAGACATTACTTTCACCAACACGCAGAATACTCCACACTACATGAAATTATAACTCATGCAGACAGGCGCCTCACACCATTAAACCTGTTAGATCACAACCCACAAAGAAACGAACGGATCACGTATGCTAAGGAGAAAATCGCCGCATGGCAACAGAAGTCTCTGCACGGCAGACACCGCCATGATCTGCAGCAGCCACATGTCGACAAAACAGGGTCGAACGCCTGGCTGCGTCATGGCGAACTATTCCCAGAGACGGAAGCGTTCATGATGGCGATTCAGGACCAAGTCATTGATACTAGAAACTATCAAAAACACATTATACACGCAACCAATTTACCTTCAGACTTTAATTTACATGCAGACACTGCCACGCCAGCCCAGAGACTATACAACATATTACATCCGCCTGCAAATCACTCGCACAAACTGATTATAAGCATCGACATGACCAAGTAGCATCTATAATACATCAACACCTCGCACATGCACATAAGTTCATTGACAAGAAGACCCCATATTATAAATACAAACCGAACACCATCCTAGAAAACAATAGCCACAGAATATATTGGGACAGAACTATTATCACAGATAAAACAATACATTTCAACAGACCCGACATCACGTTATATGACAAAAGTAATAAAACAGCCTACCTCATTGATATAGCTGTTCCGAACACCCATAATTTACAAACCACTATAGCAGAAAAACTCACCAAATACCAAGACCTAGCCATAGAACTCAAACGACAATGGCGAGCAGAAACCATACATATAGTAACAATAGTAATTTCATCAACAGGAGTGATACCGAAGACCCTACAACGCAGCTTAGACATTCTACAGGTCCCCAAACACACTTTACAATTACTTCAAAAAGCCGTAATACTGAACACATGCCGAATTACGCGCAAGTTTCTAACCACTTCATCCATTTCCTCTGCTTACACCATCACCTAGCCCCTATTCATGCTTGGCTAAGGCCCGAGTGAACAGGTTATTTTACCCCCTTGAGTGGGAGAAAATCAAAACATATGTACATAATAATAATAATCTTTATTGACTTAAAGGATGCAGTTACATTATAGGAGTCTCTAACACCTGCGCTAGTAAAAACTGTGTTGCAGGTGTTAGTGCCTTCCTCTTATTTAATTGACAATAACATCACGTCAAAA
This sequence comes from Subacronicta megacephala, assembly GCA_958496365.1. NCBI lineage: Eukaryota > Metazoa > Arthropoda > Insecta > Lepidoptera > Noctuidae > Subacronicta > Subacronicta megacephala. The sequence goes on along the minus strand of OY292515.1, from coordinate 9,458,953 downwards.
AAAAAAACAAATAACAATAGATGTTAAATTAATTTAGAACTAGTTATTAACAAACGTGCAGGTATGTATGTGACGGTATGTGCTTGTGTGAGTGTGTTCGTGTGTGCGTGTTTGCGTGTGTGCATGTATGTGTGTTTGTGTGTGTGTGGGCTTATGTGTGTTTTGAACGCAACTGTGTTTATGTTGTGTATGCGTGGTGTTTGCATAAGTGATAGTATAATACAGAATTCACGACACTTTTAAAAGATTCTCTACATCAATATAGTCCATTGACTTTAACCAGGTGATTACGACCGTTTTTCATTTACGGTTATTCATTTTACTTATTATCTGGATTTTGTTACATATATTGTACGTATTAGCCGGGGAGCCCATGAGGGGATTTCGGGATTTACTCGAGCGCGGCAGATTAATATATAGGGGGATACCTTGTACCCGTTAAGTACTTCCGCCAAATATGAGCCTCATATATATGGCCGCCCGTCAAGGATAAAGGATCAGATTAGTAAAAGAAAAATTTTCATCTGACATTCTCGAGCGCGTCAGATTAAGGTAGGGTGAGTTAGTTACATGATAAAACATGTATATTCCTCTAATCTGACAATTTAAGGGTGTCGCAAAGAAACGGGAGGGCTATAAAGTTGTAAAAAAAAACGTCATCTTGACATTCTCGAGCGTGGCTAATTTTTTTTTATTTTGTAGGGAATAACTTAAGGATTTCGAAAAATATATAATCTGACGATTTCCACAAGCCGAAGTAACAAAAAATCATCGATAAAGATTAATGCGTGCATATACGTTATGCCTGTATTCCCCTCTCCGCGTTTCTATTCCTCTCTCACTCTTTCTCTATATATTACTCTTTCATTCCGTCCCCACTTTGAAGATGATTATTAAAAAAACACAAAGGAATTTTTTTTTTTTATAATTATTTTCTTAAATATAAGTATTTTACTGAAAAAAAAACCTACAGATTTTTATTTGCATGCTATTTCCTGAGCTATTCAATTAAACATAACATACCATCACGCCTGTATTCCCCGAAGGGTTAGACAGAGGTGTACTTAATCTACACCCACAGTTCGCCGGTATGTTTGGGTCCCATGTAATAGGGGGCGAGCCTATTGCCATTCACCGGGCACAAATTCAGACTCCGAGCTGCTACTGAGAATTTCATAGAAATACTCAATAACACTTTGCTCGACCTGGGGATCGAACCCAAGACCTCTAGCGTAGCAGTTGCGATTGGGACCACTAGACCAACGAGGCAGTCAAGGCAAGGCAGTCTTTTCAATTAATTAAGTTCAATGATTTAAGAAAATAAAAAATGAAAATTTTTAATTGTCAGATTAGGCGAATCCCTCCAAGTAATCGTCAGATTATGAAACACATCTTTATGCCCTAGACGTGCGTCTAGGGCATAAAGATAAACCATATATATCTTAATCTGACGCGCTTGAGTATTTCAAAATGGCGAATTTTTTTTGCACATTCTAATAATGGCTGCGACTTTGCGTCACATCCAAATCGTCAGATTATTATATAAGAGCTTTTTTGTAGGTTTACTTAACGTCCCCTGAGAAAATCTGACGCGCTCGATTAAATGTTTTTTTTCCATTTTCAACCCTTACGTACGACCACCCCCATCATGGAAACAATCAGATTAACATACGTACATTTTTTTAAATACGTAGGACATGGATGCTATAAATATCTGACGCGCTCGAGTATGTCCACAGTTTTTTTTAACATTTTTGAAAATCTATAGCCGCTCCCCCCACCGATGTAAAGGTATTATTATATGATTTTTTTTTTATCATCTAAGCTTCGCAACCCTATAGGTCTCTATGGCGCTCGAGTAACTACCGATTTAGCACCTTGGGCTCCCCTACTATATGGGGAGCTAAAAAGTTATAGTGCCTTCTGGCAAATTCTGATTTCGAGCGGGGAACAGGGTAGCGTTCTATTAGCTTTTGTGATTTGGGGAGGGGAGGAACTACTTTTTTATGGTAGCTTCGTAGCATTTCGCATACAAAAAGTTTTCTCACAGATAATACTCCTGCCAGTTCATACAATAAAGACGTAGGATGTCTAAACGGTAGGTATAAGAGTACCTTAAGCATCAAACGTTGTGCCCGCTCGACTCCGATCATGTGAGTTTTTGCCGCACCTCCCCATGCGCAAATGCAGTACCTAATTATGCATTCACATAAAGCTCGGTATAATTGTACAAGTAGAGTCAATTGGCACATAGAGTAAATTGGTACATAGAGTTTTAAAAATATGTTCAATTTTTCTGATTCTAGCTATTGTCGATGTGAAATGCATAGTCCAGGTAAGTTGACTATCTAGCATTACAGCCGAATACTTTATAGAACCGACTTGTAAAAGTGTCTCGCAGTCACAGATGGTATGGGTCTCTCTTCTATTACACAGAAAAGTGTGTATTTTGAGAATATGTGATGCAGCAGGTTTTCCCACAGATGTTTTGCTGAAGCAGACATATTTCGTTTTATTAGTGTTTAGCGGTAATAGACTGTTCTCCAACCAAGAGGTCACCTCTGCTAAGCCGGTTCCAGCCTGTTCAAATACAGTGTTCCAAGTTTGACCATGAACGATCAGCACCATGTCGTCAGCGAACATAAAAAGATCCAAGTAGGGCAGGGATATTTTGCAGAGGTTGTTAATATAGACGAGGAACAGTGTAGGTCCCAGCGTGCTACCTTGGGGACACCGTATTTGCAGATAGAATCGTCACTTTGATAGCCAGCTACTCTGACATGTTGTGACCTATTGGTTAAATAATCCCTAAACCAGTTTAGAGCCACTCCTCTTATACTGTTAGGAGTAAGGACAATTGATTGTTGTTTTGTGTGTGTGTGTGTTAAATGAATGAAAATGTGTATTACTTTTAACAAAAAAGTAAAACCGACTTCCCAAACTGTTTTAGACAAAATTATTATATTAATTTTTGAAGGCAGTTTTACTTTTTTGTTAAAAGTAATTTTATTTTTTCATTTTTAGTGGAAAGTTTTGTTTATAAGTACTTGTTAGCTATCTTAATGTACTGCTCCAATAAGACAGCGATGTCTCTGAGTAAACGATAATATCATCAATGTAAACAATTGTTTGTTTTTTTTTATATTTTCAAAACTGACCAACAGATTTCGATAAAATTTGAACGGGACCACCTCTAAAGTATGACCTACCAAACAAAACAACAATCATTAAAATTGGTCCACAATTAGCGGAGATATCGCGTAACAAAAAAACACGAATTGAGAACCTCCTCCTTTTTGAAGTTGGTTGAAAAGAGGTAAGCAGTGATTTACCAATATGGAACTTCTTTAATAAGTCCATTGGTAGCAATAAAACTGCTACGTGTAAATACTACTGTTCAGAATTATCGTTTGAAATTAGTGATACAAATATTAAAGATGAAAAGAGTTAATATTGAAAGGAGTGGGAGTGCCCTGAAAAGAGCATGAAATAGCGTGCTAAAAATATAAAGCAAATATCACTAAGCACGTTACGATAAGCACCGTTCATCTAACACAGCGTCGCTGCGTCGCTACGTATCCTAACACCGCTCAGCAGTCGAGCACATCTCTGATGGAAACGCTCACACCGTTCCACAGCCTTACTATGGATCCTCGCACGGCCCAGCTACCTCGCACATCTCTGGTGGAAACGCACTTTAAGGAGCGGTGGCTAGGCATAAAACTTTTAAGAAGTAATTCGCTAAGATTATAACAACCAAGAGGCTACTTGTCCCTTACCTTTTTACGAGCCAACGCTAATTTGGCTGCTCGGCCATCCATTTTTAGCGATGCGGGTCAGAATCGCCTTTGAGAAATAATTACAATTATTATCTTCCTAAAAGTTTCCACAATGCACGTACTAATAAATAGGGATACTAAAATAGGATATTTACATCAACTCAACCAACACCGCAACCAACCAACCACTCATTTTTTTATTTTTTTTATTTTACGGCCCTGGATACAAGTCCTTTAAGCCTACCAACCACTCACTCCACTCAGTGTGACCAGATTATTTTTTCCACAGATTACAAGATTTTTTCCAAAAATACCACCACCACCTCCAAAAAAATACTGAAATATAAACTGATCGCTAACTAAACACTAACCTTCGCAGGCCAAATACTAGGGATGTTAAAAAATAATCGATTATAATTTCATATAAATCGTTTTTTTATGAGCGATTATTACTAAAAAAAAATCAATTATTTATTAATCGTTTTTTTTTATGTTAAGCGTCCCCTTTCTCGATTTTTTTCATCTGGCATCTATTAAAAATAACAAGAAACACCACTACCCGCTATCCATTTGAGGGGGGGGGGTTAGTTATTATTTTGCAAATTGTTCGTAGATAACCTTCGACCATAATAGGCATGATGACAGTAAGCAAGAATTACTAAAATAATATGTTCATATACTGAAATATAATTAACATGTTTAGAAAAGAATATTTATTTTTATTTATAAGACGGGATTATTAATTTATTTGATAAAATAAAACTACAAAATACACTAGTCCGCCATGTTCAGTTGAACACCAATCAGATTCAATTACGTCACATCTATGTTGAACTGTCGCTGTCACGTAAATTTCGTACGAATTTCGACGATCTCCGCGCTTAAAATTGTTTATTATGTATTTCCTAATTGTATATTACTTAGCTTTTGTCCTACAACTTGTGTAAGAACTTATTAAGTAATGGAACAAGGGTTTACCGAGGCAAACAGCTCTAATTTGCCCAGAATTGATTTGTTAATGCTGGGACAGTTCCCGGTATTAAACAAAGAGTTCTGTTCAGCAGAATTTAGAAATGTTAAAACTACAATGTAAGTATTATTTATTATTATTTGTATTATACCTACTATAATTTAAAAAAAAAATGTTTTTTTAATGTTTTGATTTTCTAAAATATGCTTTCCTATCGATTTCTTTGTTTTAGATCCTCCAGGCCATCTTATGGGGACGATGCGATTAGCTACGTTCAGTTAAAACGCGATGGAAATCTATGTACTTATAGTTAAATCAAAAATCTGCCCAGAACACAAGGTCCACGCGAAGTTATATGCAGTGACGTTAATAGTTGATGAAGTAAAGGAAGAAGTTATATCGGTAGCATGCCATGACTGTGTTGCCTCACAAGGAGGCTGCAAACATGCCATTGCATTTCTCATGTGGGTCCATCGTAGGAGTGAAGAACCGATTATTCAAGTAGGTAATTTACGATCCATTCGGCGAGGCTCAGGCTCAGTCAGTGTCTCGCCTCGTAAGTTACTTGAATAATTGATTAAAAATTTAATGTAATAAAGAAAATCTATCGGGTAAAATCTCTCGAGCTATCTATGAACTTTATTTTAGTAAATAAAACATGATGTCAAATCATTTTCGGTTTTATTATTTTAAGAATAAAATCGAAAATGGAAGATAAAATTACAAAAAAAGAGGTATCTTTGTGAATTTATCTATCGAGCCAACTTTATCAAATCGTGTTTCCCTTGTATGTGTTCCCTAGAATATATACTCAACAATATAAATTTATTTTCTCAGATTTTAATTTTACTATTTACTACTTAAAAAAACATTTTTATGTGGGCTTTGCAGTACCACCCGGCCTTAATCTCCTATTGTATACGATGTCAAAACATAGAAGTGACGTCATAAGCAGACGCCATGACACCAGGGACCGTTTTCGCGCTAATTTAAAAACATTGAATTAAAATCGCATTTTTGTATCAAAAACCTTTTTTAATTGCAGAAAAAAAATATTTTTCGGAAATAGTATATACATAAGAATATTTTATATCAGTTTTTGAAAATCAGTCATCATGCCTATTATATTTTATATATAATATATTTTAAAAGAGTGTCCATGGAGTTTCTTGCCGGATTCTTCTCTATAGGATCAACTTTTGGAACCGTGCAACTAGAGTCAATAACGTTTCATAAACGCTTGTAAAAACTTATTTGAAATAAAAACATTTGATTTGATTTGAGCAACACGGTAGGGAGTAGCCTTAGCGATATATTACCGACCAAATAGTTCTGCCATTTTTTGCAGGGGGAAATGTGCACACAAGTGCAGTTCCAAATTACTACAAACAAAACTAAAACTATAATGATGACACTGAAACATACAAAATTAAACAATAACAACAAGCCTTGCACAGTGCTGCTAACGGTTGGCTTCTCCCTTTCCGTATTGCTCGAAGTAGATAACATACATTGCATTGTCAAAAAAATCGATATGTTTAGTAATATCGATTATAATCTTATTAAAAATCGATTTATATATAATCGTTTTTTTTTTAGAAAAATAAATATTGCTTTTTAAATAATTGACTTTTTTACCGTAAAGTCACATCCCTATCAATTACATATACCAATAAAAATAATGATTTTCTTAAGGCTAATGCGTCAGCCTAGGGCGCGAAATTCAAATTTTGTCTTGGTTTTTCGGAAATAATTCGGCTTCAACACGTTCTAGGCATGGTAGTAAAAATTGCGACATCTACAATAACTTATTTACGATTGAGTATTAAGGCTAAAGGGTCAGCCCTGGGCGCGAATTTTTTTTATTTTTATTTTTTATATCAAACTAGCTTTCCGCCCGCAGCTTCGCCCGCGTAGCCAACACGAATTTGACCGTTTAGTATTTTACAATTCAGGGGCCGTATTACCACGTATTAATGCCATCATTTTTAGGTTGTGAGAGAGGGATGCCGCTCTACAGGTTAAATAGTGGCGTCCCTCTTTCACAACGTAAAAATGATGGCATTAATACGTGGTAATACGGCCCCTGGCGGGGGTAGACCACAAAATTTACCCAACTTTATTATTTAACGAAATATAAACGCAGCTTATATCCATTCCAACGGTATAGTCTATTTTTGTATCAAATTTCGTCAAAATCCAAACGGAAATTCATCCCCACACAGTTTGACTTTTCAAAAACCCCATATCAAATATTTATTTATTTCTTATCAAGTGCCTAAACACAACTACGATGACGAACTCTCATACAAACTTTCACCCCCTATTTCAACCCCTTCAAAACTATTTTTTGCAATAAAAGGTAGCCTATGTCCTTTCTCAAGCTTTATTCTATACCAGCACCAAATTTCATCAAAATCGGCTGAGTGGTTTAGGCGTGAAAGCGTAACAGACAGACAGACAGACAGACATTACATTCGCATTTATAATATTAGTAGTATTTAGTAGGGATTATTCAGCTATAACACATTCTAGGTACATACATATACTACATATAAAATAAGTTATTGTTAATGTCACAATTTCTAAATAATTTGCGAATAACCAAGTTTTAATTTCGTACCCAAAGCAGACGTTTTAGCCTAGTGTTGTAATGGTATCCAAATATGCAGTATTTGGATCTGCAGTGGATATATTGAAATGAGAGACACTAAATTAAATGAAGTATTTTTATATAATAAAAAATACTTATTACAATGGACAACAAGAAATGTAGAATAAACAAGAAGAGTTGCTAAGCAACGTACCTACATTAAAAATATACTAATATACTTTTTATTTTCTTGGTGGCTAGCATTGTGTATTATAACCTTTATGGAAGAACAACACTCCCACTTAATCCACAATGTTTGGCACAGAATTGATGTTTCTGCCTAGAGACTCCCTTTGTAAACATATCTGCAGGCATAAGGGCAGTTTCACAATATTCAATGCTGATTACCCTTTGCTCTGCCAACTCACGAACAAAATGGTACCTAATGTTAATGTGCTTTGAACGTTTTCCAATTGCAGGACTGTAAACAAGCTTACAAGCACTTTGACTATCACTAAAAATTGTTATAGTGTCCATTTTGTCAGTTAGTTCGGCATATAAACCATTTACAGAAACTACTTCTTTCGAAACCTCGGAAATAGCAATGTACTCCGCTTCAGCGGTACTTAGTGCAACACATCGCTGTTTCCTTGATTGCCAAGCAACTGCAGCACCGCCAAAAATTAGAGTAGGTATATCCAGAGAAAGATTTCCCATCAGGTCCATTACCCCAATCAGCATCTGTATAAGCGACCATAGACTTATTACATTTTTTGTAACATAAGGATAGGTCCAATGTCCCCTTCAGATACCTCATTATGCGTTTTACTGCTGCCATGTGAGTAGAATCATTACAATTATTATATTGCGATAACATTGTAACTGCAAATGAAATATCCGGTCTTGTGCAACATGATAGATACATAAGTGACCCTATTATTTCTTGGTAACGTGTATCATTACTTTTCGGTCCAGGCTTCAGGTGAATATTCACTTCCACTGGGGTGCTTACTGGTTTGCAGTCTTCCATTCCATATTTCTCTAACATTTTCGTGATATATGTCTTCTGTGAGAGTTGAATCTGTTGTGTATCTGCTGTACGCTCAATCCGCATCCCAAGACACTCACGTGCTTCACCAAGATCCTTAATTTTAAAAGAACTTTGGATCTGCTGTTTCACAATGTCGCCCTCAGAAACATCATTGGTGAAAATATAAAAATCATCTACATATAGCGCAATGGCTATAAAAACCTTTTCCGTCTTTTTAATGTACACACAGTGATCATAACTGGATTGCAGGAACTTCATTTTCATTATATGAGTATGAATTTTTTGATTCCAACAACGCGCAGCTTGTTTAAGACCATATAATGCCTTTTTAAGCTTACAAACCTTCCGATCTCCCTTTTGAATAAAAAGTTCTGGTTGCTCCATATAAATATCCTCCTGCAAATCTCCATTAAGGAAAGCCGTAGTTACATCCATATGATGAATGCTTAGGTTCTTCTCAGCTGCCAGTGCTAGTAAAAGTCGAATAGATGACAACTTGACGACAGGTGCAAACGTTTCAAAATAGTCTTCACCAGGTTTTTGCGAATAGCCCTTTGCGACCAGCCTGGCCTTGTGGCGCTGAACGCTTCCATCCGCTCCAACCTTAAGTTTAAAAACCCATTTCGATTTAACAACATTTACATTTAATGGTCGATCAACTAACTCCCATGTATTATTTACCATCAGAGAATTGTATTCATCCTTCATGGCTTCCAACCACAACCTTTTATCTGAGCGCTCCATGACATCATGAACCGATACAGGATCAGGAAAATCAGCAACATTAAAGTTATATATAAAGTCCTTTTCTCGCTTTGGATGTCTTTCTCTAAGTGGGTAACGCCGATTGACAGGACCAACCACATCACTTGGAGGTTCAGGAACATTTGAGTTCACTGAATCTTGCTCTGTAGTATAACTTTCAGGTTCAGGATCATTTGCGTTCACAAGTTCTTGCAAATCCTCAGACATCTGGCTTTCTGAATCAACAGAGTCATAAAAATGCTCTCCATCTTCTGATTCTATTGCTTGACTAGATGGTCCAACTGGAACATCTACTACAGGAATAATTTCATTCTGTATGTATAAATCGACAGAATCCTTTTTTAAAATAGGAGGATTTTCACCTACCTTAGTTACGGGAAAATTCTCGAAAAAAGTTGCGTCTCGAGCAATAATAACATTTTTTAGACTTTTATCTAGATTGATAAATCGATACGCCTTTTGGTTAATCGCATATCCAGTCATTATCATTGGAACCGTTTTCGGATCAAACTTTTTTCGACTATGATCCTTTATCAAAACATGAGCCCTGGACCCGAATATTCGAAGATTCGACAGGTCGACTCTTTCTCCAGTGTAAACCTCCTCAGGAATTTTATCCATTAAAGCCATAGTTGGAGATCGGTTCTTTAGATATACAGCACATCCAATGGCTTCTCCCCGAAATCTCTTATCCAGACCAGCGTCGTGCACCATACATCTTGCCTTCTCAGTTAAGGTACGAATTGTGCGCTCCGCCACTCCGTTCTGCTGTGGAGTGTGCGGTACAGACCTTTGATGCTGGATACCGTGCATTTTCAAAAATTCTTGAAACTGGCCATTGGTATACTCCGTCCCATTATCACTACGAAACTTTTTCATTTTCTTACCAGTTTGTGTTTCAACTAGTGCCTTAAATTCTTTGAATTTAGCAAATACTTCGGTCTTGGACTTCAATAGATACCCAAATGTCTTCCTACTAAAGTCATCTACAAATATCAAATAGTATCTATTGCCACCTAAGGATTCCACCTCCATGGGGCCTGCTAAATCGGAATGCACTAATTCGAGCAGTTCCTTTGCTCTCTTACCTTTTCTTTTAGGAAATTTTTTAACACATCCTTTGCCTTTGCAACAACCTTCACACGGTTCCGTACTCACTGCTCCATATGACATCCCGTCTGCCATACCTTTTAACTTATCCATTAAGGGTCGACTCAAGTGACCTAACCTTCTATGCCATAAATCAAAAGCCCTAGAAGCACTTGAGGTATCTGGAGGAGATGTAAGAACCATTGCTGCCTCTTTATCTAAAACATATAAACCCTGTTTTAGTGGTGCTGTTAACAATTCATTACCAGCTAAAGTTATATCATTTTTTCTATATATTTTACAACAATTCTTATCAAAAACTACAACACAATCTTTACTACAAAGTTTACTCACTGACAATAAATTTGTCATCAAACCTTGAACCATAAGAACGTCCTCAAACCGTACAGTACGCCCTTTAGTGAACACATCCCCTTTTAAATTGGATACAATCTTGTCATTGTTCGCTGTAGTCACCACCTTTGAATCAATGACCTTTCTATTTTCTAATGTGTCCTTTTTTGATGTCATGTGACATGTAGCTCCAGAATCGATTACCCAATCGTCGTCATCCGATATCGATAGTAAAGTGACCACACCTGCTTTCTAGAGGTGTTATATTAGGGTGATATCTGGATATTACTATTATTGAATATATTCACTAGCTGATATTAGCATACCATACCTATTACCCGGTATTAGTCAAATATTAGTCAGCCATCTTGATATTCCGTATTCGTTATAATATTGATATCGTACCTATTATCCGTATTCGTTAATCTAACATAATATTGATATCGTGCCTATTCTCTCCGTATTCATTAATCTAACATAATATTGATATCGTAGCTATTCTCCGTATTCGTTAATCTAACATAATATTGATATCGTGCCTATTCTCTCCATATTCATTACTCGAACATAATTTTATTTTTTTAAATATTATTGATATCGTACCTTATTTTGTATATTATAGATAATAGTATTATGAATTATTTAATGAATAATAATTATTCATCGTTACACCTCCTAATACATGATATTAGTTTGTATTATAAAATATTATGCACAAACTAATATTGCATATTCAGCGCTAAATGTAGTGATTTTGTTTTCATTGAGTGTTTACTTTGTAACCATCACATTCAGCTTGCATACAAAGCCCGACGTGTATAATGTTGTCTTTAGAAATCTCACTCAAACACGCACGCACACGTCAAACAGAAGTAAGCAGAATCATATAGGCATCTCGCTCACTCCCCCGAATCGTCTCGCTATGACGCGGAGTAATTGTGTGTGTGTGCGTGCGGCAACCACCCGTAGCGCGCTCGTCGACGCACACAGCCGCGCAAGTCACCGCGAATATCAGAACACTGATCTCTTGGCGTGCCTATTATTTGACTAATATCTGGTAATAGTCTACGCTAAACTAATATATACTAATATGAATATAAAGCTCGTATCATAATATCTATACCTATTACTAATATATTAGTTACACCTCTACTGCTTTCTCTTTACTGTCTTTATTCTCCAATTGAGTTTTAGTCTTGTTGCGATTAGCTGATTTCTTGTTTTTACATTGCCATTTATAATGACCTTTCTTCTTGCATAAGTGACATATCACTACCTTAGCGGTATCACTATTAATTGCCAATGCTGAGTCATCATTAGAGCCTTGACCTTTTCTGCAACTTTCTTTCATAAGCGCCGCCATGACATTTTCAGATGAAATGGGTATGCTTGAATGTTCTAACGTCATCACTAATGAATTATACTCATCTGATAATCCAGCTAACATTATGATCCCGACGAATTCATCATCAAGTCCAGCTTTGATAGCTTCCAATCCTTGTGTTGTTACCTGGATATCATTTATGTAATCCTCTATAGTGGGAAATTCAGTTAACTTTACACTAAACAGTTTCTTTAGCAGATATAGCCGCCGTAGTAAGCCGCTGTCAGCATAGGCTCTCTTTAGTGCTAACCAGGTGTCTCTCGCAGTTTTTAGGTTCATAACCTTTGGATATATTTTTTCCGTACACATCAGACATATTTTACTCCGACTCCTTATTTTACAACTTGAGATAATACTTTACCCGTCCTGGGCCCATAACCTGTTGTAATGGTATCCAAATATGCAGTATTTGGATCTGCAGTGGATATATTGAAATGAGAGACACTAAATTAAATGAAGTATTTTTATATAATAAAAAATACTTATTACAATGGACAACAAGAAATGTAGAATAAACAAGAAGAGTTGCTAAGCAACGTACCTACATTAAAAATATACTAATATAAGGTCAACTCGGCTAAGACCGTCAGTAGGGTAAGACCGTACAGTAAGAAATACGACGGATTCAGATTAGCTACACAGATGGCACCCCAATGTACGAAATAGTAAAACTATTTTAGTTCCAATAAATTTACAGAGATGGCGTTATTTATAATAAAAAGAAACTAAACGACATTTTAAATTTAGTCTGGTTGTCAACGTTCATTGCGATAGAAACACGCTGTCAAAAAAAAATTGTTGAGTGTTGAATCTAAACTATTATTTGGATCTGAGCAGGTAAGTTCATTGATTATCACTTTCTTTATTTAATTATTGTATTATGATTGAACAAAACACATTTTTCACGAAGTTACATGTGCTTAATAAAATCTAACCTCAAAGTGCAATAGTAGGAGAAGTCCGTCTAGTCTTAGAGGAGAAGATCGGCATATGGCCGGTCTTCGCCGTTTCCAGATGTCGTGAACCTTTTCCGCTGAAACTAGTTTTTTTAATTTACTTGTAACTAATTCTTATTGCATATTAATTATTTGGTACCCTTTTCTAACCTAATTAACTTTTAACTGTTACATATTATCTAAATAAAATATTACACATTAATTTTATAAAATATTTTATATAATAATAATAGCATAAAATTTAGTTTTTGATTTATTTCAGGTATTCTATTGTTTCTATTGTAAGAAGAATGGGAAAGTATCAAAGAAAAACAAAAAGAGGATCATATTCTAAGGAGAAATTAAGAGAAGCTGTACAAGAAGTTGAAAACGGTAAGATGAGTGGTTATCGTGCATCGAAAACATACCAAATACCCAGAATGACTATAATGGACCATGTAAAAAAAAGACGAGGAAAATCTACTACGCTTGGGCGAAATACAGCTATATCACCAGATATAGAATATAAATTGGCTAAGAGTCTCCATTTAATGGAAAAAAATGGTTTCGGACTTAGTAGAACAGAAGTTTTAGAAATGGTGAGAGATTATGTTAGCAGAAACAATCTAATTACACCTTTTAAAAATTGTACACCCGGCAAAGACTGGTTCTTGGCTTTTAAAAAACGTCATGGATTATCCGTCAAAAAGCCGCAAGCTGTAGAGTACGCGCGTAAAAGGGTTATGGACCCGTTTATTATCTACCCCTATTTTGATCTTCTGGAAAAGACAATAAGCGATTTAAATTTGACTCATAAGCCGTCGTGCATCTGGAATCTCGATGAAACGAGCTTTTCGAGAGACCCGTCTAAAACTAAAATTGTTGGTGCAAAAGGTTATGCAGCAACGAGAGTTATCTCTTCAGCTGGTAGAGATAATACTACAGTGTTACTTGGTGCCAGCGCTTCAGGAGAAAAGACACCGCCTCTGATTATCTATAAAGGGAAAAATGTATGGGACACTTGGACTTCTTCCGAAGCGTATCCGGGCACATCTTATGCGGCAACAAAAAACGGTTGGATGGAAACAGACGTGTTTGAGTCGTTCTTCAAGAAAACTTTTTTGCCTGCTGTCCAAGACCAACGCCCGGTGCTCCTTATATATGATGGGCACTCCACACACGTAGGGCTGCATATTATTGAAGAGGCTCGCAAAGAAAATATAACAATTTTGAAATTGCCACCGCACTCTAGTCACATTTTACAACCACTTGATATTGCAGTGATGAAGCCGTTTAAAGATCGCTGGGATGCTTTATTGGTGAAGTGGCAGCGGTTGAACGTAGGGAATGTTATGCCAAAAAGTGAGTTTGCTAAACTAGTTGGACAAATATGGGCTGAAATAGATCCACAAGTGCTACGTAATGGATTCAGAAAAGCTGGTATACACCCTATAAATCGCGAAGAGATAAAAGAAAACCAGTTCGATAGCTTAAAACTAAGACATTGGAGAGAATACGAAAATAAACAAAATGAAAATGACAACACAATAAAGAGGAACCCAAAAAGTTTGCTGACGCTAACATTAAATTTTTACAATAAAACCCCGATACACAAAAACCCTGAAATTTTAAAAGAAATTACCTTCCATAATAAACCTTTGGAAACTACTACACGAGATCATAACATTACATTCGAAGAACTACTTCTACAAAAAGTGAGACGTGGTGATAGTTCACCTAAACCACGGCGACGAAAGGTAGCACCGGGTGCTGAAGTCATAACTCACAATGATGTTTTGGAAAGGAAGCAGGAAGAATATAGAAAACAAGCTAAAACAAACACAAATAAGAATCTGACAAGAGGTAAAGACGCACAATCGCAATCTCCTAAAACTACCAATGATGTTGTTTACTTGACGAATGTTTCAAAAAACGATTGTCAATTGCGCCCTTTTGCAGTAAAAGACGTAAGTAACCTACCTCCTTGCTTACAGAGCGACAAATCGAATTCTCCTAAAATAAATATAATTTCTAATATATTAATTAAACAACCCAATACCGAAAAAGACCAAAACATTTTCAAAACTAAAAACCAAAAATATTACAAGACTACTAAACCGACAATACCGGGTAAAGAAAATAAAGTTTTACAAAGCAAGATACAATTACGCAAAGACATAAAACCAGCAAAAAAGCAAAATGATACTAAGGTTTTGAATACTAAATTTCAACAGTATAAAAAGGCCGAACAATCCAGTAAACGGAAAAATAAGACTTTCGACTCTACAAACATCTACGAAAACCCTAAACCCCGATCATCGGGACTTTGTAAATCCAAATATAGACGTCCTTCTTCATCTTCAACTACCAGCGTTTCCGGTTCAATTAGTGACTATGGCGATTCAGATATAGTATCAGATAGTTCTATTTTAATAGATGAAGACGATGAAAATAACCATGACACATTACCACAAACTTTAAATATACAATCGATAAATGAGTTTACACCCGTCGTAGATCATGATAATGAAAAACATGAAATCCGCATGTATCATTCCGGGGACGATGTCTTAGTAAGATACCATATCAGACAAAAATGGACGTATTACGTCGGGCGAATTGAAAATATTAAAATAAAGGAGGATGAACTATTTTACACAACACGATTTTACAAAACAATTAAGAAACCAGAACTAACACTTAAAATGACAAAGAAAATCGATAGGGATGATGTTCCTGAGATATTAATAGTGAAAAAAGTTGATTTAACACAAGACCCTATAACACTGAATTACTTTTTTGTGAATGATGACAATTCGATTTACTTTTAAGTTCTAATTACACATTTAGAATCGTCAGTAAAAAAACTAGGTAGGTAATCTATTATTTTGTTATACTCGTACTTATCTGACTTTATTGTTAATTGTATTCATTAGAATCTTTTAAATCTGTACTATTTTTATAAAAAAAAGATTTTCAAGTGCCAAAACAGTTGCCAAAATTTTCATGTTTAAGTAGTTAAATGATAAATAGGCAAATACGCTTTATTTGAAATTTTTGGTTCAATAATAATAATATTTTTGACTTTAAGTCAATACTAGGATAAATTAAAGATATTTCCACCATTGTCAAAGCTGTTGCAAAGGTTTTTCTAATATTTACTTTATTCGATAAGTAAAGTGATTATCTTGATCTGATTTATTTTATAATTGTTGTAATTTTTGTTTGATTCAGAAGACTGTTTTAATTCTGTAGTAATTTTATTTTTCCAAGAATTTTAGTAGGTACTGAAATATATTTTAAGTTTCCTATAGTGATAAATATAGAATCATTCTATTAGAATCGAAATCGTCATTCTATTAAAATGACGATTTCTTTACTAGAATAAGTTCGTTTTTGATCTCTTTTATATACAATATATCTAAGTAAAAAAGTGGCTACTAACAATGTCAAACTTATTAAAAACAGCCATGCAAAGATTACATTTTGATTATTTTAAATAATCTATATAATTATATTGCAATAAATAAGAAGTTGATTAAAAAATCTGTTTTTTTTTTGGAAGTGATGAATATGTTTTTTACCCCTGAATAGCGAAGTATGCCGAACTTACCCGACAACACTTCTTTTTGCAATACTAGCTGCTTGAAGCCCTTCATTTAAAATTTGACGGCACACATTCAATTACTGTTGAAAGGTACACACATACGCAAAGTCTATATTCGTGTAAACAGTGTAGTTATAGGTTTTTTTCTCATAAGACGGTCTTATCCGACGAGGCAGTAAAATCCGTCTATTTTGCTGTTTTTACAAAACCTGTATTTTTTCCTAAATCTATTATTAATATATGTATTTGACCGTTTTGTTTGGTATTCAAGTAAGTATTTGATTGCATAATAATAATGAATTTATTTTAAAAGAAAGGGAAATGGTAAATTTTCGTGATAGAAAAAAAATTAAATGAAGTATGCCGATCTTCGCCGAGTTGACCTTACTTTTTATTTTCTTGGTGGCTAGCATTGTGTATTATAACCTTTATGGAAGAACAACACCTAGAGTAGAATGCTGAGCAGAAAATCATTTTACCTAAACAAACTAAAAGTACTTTGGGCGAGTCGATATTATAATTCATACCCGAAAGTATAGTATATACCTATCTAATTACCTGTTCACACAACTTAATACTAAAAGTCTGTTCATATTCTAAGTTTACAATTTTATGAATACATAATTTATATAAACCTTGTTTTGAAAATTTATAGATTTTATTGCATAGTTTAATAATCCTACAGCGACGGTGGCGCATGGCGGCCTGTCTGTCATGTCCTATCTGTAAATTACTGATCTTTGCTTCCAAAAAAACGTAGATTGAATCCGGGGACTATTTCGATAATTGATGTTCACGGAATT
This sequence comes from Subacronicta megacephala, assembly GCA_958496365.1. Lineage (NCBI taxonomy): Eukaryota > Metazoa > Arthropoda > Insecta > Lepidoptera > Noctuidae > Subacronicta > Subacronicta megacephala. The sequence goes on along the minus strand of OY292515.1, from coordinate 9,441,623 downwards.
CTCCGAACCTTGGTTTGCGATGTTCGCGAGGACGATTGCTTACGATATTACCAACTTCTTAACCGAAATATACCCAAAAATACCGACTTCCGCCAATATACCTTTAAAAATACTCATATTCGAAAAAGTCGTTAAAATATACTCAAAAAGTATTAAAATACTGAATCTGGTCACACTTTAACCACTTTATAATTAATTTAAAAAAAAAATATAATTAATATTGCATCAATGTTAGGGATGTGAAAAAAGAATTGATTAGTAATAGATTTTTTTCTAGTAAAAATCGATAAATATATAATCAATTTGTATGTAAATAACAACATTTCGTTGAAGTATTCAAACCTTTCAAATTATTCTTAAACTAATAGTTCTTAGTATATTGATATTGATTTAGTTTTTTTTGTTTGAAAGGTGATTTACAGGTGATAATGATTGTAAGTTCAAATAAATCTATGTGTTAGTATAGATAAACTTCACGATTTATTGTTTATTCTTCGCGACAGGCCCAAGTGATTAAATAAAACGGGGGTTAAAATTTCCAGTTTATTTATCTCTTTAGAGATGTTGAACTGACAAATATTTATGACATCTATTGTTTGATGATTTTAATTTTCGGTTGTCAAATTTCACAATATAATTGATTCTCATCCTCACATACAAACGAATTAAAAATTGCAAAGGGAAGCAATCACACGGTGGAAAATTTAATTTATATAAGCGATTATATAAGCTTTCTCCAATGTTGTCCCCTACGAACGTGGGAAATGAATCGTTTGATGAATGAATCATTCATTTTCATTTTCTAAACACCTTCGGAAATAATTCATTATTTTGGAATAAATTCGATTACCATAAAAGGGTTATTATTAAGTCAATCTTAAAAGATAGACCTATGCTGTCGTAGGCTTTTTTTAGAACTTTTAAAGCGGAAAATTTCCGTCAGACAATATTTTTGCATAACTTTAACTGTTTACGCAGCGCACGCAACGGAAGTGCTCAAAAGGAATATTTTTTTCTCGTTTTTGCAACATTTCTCACTTGTCTTATGCTCCACTCATATTGGTCGTAGCGTGATGTTATATAACCTTAAGCCTTCCTCGATAAATGGACTATTCATAAAAAAAAAATCAATTCCAACCAGTACTTTAGTGCGATCAAACAAACAAACAAAATCTTCAGCCTTATAATATTACCTAATATAAAAAATAGGTAAATAATAATAAATAATTTTATCCTAATAAATTAGTTGATATAATATATTATAGATAATAAAATAATAAATAAGTTTAGATACGCTAAATCTTACTCAGGTACTTTATTTATTATGCTGTTTTAATACTGTGTAACCTAAATAATTATTAGAAATTCTCTAAATGGTAGTTAAAACCGTATCAAAATCCATTGCAAGGTTAAAATAAGTTAGAAGTAAACGCAAGGCGTCGCGGATAGCGACTTTGTTTAGTAAGTAGAGAATATCTGTTTAGGTATAATAGGTTAGTAGGCACTTACCGATTCTCATTCTTTGGAAATCAATGAAATCTCAAGTATTCATTATTAGTTCTGTACGATGCCGACAAACAACCGTAAACTGCACATGTAGAACTCATTGTAAAATAAATTATAATTAGCGCTAGCGCGAGCCACACATTTTAGCGCAGTACCGACGCGCAGTACATGTCGGGCGGACGGGACGCCTGCGACTAAGGGTCGGGGGGACGCCGCTCTGCCCCGCAACCCACCTCATCGTTGACCCGTCTAGACGACGAGTTGCCCCACTATTAGATTTCATTACACTATGGAAATATACTAAACTTTTTCATTTTGTAGCAAGGTGCTAGAACCAACGACGCTGATGGTTTGCCGACTCGACAACGATATTCATACGACCTAATTTAACCGACTCAAAAAGAAGAAGGTTCTTTTTCATGTATCTTCGGCCATAACTCCGTCATAATATATAAGCAGATTTCCAATTTTTTTTTATTCAAAGGGGTTTTATTCCGAAATGGTCCCATTTAATTTCATACAGATCTGATGATGAGTTTCGAAGACAGACAACGGAACTCTTCAAATAATGACGGCAAATGAAACGCAATTGCTGCTATCGCAAAAATATGCATTGTTTACGCAATCACACAACATACGTCACATCCACGGCAAACTCACGAATCTGCAGATAATGCATTTTACAGGGGAGCGTTTTGAAAGCAAACATCAATGCTTATTTTTTATTATTTTTTAGCATTAAATATTGCGAAATATTCACAAAGATATGGATTTTCTAATTAAAGAAAATTCCTAGTGAAAGAAAAATTCGATCTCAGGCAGGGTTTGAACCTGCGTCCCTCTGGTTAAGTACACCAGACGCTTTGCCAACTAAGCTACCGAGACCACTGCCTGTGATGTCGAATTTCTCTTCCACCTTTTACGTCTTATGGCGACGTCAGCACCATCTATTGAAGACATTACTATGTCTTTCAACCAACACGACTGCCTTTACAGGTAGTTCAATGTCACATCAATGATAACTTTTTTTTATTAGCAGGTATATAGGTACCGTGATACATTTGGTTTTCAAAATAGTACTTGTTTTAAGATATTATCAAAGGATTGTTAATATTTTACAAGGATCAGAAATAAATACACATTCGTAACTTCACATCATCATACATAGAAGTTCATAGATATTTATTCGTGCCCCGGTAAACTTACGAAAGTGGTAGGTACGTTCGTTACTAACATAATAAAAAAATCCAATTGAGACTTCGGTGAACTTACGAAAGTACCACTTTTGTAAGTTTGCCAGGGGTATAAAATAATATATCATCAATAATATATCTATCTAATTATTAAAAGTAAGTTAGGTCAAATCAAATGTTTTTATTTCAAATAAGCTTTCACAAGCGTTTATGAAACGTTATTGACTCTAGTTGCACGGTTCCAAAAAGTTGATCCCATGGAGAAGAATCCGGCAAGAAACTCCATGGACACTCTTTTAAAATATATGGATTTTGTTTTAACATAATTTGCTGGTACATTATGCCGATAACAGGATGTGAGTGCATTGGAGGTTTATGTCATAACTCATAATTAGCCAGAAGAATATGTCATAATTAGTCATAAGAAGCCTGAGGTAAGTAGGTATATGGTATTCAACTTGTGCTGGAGTAACGGGCTTGTACCAAAATATTGGAGCAAAGCCGTGATTGTGCCACTCTACAAGGGAAAAGGGTCACAGCAAGGCTGCAAAAATTACCGAGGCATTAGCCTTCTCAGTGTTGTCAGGAAATTGTATGCAAAAGTTTTGATCGAGAGAGTCGTGAAAGGAACCGAGGACAAAATATGGGATGTGCAAGCGGAATTTAGAAAGAGCATGGGATGTACGGATCAGATTTTTTCCTTGCGATGCATAGCCGAAAAATGTTTGGCCAATGGCCAACAAGTCTATTGCGCATTCGTAGATTTGGAAAAGGCCTACGATAGAGTGATTAGGAATGAATTGTGGTCAGCACTGTCCATGTATGGGGTGAATGGCAGCCTGATTCGGGCACTGAAATCGCTCTATGAGGATTCCAGTGTATGTGTCAGGATAAACGGGGTCTATACCCACTGTATGGTTTCACATCAATAAGGGTGTTCGACAAGGATGTGTAGCGTCACCGTGGCTGTTTAACTTATTCATGGACAGTTGTCTGAAGGATTTGAAAGAGAGTGAATGTGGTTTAAGGATGAATGAGTTACTCGTCAAATGTCTCCTCTATGCCGATGATCAAGTTATCCTTGCTCCATCGGAGGGGGAGTTACAGAAGATGGTAACAATTATGGACGGTGCTTTTAGGAGTAAGGGATGTAAGCAAGACAAAAAGTGATGGTCTTTGAAAGGGAAGAAGTTATGACAGCGTGCAATATTTTGATAAGTGGCGTAAGAGTAGAACAAGTGAAAGAGTTTGTATATCTGGGCTCTATATTTACTAGAGATGGTAAACATGAGAGTGACATTGAAAGGAGAGTGACTGCTGGTAACCAGGTGAATGGGGTGCTTCACACCTTCATGAATAGTCGGAAAGTGTCCGAAAAGGCACGGCTGGCTGTGATTGGGGGAGTGTTGGCGCCGACACTAATGTATGGTAGGCAAAGTTGGGGTATGGCAGAAGAAACATGAAAGCAGAATAAATGCTGTAGAGATGAGAGCTTTGAGAAGTATGTGTGGTGTTACGCTAAAAGATAGAGTGAGAAACAGTGTGATAAGGGAGCGTTGTGGAGTGAAAGAAGATGTAGTAACAAGGATTGAGAAAGGTATGTTCAGATGGTTTGGTCATGTTAAGAGAATGTATGAACGGAGATTGGCGAAACAAGTATATATGGTGAGTATGGAATATGGATGGACGAAATTGAAGGGGAAGACCTCGGCGAACGTACCGCAACCAAATTGCGGATGTTCTTAAAAAAGGCTGTGTTCCGAGCACCCTAAACCGACGGTCATGCATGAAGAGATTAATGAATGTAGATGAAGCGAAAGTAGTGTGCCAGGATTGTAGCAAGTGGAAATCTATAGTCTCAGCCTACCCCCATGGGAGACAGGCGTGACAATATGTATGTTGGTAAGTATACTTGAAGTATTATTTTGAATCCCAGAATTGCGTTATGGTTATACACTGCCATTGTGTGGCCGATTATCTCGTACGCATCGGTGGTATGGTATGACAAGGCCTTTCAGGCGACCACCATACAAAAACTAGACAGTCTGCAAAGAACTGCCTGCCTCATTGCCACAGGAGCTATGTCCACCTGCCCTACGATGGCATTAAATGCCTTCCTGGGACTACCGGCTCTCCATGTCTCCTTACACAGAGAGGCTAAAGCCACTATGTATAGGGCCAACATTTGTGGCAAAAACGGGCTATCCAAAAAAAAAAATGAGGGCGTTACAGGGCCCGTATTATGAAGTTTTAAAAAACCATGCAAGTTCCAGGCAATTCAATTTACGGCCGTAAACTGTCTCGCTAAATTTCGTATTATGACACAAATATAACCGGCCGACTTTTGAATGGATTACTTGTCTATGGCTGGCGTGTAATTTTTGGCAGAGCCGTTCAAAAGCTTGATTATTGTTTTTATCGGTTAGTTACGGTTATTTTTTTAATATCCTTTGTATTAAAAATCCATAATAAATATAGTTCCTAACCACATTTACGTAAAACATAATATTTAAGAATAAAAATCGAATAATATTCCTTTAGCTAACCCATATTTACATTACTTTGACGTTTTATATTTCATCTTCATATATGTAGTGAGAAATTAAGTTTTCGAATGACACCCATAAATTTAAGGTAAATGTACCAGTAATGATATACAGACAAAATGGTGAGAAAAACGGCTTTTCATAGAAAAAATATTATTTTTATATATAATTTTTATTATCATATAATAATTTATTGATCTTTCATTTAACTTAAAAAAAAAGTATAAAGTGTTATTGTAAATACTTATACATAACTTTCCAATACTCTTAAATTGTACGTTTTATTGATCGACAAATTTTTCATTCGCCCGAATAGCTGACAATGATTTTTTTTAATTAGGTTCCTAATAATTGACAGTAGGATTCCGTAATAACTTAAGGTAAAAACATACATAGATGTGAATACTAAATACGAGTGTTCTCATAGGCTCATAGTTTCATAGATTACATTCGCAGAAGTCTCTACTATTATTATAAGTAGTCGTGGGGCCAATCAATGTATAGTTATTTTTATTATAATCAGTAAGGACAAAAATATCAACTTCTGGGATACTACCGATTACTGGTACATTTACCTTGGCTGATATGGTGGGAATTGAATACGTAGGTACGCAATTTCGTAATACATTTACGCAATTTTAAAGTAAATTATATAAAAGTATATTACTCATGGCGTAAATATTTTTTAGATGTTTGGTGTGTTTGTTATAAGTATGTGAATCATTTACTTTTCATTTCACGTTATTTAGTTCGGGGAGCGAAACTACTACAAATCGTTGGCGGCGAGTAACTTTAACACAATTGTGAGAGTTTTTTTAAGATCAGTGGAGATGGAGACTGATGAAAACCACATTGAACGTTGAAAGGCACTTGCCGTATTTATTCAGATAAAAACACTAGATCATTAGCGAATCACTCCGTATCGTTCTTCGTTCTTCAAGTCTTCACCACTCATTGTCTGCTACAATGCCCATGAGGAAATTGGTAGGTATCGGTTTTAATAAAACCGCTACAATGATTCCTTGAATTCTCAAGAGCAAGGTGCTGTGAAGAGTTGCAGGAAATGGTCTAGACTTAGAATGTGAATGTATTTCGCTCTATAGACATTCAGACACTTCCAATTCGTCACTCATGAATAATATATTTACTTTAAATTCGCAATAAACCTTAAACAATTCAGTTTACGTATCAATAAAGCAGCTTAAACTGAATGATTTTATTTGTCAGTTCTTGACATTTGAAACGGAAAATTGAATGTCAAATAAGCGCTCGTAATACGTCTATTGCCAGCCAGTCAGCAAAGTCGGGCAGAAGTCGGCTTGAAGTGTCACGTGACCTCTGACTGGCTGGATATTGTGTTCATAATACGAATTTGCAAGGCAGTTCAATTCACGGCGTAAACTGCCTGGCAATAAGAGCTCATAATACGCCCCCAGGACTCAGTTTTGGAAATGACAATACTTTGAATGACAACGGATGCCATGCTTCTACGGCACGTAGGTATTTGGAAAACAATACTCCGTAGAAATGCCTTCAAGGGAAGACTGGTTAAAAGGCCAGTTACCCTATGAGGCCGGGAGCCTAATATGGTATACCGATGGTTCTAAAATGGGACAAAATGTAGGGTGAGGAACTTGAGAAGATGGAGAGCGACCAAAGTTTAACAAGAGTGTAAACTAAGGTCTGTATGCCTCGATTTTCCAGGCAGAGGTATACGCCATCTTGGAGTGTGCGGAAAGGAAACCAATCTGCAAAAGCACTACAATAACCATACCATCTATATAAATTCTGACAGCCAAGCATCTCTCCTAGCGCTAGATTCTAACGTTTTACGTCGAAACTAGTTGAAGACTGCCTGGCTCGATTAAACAATCTAGCAAAGAGAAATAGTGTAGTTTAAGATGGGTACCGGGTCATGCGGGTGTCATTGGCAATGAACGTGCCGATGAAGTCGCAAGAGCAGGGGCCAATGGGATGCAGCCGGGCCCCGAACCCTTCTGTGGAATACCAAAAGCCCTGGCTCAAAAAACCCTCACTGATTCATGTTTTGAGACTGCCTTTAAGCTCTGGACAGAATCGGTGGGTATGGCCCACTCTAAGTCTTTAATTCAAGCCTAATTAAAGCTTAATTCTCCTAGCGCTGACTAGGAACAATCTGCGCATTGTCACGAGAGCCTTAACAGGACACTGCTGCTTATACAAGCACATGTTCAATCTATGGCTGTGCGATACGCAAACCTGCAGATAAGTGTGAAGAGGCTGATGAAACGCCACTTCACCTTCTGGGGGAATGCGGACCGCTAATACACAAGCAGTGATAGCCTAGTGACACGACCATTGGACTGCCAAGTCAAAGGTCTCGAGTTCGAATCCAAGGCACGCACCTCTGACTTTTCGAAGTTATGTGCGTATTTATAATTAACTAGCTTTCCGCCCGCAGCTTCGCCCGCGTGAAAAACACGATTTTTACTGTTTAGTTTTTTCCAATTCTGGCGGGAAATTGCAAACTATCCTTACATATCTTTCCGTCCGCTTCTTTGCGGGTAGACCACAAAATTTGCCGAAATATAAACGCAGCTTATATATTTCCCAAGGTCTAGTCTATTTTCGTACCAAATTTCGTCAAAATCCAAACAGACTTTGATCCCTATTTCAACCCCACACAGTTTGAAGTTTGAGTTATGGGGTTTTTTAACCCCATAACAAATATTTATTTATTTCTTATCAAGTGCATCTACACAAAGTTTCAGCGTTTATCTTCAACAATGACAAACTCCCATTCAATTTTTCATCCCTTATTACAACCCCTTTTTTACAACAAAACGTAGCTAGGATATAAGCTACGTTTTGTTGTAAAAAAGGGGTGGTTCCCAAGGTCTAATCTATTTTTGTACCAAATTTCATCAAAATCGGTTCCGAGGTTAGGCGTCAAAGCGTAACTTTGTTTGGACTTTCATCCACTATTTCATCCCCACACAGGTCGAAATTTAAAATCACTGGAACAAATTTTTACTTCTTATCAAGTGCCTAAATTCAAAGTTTCATCGTTTTATCTTCAACAATGACAAACTCTCATACAAATTTCATCCCTTATTTCAACCCCTTTTTTTTACAAGAAAACGTAGCTCGTATATCCTTTCCCAAGGTAGAGTCCATTTTTGTTGCAAATTTTATCAAAATCGGTCCTGGGGTTAAACTTGAACTATGTTTGGACTTCTAAACGAACTTTCATCCCCACACAGGTCAAAATTTAAAAAACGCTAGAAAAAATGTTTGTTTATTTCTTATGTAAAGTTTCATGGTTTTATCTTGAAAAATAACGAACTCCCATACAAAGTTTCACCCCCTATTTCAACCCCTTCATAACTATTTTTTGAAATAAAAGGTCCTGTCCATACTATGTCCTTTCTCAAGCTTTAGTCTATCCCAGTACCAAATTTCATCAAAATCGGTTGCGTGGTTTAGGCGTGAAAGCGTAACAGACAGACAGACAGAGTTACTTTCGCATTTTTAATATTAGTAGGTAGGGATTATCACGCGCTTAAACGGTGAAGGAAAACATTGTGAGGAAACCTGCATGCCTGAGAGATTTTCTTGACGGCGTGTGAACGGCCAACCCGCAGTAGGCTAGCGTGGTGGACTATAGCCTAATCCCTCTCGTTCTGAGAGGAGACCCGTGCCCAGCAGTGGGACAATGTAATGGGTTGATGATGAATAGGTAAACAAGCGCAATGCACATCTGGGGATACATGTCTTGACCCCAGATGAAATAAGGGAGTTCACCCTTAAGAAAATCCTGCAGTTTATAGTAGCTGCAGGGTTTAGCGTCGAACTCTGAACCATTAAGTGGCGATCACAATAGACCGACTGCGGTCGTAGTGATATTATAGTCATAAGTCGCAAATAAAAAAAGAAAAGTATATTTACTCACCTTACTAACCTAATAATAATAATATTTTTTTATTCACACTAATAATGTTTGCTACCAAGGTAAATTCACGAACATACCAGATTCGTAAGTTGGCAGTGTAACATTTTACTCGAACTTTATAAATTCTACTATGCTAAAATATCTTATATGAATTTGGTAAGTTTACTATGGGTGTAATAACATAAAACTCAGAATCGAACAATTTGAATTCTCTAACCGTCAGAGACAGAAATACGTATTTTTGCCACGGGGTGTAATACCACATTACGTACTTATTTATAAATATCGATATTACTAAAACTGCAGATTCGTACCTAAGTTTGTCGTGGATGTGACGAAACATCACGACTGTATGCTCAAAAGGGTTACGCAGATGTATTCGGTACCTATATCAAAAATAGATAGTCGCAATTGTAGTTTTTGGTGGAAAGGTTGGACCGTCCTATTATATAAATATCCCTTGACGGAGCTGGGAGCCAGGACCAGATCAACATAAACATGTAGCCTGGTGACCTATTACCAGAATCCTGATCAGAGTGGATAAACGACCCTCCGGAGTGACACGAACCTTACAACAACAGACGAAGTCGCATACTGGATGAAAAGAGGCCTACGTCCAGCAGTGGACAAATACGGGCTGATGATGGTGATGGAGATGATGATGATGAACCGTGAACAAGATACCATACTGGCGAATAAATATCGTTGTCGAGTCGGCAAACCATCGGCGTTTTTTGTTCTAGCACCTTACCCTCGTGCGGCCCAAGTATATTTTTGTGACCACTTAAGTACCCCCCAAGTTCATTAAAAAGGACATAAGTTTTATGAGCATTACCGCCCGACATAAATGTTACGTTTATCGATAGCTAGACATTTCTGATGCTCTTAATATTTTTTTAGGGTACTAATAAGGTGACAAAGATTATGATTATGTTAACAGAAGTAGAATACATTCGGTTCATTTTAAAGGACAATGGGCATTAGTTACATAGACAGATGTTTAATATTTGTCATCTACAAGGGACAAAGGGCTGGTACTGATACTATAGTTTTATAAATCAACTTTGTTATTTTAATAATTATATTGCAAAAAACATCAGAGGTATTTTGTGAAATTAATAAGGCTAAACCGTCAGCCTTGGGCGCGAAATTAATTTTTTTCCTAATTCATTATCTCCTCTGACTACTACATGAGAACTTCATCTACCTCTTGCTTTGAGCACTCTATAGCAGCGACTGAACCAGACCAGTTATTCTGTTTTTCATAAGAGTTCCAGTGCATCCAATGCCTTTTTTGTAAAGATCAATAGCTAACTTTTCTGATGTGAAGTATCAATCAAAATTATAAAACCAGGATACTAATGTATTAGCCAATGTTAATACCGCCTTCTCACCAAAGCCAAATTAAGTGTTTTAAAATTGAGATTGTATTTCTTGTTCCGACTCAGTGGTTTCGGAGTCGGGATCATCGCTACCGGGAATACTACGCGGGGTACTCTGCGCCACCGAGGGCATCATCACTGGGTATAAAGTCTCCCACATCAGACTCGTAGAGGTGTTCCATAATGTCGTCATCGTGCAACACTGTTATGTAATAACGGCCTAATGTCAACTACATGACACAAATAGAATCATCCACAAACGCCCACTGTGAATTACAAAGGACAAAAATATTTGATTCCATATAATATAACAACCATAAAATTTTTTCATAATATTAAAAAAACATCAAAAAGAACATTATTTTTACCTTAAGTAGAAAGTAAATTTAAAATTTTATAATAATAAAATACCATGATTATTTCCGATTAACTTTACCTCTGCCGCGCGCGTTGGCCATTTTCAAAGTTTAAACGGCTCCAACTGGATATTTCTTCTGCCTAATACAGTACTGGTCGCCTTAAATGAGTCGAAAATTCAAGCCAATCATAAGAAAAGAAACAAAATGACGCTACGGTAGGAATTTCAAAGTTGTCGGCCGAAAACTTACATTGTCAATTTTAAGGGACATGGGCGGTAATAACGAGGAACATATTTTAAAGTCGGGCGTTTGTTACTAGGTGCAATATGTGAATTATGGGGAACATTGGGCAAAAGTGTAGTATATCTCAAGGTGCTTCAATAACGGGAATCTACCAGAGTGTAACCCAATCTTAGGCAAAACGAAAATTGCCGGGTCAACTAGTATATAATATATTTTTTATAAATATCCGGATGAAAATATGACGATTTTAAATTTTTTAAATAAAAAAACTGGACATGATAATCAAAAGGGGTACGAAATTTAGCATTCAAATGATTGTATTTGTCAGCTAGTTTAATAAAAAAGCGGTGTCAGAAAAATGGTCTTCTTAGAACACTGTGTATTTGTATAAACGGAAGCCTCTGCCGTTGATACAAATAATAATAACGATTTATTTATTTCAAACCACAATACACATAAAATAAGCGTTAGCATAGCATCAAATATTACATAAAATCAGTATATTGTGGGAGACTGGTGCCTAAACTAGACGAAAAGCCTGTATTTAAGGACACCAGGTCTTCACCCTTCGGTTAATAATTACTTTTTACAATTTTGTACTCGCACACTGACAGATGTGGTGTAACATTTGGGTACTTAAGGTATTAGATAATTTATTCGTAGATTAGATTAGTAATTTTGTGTGTGTGTGTGTGTATGTGTGGGTGTGTGTGTGTGCTCGTGTATGTTTGTGTAAAATGCAGTAAGTTTTGATGAAACACAAGCTTTTACATACAGAAATTTAAGAATGTCTTCGTTAATTCCATAAGGCATCATTTTCTAACTAATTAGAAGTTCAAGGGTTATTGAAATAATATTAAGGTGTGTGGAATATTTATTTAAGCTAATAGGTACAAATGTATATTTGGGTAACATTCAAGCTTCCAAGGCCTACTGTCTCAACATCCTATGAGGATTATCCCAATCCCATTCTTAAAACAAGTAGTATTCGAAACTACAGTTATGCAACTATAACATAATATTATGACTTAGAATTATAATAATATGAGACCCAATATTGACCCTGATTAAAATTAATTTAGGGCCTTGGGCAACAGTCAGATACAATGTTAGGTACATAATTGACAATAATGCTCATAGACTACTATGAGCATTATTGTCAATTATGTACAATATAATACAAAATCTTGTTAGTGGTGGAATCTGTCCAACATTATTATTGGTAAGTACCTACGGAGTTTAATTACCATGGTACCTTCTAGAAATGGCGCGGCACCCTGTATTATGTGATCTGAAACGGAAATAATTACCGAGGCGGTACCTAAGCAGATTGTGAACAGTCAAAATCTCCTTAGGTACTTCCTCGGATTGAATCAACTATTATGGACCTGTGCTACAAACGCCCTCATTTTATATATTTTTATACATAAATTTACTACGAGCACTATTCCTCGTGAGACCCTTTGCTGTAGTCTAACACATCACAGGCAAAGAATTTGTTATTGAAAATCTTCTTATAATTATGCCAAATTTGCAACCCTGAAACAAAAAAAAGGATAATAATGTACCTAAGCTGCAGTTATTATATAACATACCATCACACCCATATTCCCCGAAGGATTTAGCAGAAGTGTACTTTATGAACACAAACATTTCGCCAGTATGTTTACTGTTTAGGTTCCATGTAAATAGTAGATATGTGGCGGGTGTGTGCGTTACCCCCCGCAAAATAAGGACACATAATTTTTTTTATGTTAAAGATCAGGGTCTCTAATTTATTTCGCTCGGGGTCCGTTTTAAGAAATGAAATGACTATCACGGTCCGCACTACATTTTAAAGTTAAAATATTTATGAAACAAATGTGATTACGGATATAACAAATGTATTTCCGTAATTACCTACATTTGTGTCATAGTTTATTTCGCTTTCTATTTTTGCAAATATTTATGGGATGCTTGAGAGTTATTTAACCTGTGTACCTAATCAATGTGGAGTTCTTCTATTGAGGCCAATAAATTAATGTACGAGTTGTTTGATGGATTCACGAACAAGGTAAACTTGCATAGTGTATCTACATAAATAGTTGCAATATTATTATAAGTACATTTTGTTAGGTATCTAGTATTGTACATAGATAATTTTAGAATACAACTATCTGTATACATTATACAAGGTCAGTTTTAGTATATGCGAAACACGAAAAACGTAACTTGTATTTTTAGGAAAAGAAACTATGTACGCACGGCTACACATCAAGCTATACAAAACCAATATACTTAGGCTGACTTTGAATTGTCCGGAAAACCTTTACAATGGGAGTTCACCCTAAACTGGTTTTGTATAGCTTGATGTGTAGCCGTGTGTACAAAATTTTCAAACTGCCATGAAAAATATCAAAGTTAGGTATAAGCTTGTTATGTTATCTGGTTGTCCGCCAAAAAAATGCTCACCACGCGGTGCTCCTGCTCCGCCCGTGCCTTTCCACAAACATTAAAGTGTTGTAATATTTAATTAAATAACCTTGAGCGGTACGCTTTTTTTATTATTTTTTAAGAAGCCATATACAAAAGATGATAAGAATCCGTTTAACCATCTCAGAGATCTAACAAAACCTCAAACGTTACTACAGCAGGATCTCGAATAACTTCGCAGCTAGAGATTGCAACCCGGTATGTTTCTCAACCCGGCCCGGCCCGGTGGCATTCGGCGCCAACCCGGCCGGGCCCAGCGGGCCCGGCCGGGTTGGCCCGGTTTGCAATCTCTATTCGCAGCCGAAGAAAGGACAAATACCAAATAAGTTGCAACATTTACCTTGTCACGACAACTAATTATGGAGCAAATATTTTTGCTTATTTACTTTTTATTATTTTTTAACATTAGGTAAATATTGTGAAATGTTCACAAGGATATGAATTTTCTATTTAAACAAAAACTTTTTTGGCTGACATCGCCTGAAGTCGTAGAATTTAGACATCACAGCCAGTGGTCTCGGTAACTAAGTTGGTAAAGCGTATGGTGTACTCAAAGACTATTAAACCTCTGTTTGGGTGTACTTAACCAGAAAGACGCAGGTTCGGACCCTGCCTGAGATCGAATTTTTCTTTCGCTACAAATTTTCTTTATTTAGAAAATTCATATCTTTGTGAGCTAATATTTATTTCAATATTCCCATTAAAAAATAAATTGTCTGGTTGCGGTAAAGTTTCCCTAGCAGGATATGTTTTCGTGAAATAACTTATAAACTATGTGCAACAAATTCAAAAATGTGCGGACTAATCTTTTTTTACGACATTATTTTGCTGGGGTAACGCACACGTGGCGAGCTTATTGCTGTTCAACGGGTACATAACCAAATTGCTGAGTTGATACTGAGACTTAAAAAAAATATGTTTTACACGATAGGTTCTTCTTCTAACGATTTTTAAGCAAAAGTTTTAATACACAATTGTGAATAAGTTACTTGTTACATAATGTCGCACATAATTATATAATGCATACCTAATGTATCTTGTCGAAACTGAATAAATTTTTATGACTACTCATTCTGTATTTGATTTAGAGAAACACCGTATACAGTTCGCTAGAGAGATGGCAATGTGACGGTGCATTGCAAAACCATGATTCATTTGGACGTCCACGGTAACCGAGTACAAATCAAGACAGAAATATAGTGCAGCGAGCTATTACCAGTCGTTTTATAAACTCCAGGAGTATATCAGTGGAATTTAGCACATCACAGAACACAATAAGATGACAACTGCGAGAACATGGGTTACTGCCATCGTATTCCTGCTAAAAAGCCTCTATTAAAACCGAGGCTTAAAGCGCAGCGTTTACAAATAGCACGATTTTAATTTTAATAATGTGATCTTTGTAGATGAAAAAGTTTTTTCTTTATCTGCCCAGGCACGATTATCTAAACCGAACATCATTTCTAGGGCTCGTGACCAAAAATAAAGCGTCCACTGCTGGTAGTAAGTTAGCAGGGCTTCGGCATTTAGTCCTAGCTGAGCTGGGAACCAAGGCAACGGCGCCGTCGCCTCCAAGTGGGATTCTCCCGTATTCGCTCTGCAATCTCCTTCTGGAGCATGACTCTCACAGAAAGAGTCCACGGCCCTCCATGTTTCTGTTTCTGCCAACATAGCTGAAAGTACGTTTGGCAGAGACAGATCCTGCCCAATCCGATCCACCGGGACATGCCGCTCGGAATCCTAGCTACCCCCACTGTACTCACGGTACTCGATACCGATTTTTCGTCGTGATTAATTTTGTGCAATATTGTTGTGTGTAGTGTACAAGTATAGTGACGTTGTGGTGATTTCTGTTTTTGCGAACTTAATTAAAGTGTTTCTGTTTGTTTGTTTATTGTTAAATTGGTGTTAGTTAATTTATCCCGAACCCCTCGTAACATTATTATGTAGACAATTTCCAATCGACTTCAAAAAGGAGGAGGTTCTCAATTCGACTGTTTTTTTTAAGTTTGTTACCTCATAACTTTCGACTGGGTGAACCGATTTTAATGAGTCTTTTTTTATTTGAATGATGGTGCTTCCCGATTGGTCCCATAATTTGGTCCAGCGCAGAGCGCAGTTATATAATAATCTACCCTCTTATCTAAAAAGTGTTAGCTCATTCAACAGTTTCATGTCCAAGCTGTCTTAACATATAATTGAACATTACTCAGACTAATTGTATGAAAAAGAATACATAAGACGTTTAGGACTGGAACTTTTGAAAGAGATTATTCCTTAAAACCTATAAAAAAAAAACAATAACATTACCTACTACTTATGTTCACAAAATTATTTTCTGTATTCTCATGTACCTAAGTGGCTATTGTCTTTTTGAGAATAAATGATTTAAACCTAACTTGAAAATTGGAATTGTAACAAAGTAAGTACTTACCTAGCGCTTAAACGGTGAAGGAAAACATCGTGAGGAAACTGCATGCCTGAGAGATTTTCTTGAGGGCGTGTGAAGTCTGCCAACCCGCAGTAGGCTAGCGTGGCGGACTATAGCCTAATCCCTCTCGTAATGAGAGGATACCCGTGTCCAGCAGTGGGACAATGTAATGGGTTGATGATGATGATGATGAAGTACCTACCTACTCTGTAGGAACTAATAAAATATTTTTTTGTATTATTGTATTAAATACTAGCTGACTCAGGACACGTGTCCTGTCCAAAGGACAATGGCGAAAAATTGTTGAGGGAATCAATATATGCGTCTATAAATATCATCTTTGTAGATGCATATAAAATTATTTCCTACGTTTTTTCAAGTAATTAATAAAGTCTGTCTAAGTCTGGAAAAAATAACATCATATTTGAAAACACAATTGACTTCATCTTTCGTGGAATACTTAGAACTTTAAGTGTTGCCATATGTATGAAATTAAATTCCCAGTTACGTAAAGTTGTTGTTTGGCCTATATTCAATAATGTACATAATGCAAAGTATCAGAATAAATACGAAAATGAGAACATTATTTTTGTGCTAAGAAGACAACCGTTTTAGTTGTAAAAATCAATAAAATGAAATCGAAATAATGATCTTAATGAATGAATGAATGACCTTGAATCTAATATGGCAACAAAGGTGACAAAAAAATGACATCCGTCCGTCACCTGTCAGTCGGCTCACTGACAACTGTTACGTTTCGTATAATTTCGTTATTTTGCATAAAAAATACTCATTTGCAATAGTTTGCCATTAAATAGGCATAATAACTATGTAAATATATTTAAAAGAAGAGAAACACTGATTATGATATAGGTACCTGATCATGGTTTTTATTTATTTGCACTTATACTTGTTTTAATTGTTTGTTGTCAAAACTTTAACTCTAATACTTCAAACTGGAATATCTTTAATTCCTGACTTTCAGTAATCTCGGTCTAAAAACAAAAATTGTTCAGAAATACAAAATCTATATTTTGACATATTTTTCATGCGCAGACGCAACAAAAAAATGTCCACAAAAATTTGTTCGGGAGTTCGCCATTGTCCTTTGAATTATCTTGAGTTAGGTAAATACTACATACCTAAATGTATTTTATAAAAAAAATATTCTTCGATTAAACAATCTCAGATCTCCTTTCCGAGAATTGCCAGCTAAGAATAGTTCGAATGGGAAAAGAAAAGGATTTTGCGCACATCACGCAAAATGACACATTATTAAAAAGTCCATAGATATTACATGACATTGAGTTACTGTTTTGACCTATGGTTGTGACAATAAAATATTGTTAAAGACGCTTGGCGACTTTTTGCAGTAAGCCAATGATTTATGAATAAAGTATTTAAAATGCGTATTCTAGACTACTACTACTACAACTACACCAGGGTCGATAATTTTTTAAACAAAAAAAAAATATATATGAAACCCATTGGAAAAGGAAGAGAATTTATGAAGAAAGTGAAACTTACCGACTTTTAATCGTCTTTCTTTGGACTATCCGAATTGGTGTCACTATTTGGCTGAAAATAAACAAAATATAGGTAAATTAGATAACGCGGGAGCACTGTGGAAATTAAAAATTTACTTAAGTTATTAAAGAGTCATGATGGCAGCGGCAAGCTTCCTCTTGCTTATCGGCATGAATGCGACCCGAGTAATCATAGCCCTCGCATTCAATTCAGTCTCAATAGTCTCTCTAGTGCGTGGCACAGGCGCAGTTACGGTTGTAATTGGCGTGATCTAAGTGTATATATATATAATAATTATTATTATTTATTGTCTCAGAAAGATACATACAAAGAAATAACAAATGAGTTGTAACAATCTTAACATAGACGCTAGAATTATCTTATAATCTTACTAGCTTTCCGCTCACGGCTTCGCCCACGTGGCTTCTCGGCTTTTCTGGACTATAATATGATTGTATTATACATATAAACCTTTCTCGAGAATCACGCTATCTATTGGCGAAAACTGCATGAAAATCAGTGAAGTAGTTTTTGAGTTTATCGCGAACAGACAGAAAGACGTGGCGTAGGACTATGTTTTTGTTTTATAATATGGCGAATGAAAAACTTAATTTCCGCCTTCTCGGAAAAAAATAATTACACAAACACGCCGTGTTCTTACAAATTTGTATAACGCTACGCAGTAACTTTTTACGCTAGGGGTGTCGGTGGCATTGAATAAGCAAAATAATTTATACTTAACTTTCGGACAAAAAGTCAATTAGAACTACGAGGGCGATTTGAAAAGTTCTCGGCCCGACCAAGAAAACAAAAAAAAGTAGGTATAATTAAAGAAATGTTTATTGTTCTACATATTGTCGCCTTTTCTTATCGCTTTATCGCCTATTATCGCTTCTGCTCGTGCCAATACCTTAAATTCGCGTGACGCGTTTGTGGAAAACTTCCTTCGGCCAGTTATTTTTTCAATTTAGGATGCAGTAAGATGTAGTAAGAATATGGAGGATGGTTTAATACGCTTATGCCCGTCTTCACCAACTCTTAATTTTAAGGATCACCTAAGCCAACTTAGGTGTCTCTTACGATAATTTAGTTTTCACCATGTTTTGAGGGACACCTAAACGTCCCTTAAATGTGATGCATTAGCAACTCTAGTGCTAATAGATATACAGGCTGTTGGTGCATCGTTTGCCAAATGGAAATGGCCGATAGAAGAGGTCATTAGCTATCACTTCAGGTTCAATATTACTCCTTGTCACACCAGTTTTTTTATAACAACTTCTGAAACTTTATTTGGAAAAATTCCAGAACTCAGCATTAAACCTTCAAATTAAAAAAATCGAATAAGTTTAAATTTCAGTTTAATTTTGATGTCTACTCTTGTAAATATGGTTCCATGAAATTCAAAATTACTTGCTGATAACACCTAGTTCTTTTTTTAAAGCATCACAAAGCTTTTTGAAAAATAAAAATCTATACATAAAACTCAACTTCAAATTGCTGTAAAAAATAACTTTAAGCGATTCGGATCTTCGAATTCTTTTAAAATGTACTCTAGTCTGTCCCTTTTCCAAAGGTATGCCATAAGCCAAACTTTTATTAACTTCATTAATTCGCTAAATGTTTAATCGAGGCACATCAGGGTCATTTTTGATATTATACGGTAAGCAGCACTAGGTTTCGCATAACATGATGCGCATGTTATGCGAAATCTGGTTAAAGGATTTTTAAGTTTATTACGAATATCTATACAAATACAAAAAAATGCTAAACTAAACGCACTGTTTTGGCTATGAAATGCACTTATTAAGCAAATGATTATCTAAAAATGAGCATACCTAATCAAAGAGCGAGATATATAAGTAGTCTTTGGGATTTTATTTAATACTTAATAGTACCTAACATTTAGTAAAAGTCGTAAAATAATCACAATCAAAAACAATATCAATAAAAATACGGTTTTGGTAATCACTAAATTTTGTGTGTGAGTGTATTTAGGAGCTAGCTATGGTGGGAGCCTGTGAGTTAGAAGATGACTTAGGTATGACTGGTGAAAACGGGCATTAGACTTGTGCGTCGGTGCATTATCTTGATGAATATATTTTTAATTGGCCAATCCCACCCTTCGTTTTTCGTTAATTTTTTCAGCTTTTTCCCATTTTTTTTCAGCTTATTAATCGAATAGGCCTGGCTTGTAGAGGCCTGTCAAAGTCTGTCCTTTGGGAAGGCAGTCAATAAAAAAAAAAATCCCTTTGACTCTAAAATACTTTTCCTGCCGACTTTTACAACTTAGCTTTCTTAAGAGCCGGAGAATTTTTGTTTTCATCGACTCTATACTATTGGTGAAATCAAGTTTTATCAGTGGTTACAAATCATCTTAAAAACTTAAAAAGTTACTATCATATAGTATTTGATAAATACAAATCCGGGTTATCTCTTTAGATTACAACTCGGTTGAATTTTTATTAGGTGGTCAACAAACGCGGCACTCATTTTGTTGACAACTATTCAATCCCAGCTCGTCGTTTAAAATATGAAACAATCGCTCAGTTGAAATCCCTACATTTTCATTGTAAGGCACTTTTAATCTTCGGTCTACCAAAACCATTTTTTGGATTTTTTCGATGATTTGTCCGTGATGGACGTCGACGGCGATTCAGCTTTTTTATTCGAATGGTAGAGCACAGTGTCGTAGCGTGGGAGGGGGGCAAGGGAAGCATGGCCCCGGGCAGCATACGAAAGGGGGCCAAATTCATCGCCTTTGCTGCCAAAGGCGATGAATTCCCGGGCGGTCACGGGCGGCGAAAAGCAACGCTATACGCCACTAGTGGTATACGAAGGTGCAAGATTCACCTTATGTGTTATTCATGTCTTCCGTAATTTGGGATGCTGTAATTTTTGATTTCAGGAAAATGTAGTACCTAAGTACTGGCTATTATTTAACTTTTTTTTCCATTTTCCGGGAGAAAAGCAGATTCGCTCTATCACAAATCGTAAAGAAATAATTACGCAACAGTGGCGTGCACTCCATACAAGCAAATAAGCTCTGCATACCCTGTAGTCCCTAAATGTATTTAATTAATAAGAAATTTATTCCCCTCTAATGATAAATAAATGTAATTAAAAAATGGTAATTTAGCTTGCGCACCATCTATTACTTTTTTTTAAGAACTAATTCGTTGAAGCGTCGATAACTTGCGCGCGCCGCGTCATTCAGCTCCGCGCTGGTGGCGCGCTCTGCTGAGATAAGCAGTGCACCTCGCTGCTTATTCTTCATACAATGCATTTGGACGCATCTCGTGTAGTGCACGGCAAAAGTGTGACTGTGTGCGTGTAAAATATGAGCGTGTGTGACAGATTTAGAAGCACTGCTTATTTGCTTTGCGACCAAATTAAGAACCCGCAAAAGCAGCGCATATTGTTTATTGCAGAGGGTCAACGTTTTTAGTCGGATTAACCAATTGATAGACTATATTGTTATGCATTCCAAATTTTTTCGCCATATTGTTTTTCTTGGCGCAAGTGATTGTTTGTCGAGTAATTTTTAATAAGTTTATTATTGTAAAAAAGTAATATTAAACTCGTAAAAATTGAAAAACATACCTGTGAGACCTGTGTAGGTGAAGTGTGTTTAAACATATTAAAATCTGGCGGGTTTTCGACATTATTTTTATGAGGAAAAAGCTACATTGATTTCAAAGTTAAGGTCAGTACTCAGTTTGGATTTAACTCGAAGAAAGGGTTATATTACTTTTAATAAAAATTTAATAAAAAGTTTTATGATAATCATTACTGGTTAACTGGTTGTGTACATACAAACAAATTATATTTTTTCCATTGTATTTTGTTTACTTATCGCGATAGTAAGAATATTTTCGGTAAGAGACAGGTAGGTGGGGAAGATACCTACAAAAAGCTGAAACTGGTCAGTTTTTTATTGCATACCCTGTCTGAAATCTCTGTGCACGCCACTGTTACGCAACCTACCACAATGACACTTGACATACAGTTAAATAAAGAATGAATCAAGCTATCAAATGAGTAAAAACATTTGTTACATAAAATCCTAGATAAAATCGCCAAATTTCCAAATCGCCCTTAATAAAAAAAAAATATGCTTACCTCAAAATATCTATGGTAGAGAACTACACCGTAAACACAGCCAATTGAGACTAAAATTTGTATGACTAGCCACACAATCACATTACACACTTGCGCTTGACCAAAAAGTTCTTTTCCATTTTTGATGCACAACATAGACTCGGTAACCATAATGGCTCCATACACCCAACATTGGGTACCCACTCGCTTACAATTTGGATCCGTAACGTATGTGTAGTATTGCCTGAAAGTAATAGTTTCCATAAGCTGGTGCTATACGTGCGGGTTTCATCTCGATGCTCTTATGCAGCTTAAAGGGTATGGTATACAAGATTGTTACTATTCGAAGCACCCTAACTCCTGCACAAGCTCGGCACGCAACTGGTGAACTAGGTTGATTAACTATCTTCTTGTATGTTTTAGGCATTTTCCATGCAAAGATTATTAAGTTATTTTAGTGAAGAAAAACTAATAACTTAATAATCTATGCATGGAAAATGCTTAAAAAATACAAAAAGATGGTTAAAAGGTAAGGTGGCATCGTACGACATTGTACTTGCTGTAAAGCATGTCATGTCGGTTGAGAAGCACATTTCCAACAGATGTCACTGACGTCGCTTCAAAGACGTAAATTAAAAATGTGAAGGCAAATTTTGACATGGCGGGTGGGGGTCGCGGTAGCTTAGCGGTCATAGCGTCTGGTGTACTTAACCAGAAGACGCGGGTACGAATCCTGCCCGCGGTCGTATTTTTCCTTCACTAAAATAATAACTTAAAAATAAGCTTTTCAACCGACATGACATGCTTGACAGCAAGTACGATGTCACCTTACCTTTTTAAATTTCAATGTTATTATTCTGTACCTGACCGGACCTGTTATACGAATGGCACAGAATTAGATTTTAAGCGTTTGCGTTGAAATGTTTGTTGGAGAAACACAAAAACTACTCAAGTACCTAGTTAATATTTGAACCAGGTATCCACTTTAGATTTTTTGGTTAATTTGAAAATATCCTTTCATCGGCAGCACAACTATAAAGAATTGTTATAGATTTAGTACGTATTCTTACAATTCTTCGGTCGTATGAATGTTATTTCGTTAAGAGTTCCATACGAACCGCATTAAGATTGGTTTGGACGAGATCTAGTAAATAGTTTTCTCTTAATACGTAATAAATCGTAATGGTACGGAACTCTCCGTGCGCGAGTCCGACTCGCACTTGGCCGGTTTTTTTTATATTGCGTTGACTTGGAAGCTTGATTTTTTATGGTCCAAGAGATCATAAAGACTTTTTTTTCTTTATGGGTTCCTTTTTCTTTTCGAGGACGGAAGGAACACTAACAAGAATGGGAAATACGATAAAAACTGGCACAATGAGGATCAGTACAGTTATAGAAAATGCAGTAAAACTAGTATCCACATTATTCTTTATGACATAAGAATGATATATCTTTTT
This sequence comes from Subacronicta megacephala, assembly GCA_958496365.1. Taxonomy (NCBI): domain Eukaryota; kingdom Metazoa; phylum Arthropoda; class Insecta; order Lepidoptera; family Noctuidae; genus Subacronicta; species Subacronicta megacephala. Next base: position 9,418,478 of record OY292515.1, on the reverse strand, counting down.
GAATTATCCAAATCGGCCCATTACTTACGAAGATATTAAGTAATAAACATATGTCCCTCCTGCCGCTAAAAAATAATGTAAGCGAGTCCGTGTGACGTCACAGTGCTGAAACCGAGCGCGGCCGGCACTTTTACTTCACGATTCGACGGAGCGGCGGCGGCGACGCGGTTGGTCACTATATTTGACAATTTATTTCCACAAAGTGTAGTTAAACGGTTATTTTGTGATATTAAGTATACAATTTACATAATATGAGTACTAATAAAGTATTTTGTGTTCAATATCTTTACTTAAATCTCTTTCTAAATCTATACTATAAAGTGGTAAAGTTTTTGAAGTTGTAGGGCGGTAATTTCTAGATTTACTGAATCGATTTTGAAAATTATTTTACCAATAGAAAGTCACGTTATTTGTTAGTGTCATAGGCTATATTTTAACCCGACAAATTAAAAGACTTTTTCGTGGTAGTCGTATTTGCTAAAGTAAGTCGGAGATTCGGTCAAGTAAAAATGTTTACCGCCCAACGAAGTGCGCACGATGCAGATGGTATTCTCTATCTTGCCTTTTCTTATAACCGGATATCAATTTTATTTTTTTGGGGCTTTTGACATTCAAACTTATGAGGCAAAATTCATTTTCACTCACTCACTCCCTTCTTCAGTTTAGCTTTCCTCCAACCAACTTCAACTATACGTACTTAATTTATTTGCTTCTAGCGAAATGCGTAGCTGGACACCGCTGTTGTATAAATGACTAAAAAATATTATCATTTACTACCTATTTGCTTTTTACCCAAGTACGTACACACGGCTACAGGTTAATCTATAAAAAACCAGTTTAAGCCGATCTCGCATCGTATGGGCTTTCCATACGTTATGTTATGAGGCCAGCGTAAACTGGATTTATATAGCTCGACATGTAAGTAGCCGTGCGTACGTGCCTGTGTCATTGTTTTGACCTTTGAATATACCGTAGAAATGGGATAGGGTGAATAGGTAGGTAGGTACCTAGGTTTATCGACAAATCTCAGAAAAAGTAAGTACGTACCTAAGTACCTATATGTTTATTAATACAGCAGGCTTAAAATAAGACAATACCTATGTATTCTCTTATTTTAAGCCTGCTGTATTAATAAACCGTGCCGTGCTAGCCGTGTATACCTATGTACACACGGCTACAGGTCAACCTATCAAAACCTGTCAAAACCAGTTTAAGCGGATCTCGCATTGTATATACTTTCCATACAATAAGAGGCCAGCGTAAACTGGTTTTGTATAGCTTGATGTGTAGCGGTGCGTACACTACACGTATAGTAGTTACTTACCAATTTATTTCCATATCAACTAAATATTACGTATTATGTAGTGAGTGCCTCATTAGTTTAGTGGTTTAAAGCGCGACTGCTACGCTAGAGGTCCTGGGTTCAATTCCCAGATCGAGCAAAGTGTTATTGGGTTTTTCTATGAAATGCGCATTAGCAGTTCGGAGTTTCGATTTGGGCCCGGTTAATGGCAATGGGTTTGCCCCCTATTACATTGGACTTAATCTACCGGCGAACAGTCGGTGTATATTGGTACAACCCTGCCAAAGCCTTTGGTGAGTAGAGGCGTGATGGTATGTTATGTTAAGTAGGTATAGACCTACATGTATGTACTTCGAAATTATCTTCACAGCAATGTCTAGTAGCCTGGGCAGAGGGTAGAGTTTTATCGTCTCTATTTACAACGGAATACCTACCATTTTTTACGAAGATTTGGGTCATTTGGCACGTGAAAAAATAGTTTTTATGGCGTTTTATTATTTATAGATATTATACACAGTTAAAAAAGATGAAATAGTCACAAATCGGACGCTTAATTTGTTTCTAAGTCCCAAATAAGCAATTAGAACACTGCGCGCCAACGGCTAACTCGCGGCGAACGACACTGTGACGTCACAGCTATTTTGGCGGCCGCTCAGTAAACTTCGCTAGTAATTTGGTCATAACTTCGTCAATTTTTGTCGTAGAACAAAAATTTTTGCACTATACGTTAAGGATTTCCTAGCTCTATAAATCTACATTCTCAACTAAAAACGTTACTGATCCTCATTAGAAATCCTAATTTCTATATTTTTTGAAAAAGCTTTCGTTCCGTTCATTCATGTCTGTTTGTGTTCATTCATGCTTGCTAATGTTTGCTAAATTTCGGGAAAAAAGAACATTTTAAAGAAAAGAAACACGAAGGATGTAGTTTCCATTCCTGTCCGAGCTCGAGTTTACTATAATTAATGTAGGTATTCGGTTTTTAATTTAAACTTAGATACTACCCACCGAGCTTTGAAAGCCATATTGAGTTAATTTAATAAGCTCAATAAATCGAAGTAATAATAATACATTACCTTACAGATGGAGCTACAATAACTCCTACAAGACAAAGTCGTGCGATGACCAGAGGATGTGAAGGTGGCATCTCAAATATATGTTTCAAGAAAAATGTATTCAATTCTGAAATTTGCCAAAACACCACCAGTTGACTTAAGGCGCAGAATCTCATATAAGTACTAGTAGGATCCAACCATCGGACTGGTGTCCACTGCACTGGTGTGAACTGCAAAATTGCTCTCTTTATTTTTCCAGTAGTAGATGAAATGTCCCTAAAAAGAATATTGATGATTAGTGTAGCAATGGAAGAATATTTATACACATTATTTACTCTATTCAGTACGTCTATAAAAGTAGGGGATACTATTGGGTATTCGGGATCCCTGACGTTGATGGGCCTTACCGCCACTATAGTGGTGTGCCCTTTTTTGGCGGTATGCTGATGATTGTTGTTGCAGAAATGTATAATTCTATGAGTCCATACCCGTATGGGTGGATCCATCGAAAACGAACGAACTGTCGGCATCAGCGCGGAGACAATACATCGCCTGCAGTGCGATGCGGGGAATGGCGGCGAGGAATCTCGTAGGTAGGAGAGTTAATTACATTCAGTAGTTTTATAGTAATTAAAAAAAAAATGTCTTTGTTACGTAAGTATTTTGTTGTCCATATTTTCAATTAATTGTACCGTCCGCTTCAGACCTTCGGCTCAAGGTAATCGCATAGTGTAGGTAATGAATTCTAATAGTGGGGTAACTCGCCGTCTAGACGGGTCAACGAAGAGGTGGGTTGCGAGGCACGGCGGCGTCCCCCCGACCATAATTCGCAGGCATCCCGTCCGCCCGATATGTACTGCGCGTCGGTACTGAGCTTCAAGTATGGCTCACGATAGCGCTCATTATACCTTATTTTACAATGCGTTCTACATGTGCAGTTTACGGTTGTTTGTCGGCATCGTACACAAGTAATAAAAAAATGAAAACTTGAGATTTCATCGATTTTCAAAGGATGAGAATCGGTAAGTGCCTACTAACCTATTACACCTAAACAAAATATTACTACTAAGTAATAAAAGTCGCCATCCACGACGCTGTGCGATTTCTAAATTATTTTAACCTTCCAATGGATTTTGATACGGTTTTAACAACCATTTAGAGAATTTCTAATAATTATATAGTTAGGTACTTACATAGTATTAAAACTGGGCTCTTAATGTTGATATGTTTACAGGATAATAAATAAGTACCTACCTGAGTAAGATTTGGCGAATCTAAACTTATTTATTATTTTATTATCTATAATAGGTATATACCAAAACTAATATGTTAGGATATTATTATTCATTTTTTTAAATAACATTTTAAGGCTGAAGGCTTTGTTTGTGTGATCGCACTAAAGTACTGGATGGAAATGTTTTTTTTTGTGTTGTATAGTCTATTTATCGAGGAAGGCTTTAGGCTATATAACATCACGCTATGACCAATATGAGTGGAGCATAGGTGAAAAATTTTGCAAAAACGAGGTGTGAATTCGAATGAAATTTCGAATTCGCACCTCGCTTTCGTTGCGTGCGCTGCGTAAACGGTTATAGTTATGCAAAAATATTTTAAGACGAAAATGTTCCGCTTTAAAAGTTTTTAAAAAAAGTCCGCGACAGCATATGTCTATCTTTTAAGGTTGACTTAATATAAACCTTTTATGGTGATCGAATTTGTTCTAAAATAATGCATTATTTCCGAAGGTGTTTTAACAAACACCTTCGGAAAAAAAAGACTTCACCTTACCAAAAAAAAAAAGAGACCATGATTCTCTGAGTTTGTTTCGACGTTTCTTCTCAGAGGTCGTCAGATAGGAAACGTCGGCGCCATCTAGTTAAAAAAATGAAAAAAATCGACTTCTAAAAGTGTCCTGAAAAGATCTATTTACAGAAATAAATTTCATTTCATTTCAAACATATATTAATCCATATTCAAATAAATACGTTATTCATCACAAGTATTTAATTTTGAAAAAAAAAAATGCCCTCGACATGATTTGATTTCAATAAGTATCTCAGGAGATATCATAGTTTCAAAATATACACATGGACTATGCGCGCGGAGGGCGCTCTCAGCCCGATGCAAGGCGAGGGCGGGGCGGTCATGAGGGGGGAGGGCGCATATGCTTAGAATAGTAGGACTAGGTAACTACGACTAACACATAAATTAATTTGAACTCACAATCATTATCACCTATAAAAAGTAAAAGTAAGGCCTTGAAAAATGATTTTAGTGACAACCCTAATAGCATAGGATCCCGCCATACAACAACCTTCACCGAGATGCTTATTTGATGAAACTTATTTAATATGTCAATAAATATATTGCATATGGGTTGCCTAGCAAATTTCAGTCCAGTATATGATTAAATAATAATTTTAAAAAAAAATTTTTTTTAATCCTTTCACCGGTTTGATTATTGAACAAATTCTATACCAATCGAAAGTATGAAGCCCATAGAATATGCAAACGTTAGGCTGCCTATTCTTTTCCGGTCACACTCTCGGGCAGCCAGGTATAAACAGGTCACTCGATACTAGCATTTTGCACCGGTCTGATTATTGAATAAAAATTATATGAAATTGAAAATTATTTCATTATGAACACGGTGGTATAGAGTTGCCAGGGAAAAACCAGTCCAGAATTCCGGTTGTCGAATTTTCGTAGGTGTCAGGATCAATTAACAAAATTTTTAAGTGGTCTGAATCTTCACAAAATGTATACCAAAAAACTGTACCTAAACTGTACTAAATAGTACCTATGCTTAGAGAAATAGTACCTCACGCGAAGGTATATAAAACACAGATTTTTTTGTCAAGCCATCTTGGCGTGATAAAGTTCATATCGTCCTAACGCCTGAGAATTATGTTCTTGGATATTTATCAAAAAACTGTACCAAAATAGTACCATTTAAAACAATCATTAAAAAAAGAAAACCTTAAGGGATTTCTCTGAAATCACAAAAACTACAATTGACTTCCAAGCGTTTTTCCAGCGTTTTTTTACTGACTAGGCCTAAAGACTGTCCATTGTTGCTCATCCATAATTTAGTAGGATGATTGTTAGTAAATAATTACTTAGTAGGGTTAGATTATTACGTTTGTGTGTCTATGTATAGAGATATCCTGTATGATTTCTTTTTTATTATTATTGTTATATAAAGTAGTATGTAGTTATAGTTTATTGGTTACATTATCAACAAAATAAATATACAATCTTAATTCACCCGTCAACGCGCGTCGACGCGCGAGAGGGTGAGAGAATTGTCCACCTCTGTCCCAATCCGCAGTAGATGCATCGGGCGCCGTAGCGCGCAGGCAGATATCTGGCCTTCATGAGCTGTGGCCTGCCGGTCTGCGGGCCTTGGTGAGTTCGCCGCCTGACAGCCAGACAGTGTTTGCCACACGCTATGGGGCACTATAGCGCATGTGTACCTCATGCGCCAGCCACCATTATATAGCGTCAAAAAAATTTACATCATAATCATTTCTATTGATAATTTGGTACTTACGCATGAAATGGCACATTGTTATCTTTCACTGTTGTAGTGCAATTTGTGCATTGTTTATAAACAAGGCAATAACACATAAAGGCATGTTTTTCCCATGAACTATAAAACTATACAGCACGAATTATTTTAACGGAACGTACCGCCGCAACGCTGGTTGGTGAGTTACTAAACGCCATCCGGGCAATTGCCTTGATTCCTTGTTGCCATTTTTTAGTAGTAGTAGTAGTTTGTATATAATTAATTAATTAGTCATTACCTTACTTTTTGTTTAAACGCGGCACCCGGTCACGTACGACCCGCCCAACGCGATGACGGGCGAATTAAGATTGTATAAGCACGCGAATTAAAAACGTGCGACAGATTATAAGCGTTATACGCGTTTTTAACTAATACAAGAATAAATAATTCCAATATAGGTACCTACTTTGGAATTTATTTTGTTGATAGTATTACCAATAAAGTGTACCTACATAGTACTTTATATAACAATAATAATAAAAAAGAAATCATACAGGATATCTCTATAAATAGACACACAAACATGTAATAATCTAAACCTACTAAGTAATTATTTATTAACAATCATCCTACTAATATTATGGATGAGCAACAATCGACAGTCTTTAGGCCTAGTCAGTAAAAAAACGCTGGAAAAACGCTTGGAAGTCAATTGTAGTTTTTGTAATTTCAGAGAAATCCCTTAAGGTTTTCTTTTTTTTAATGATTGTTTTAAATGGTACTATTTTGGTACAGTTTTTTGATAAATATCCAAGAACATAATTCTCAGGCGTTAGGACGATATGAACTTTATCACGCCAAGATGGCTTGACAAAAAAATCTGTGTTTTATATACCTTCGCGTGAGGTACTATTTCTCTAAGCATAGGTACTATTTAGTACAGTTTAGGTACAGTTTTTTGGTATACATTTTGTGAAGATTCAGACCACTTAAAAATTTTGTTAATTGATCCTGACACCTACGAAAATTCGACAACCGGAATTCAGGACTGATTTTTCCCTGGCAACTCTATACCACCGTGTTCATAATGAAATAATCTTCATTTTCATATAATTTTTATTCAATAATCAGACCGGTGCAAAATGCTAGTATCGAGTGACCTGTTTATACCTGGCTGCCCGAGAGTGTGACCGGAAAAGAATAGGCAGCCTAACGTTTGCATATTCTATGGGCTTCATACTTTCGATTGGTATAGAATTTGTTCAATAATCGAACCAGTGAAATGATTAAAAAAAAATTTTTTTTAAATTATTATTTAATCATATACTGGACTGAAATTTGCTAGGCAACCCATAAGCAATATATTTATTGACATATTAAATTAAATATTAAATACGTTTCATCAAATAAGCATCTCGGTGAAGGTCGTTGTATGGCGGGATCTTAGACTATAAGCTATTTTCATTGTCTAGACGATTGTCGGCATTTAGAGCCAGACAAAGGAGTGCGCCCACTATTAGAATGAATTATGTCGCTGGCTACGAATAAATAATACTCAGGAAATGTAACTGCGTTAAGAAAATGACCCAACAAAAGTTGTGTCCAAGAAGGCGGGGATTCAAAATTGTGTCCAGCGCGCCATCAGTCGGACATTTTCCTTGCAAGCGAGCATATGTCAAACGTTTTAGCTTAATATCATTGTGAATCATCATGCCATCATATGTTGTGAAGTGATGCAGGAGACATACAAGATTAAAATGTCCAGATATCACTTTTCACTTGTAAGTAGTAGCTTAATTATAATTATATTCAAAGTTGTTCAAATACGTTATCAAAACGAGATGGTCAATATTATGCAAAATGAAGTCAGTAAATTTTTTACCTAATTTAGAAAGATGTTTTTCTAGATGAAATATTGAAAAGTAAATCGATAAAATTTAGATATTTTTATAAGACATAATACATAATGTATTTTGTTTTTTTTTAGTTTCCCTGCCGATCCCATTCGGCATGGAAACTAAAAATAAGTGTATAGCTGCAGTTCAATTAGAAAGACGAGAGTATGACTGGATGCCTGTGAAAACTAGCAGAGTATGCTCCATGCATTTTGATGAAAAATATTTTTACAAATTATTACAGTGATATACCATGTTACACAAAACTGCAGTACCAGTTTGTACAAATATCCACATACAACTGAAGTACCAGGTCATCAGAAACCTTAAAGGAATCTGGTGACCTATTGCCAAGGTTATGATCAGAGCAAACAAACGACCCAATTGAATACACTAACACTATTTCAACGTTCCAGCAATAGATGAAGTCGTAATTCTTTTTGGCAAACCATCGGCTTTGTTCGTTTTAGCACCATACAATAAAATTAAAAAGTACCCAATCCAAGCCTTTTTAGTAACCGACGAAAAATATCTACGCGGGGGTGGTCCAGACTCATGTACTGAATTCATGGTAAGCGGTTGTGCGTCGATGTCCCTTCCACCCTGTATTAATATAGTTTAATTAAAAAAAATCACAATACTATAAAATATTTAATATAATTATAATATTGTTTTATTATTGACTTGGTCCGGTCTACTTATTGCATAGTATCGTCCACGCCATTTTGACTCTGATGTCATAACAGACATTGCAGCACGCGCGCGAACCAATCCCTGTTTTCTCTCTGAATTTAAACCAATTACCAAGCATGTCTATTTGAAACATCGCAAGTGATTCGAATTTTGAATCGTCGTCATTTGGTTTGAAGTAGGTCCACTTTTTGAGCGGAATTTGTTCAGAGTTACGCTTCCTGAGTATTATTTATTCGTAGGTCGCTGGGTAGATTAATATCACACTCAAAAACAAAAGAAAGGAATCAGAAGCTTATATTAATTCTTCTTGTAATAAATGTACCTAGGTAGTGAACATACGTACCTCTACCATATTCCATATTGCTAGGTTTATGAGCCATTACTCGAGAACAGTTGTTCGAAATAGGTAAGTTGATCGGAAGTTGTCTGCAAGTAGTTTAGAAGTGGTAAATTTTAATAGAAAGAGTCGGTGTAAAGATAATTAGAGTCGTAAATATGTTTCACATTTCTAATTAGGTATTTTGTTTACTAATTTCGATATTTATGTATTAAAACACTTAATTAAACGATTTTATCACCGCGGTAGTTCGGAACGGCTAACTTCCGATCGCCTTACTTATTTCGAACTAATTGTAGATGCCTTATTGGATTGTATATAGGGTCATTGGGATTATACTAGCGATGGACAAAGTATTTTAAGATTTGAATGAGCGATCAGAAATACTCTACTAGTCTACAACTCTAGACCAATGTTACTTGTTTAATAATTTGAAAAGTGCAATAGGAAACCAATAAACTACAGAACGACTTACCTTATACTGACCCACTTGTATTCTCTCATTTCTAGGGCTTTACAAATCTTTAGCCCACACCATATTCCAAGACCGTTGCAAATTAAGACATCCAATAGAACAGAGTCCCACCAACATTCTAAGAAGTTAGGAAGCAAATGTGCAAATGCTATTTCTGTTATTTCCCACATAATAGAAATGGCCCATAACAATCCAGCATGCCTGAATAATATGGCTTTGAACAGCCACCCTAAAAAGTGCCCCCAAGCAAATACATCTACATGAGACCATACTTTTGCTAAGCTTATATCGGAACAATTCACTGCATACTCCTGAAAATATATAAAACATATTTCAAATAGATATTTCAGGTGCTACACATTAACAGATTGTTTGAAAAGATAATTATTATGTGCTGTGTTCTTAGATTGATATTCACAAATTTTCCAAACAATGATGCGAGACTGAAATGTGTTCTTAGATTGGTATTCACAAATTTTCCAAACAATGATGCGAGACTGAAAATTGGTATGCATATTATAAAAAAAGTTAATATCTAACAATTGATGGTATTTCTTCTTAAGATCTAAGTAAACATTTTTATAAGAATCACTCATCTATAGATACTAAAGCCACAAATACTATAAAGAGATAAAGTTTGTGAGGTATTGTAGGGGGTAATATCTGGATCTACAGAACTGATTTTGAAAATTCTTTTACCAATAGAAAGCAAAGTTATTAGTGAGTGTCATAGGCTATATCGCCCAAAAAAGTCGGCACGGGTTAGGTAATATCTTTTAATAGAATACTAAATTAATAACATTTCTTTTTTGTAACTCGGCAAATGAGCAGGCGAGCTACCTGATGGTAAGTAGTCCTCGCCACCCAGGGACATTTGCAAAACTAAAGGAGTTGCATAGCGTTGCCGAGTTTATTGAAGGAAAAGGGAGGGAAAGGAGAAGGTATGGGACTGAAGGCGAAATAATAAATATTATTTATGATAAATTAATAATAGTCAATATTATAAATCATAATCATTATTATTAATAATAACTTTATAATAATCAATTATTAATAATATTCAATTCTAACAATAGTAGAATTACAGAGTAGAGTTACATACCTTATCCATGTCTATGTGAAAGTTGCGAAGATTTGGATCAATCCAATACATTATTTCATAAACAGTTGAATAACTTTGAAATAATAGAAACAATAATGCCAGCAGGTATAGCACTGACATGCCAAATACAATCCTCCAAACAGCTGGATGTGGACGTGTAAATGGTCCATTAGGGAATGTTAGTACTGATACTATGAGAAAAAAAAACACGACGCAGCATATTCCTGACCATATGTTGTCTTGAATACTGGATTCATCTCTGAAATAAATGCAGTAAGGGAACTTCAGAAATTTGTTCAACCCAACAACTCATTTTGGTGTGGTAAGTATACCAGACAATTGAAAATCAAATCTATAATTTATAGTAATCCTGGGTAGCCGAATGCTTACTAGGAATGATATCTATTTATGGTATTAAAATCATGAAAAATATAAAGGCCATCTAATACAAATACACAAAGTATGGGTAATAGAGAGGAAAATAGTAATATTAAGAAAATGTACCTATATCAGAAACAAAAATATCAAATACAGGTTCAGAGACAAAAAAAAACCAAATCAGACGCATTTTTACTGAATATTGAAAGAATTGAACAGACAATATTGTGATTACATCATACATATTACACAAAAAAATATGTGAGGAATGCAAATGAATACCTTACAAATGCTGTATAGATTACTGAAGCAATTGATACTGCCAATAATGTAATAGTATGAGGTTTATAAAAAAATTCTAGAGAAATATCATCCACCGGTCTCTCGTTTATAGAACTAAAGGCGTCCATACAATCATTGCTTAGCATTGTGCTGCTGCCAGATAATGTCCTTTCTTTGGTGTTCTTCATGGTTTAAGCGTAGCTGTAGTTTCTATAGTGAAACACGAGAATATAATTAGTCACATTATGAATACGAACAGCAACAGTCAGAGTCACATTGGTGGAAAATATAGAATGAGTTAAACTTATCAAAATGTCAAACTGTAAATTGTAAAAAAATCAAGCTAATGTCATATGTCAGCTGTCAACCAGCAAGCTGGTCAATAAAAGTTTAAGGCTAAAGCGTCAGGGCTGGTTGGTTTTTCACAAATTTTTCGGTTTAAGTTGCAGTTTCACATTACACAGGCTTTCTTTACAATAGGAGGCGTAAGCTGGATTTGTGTTGTAAACAAAAAAGAATTTAAAGCAGAAACTGATATCCTCTTTCAGGCTTATCAACTAAACTTTGATAGAAAATCAACACCACCAAAAACAAAACAACATCATAAAAAAAATATGGAAGAAAGACGTTATTATGGTTCGACTTTACTTTGTGATAAAACTAGTATTTTTTCATTCCGGGACAGCAAAGTAAAATTACTGGACACGGGACAACACGCAAAATTCCGGGACAATCCCGGGGAAATCGCGGCCATCTGGCAACCCTAACTAAAAGGCCAAAAATGTTACCCCGTTTTTCGCCATGCCACCGCTGCTTACCCCTGATCCCGCGATGCGCCATCTACTGACGTCGCGTCGCAAGTTTTTTATCTGGTTTTTCTAGCTTGAAGAATGTGAGACAACGAGTAACCGTACGGTATTATAGGCCGACCGTTTAACTCGCGTATCACCTGCGCGGTAAGAAGTGAGCGGTAGGCAGTAAATAAATACTTAAAAAAGATACTTATTATTTTATTCTTTACCAACAATGTCTATCTCGAGATAAATCTTTGGATTATTGACTCCGTGTGTAGCGTTACCCGCCCCCGCTCCCTTCTTACCGCGCAGGCGATACGCGAGTTAAACGGTTGGCCTATAATGTTAGTTTTTTCCAAAACTAAAAAACGCAAAGATTTTTTATTTGGCGCACATTTACAGCAGAGCACTAATTATACGTACCACTCAAATCACTCTAGGAGCCCAAAATGCTACCCATAAGTTGAGCGTGGTTCTATCTTAAGGACTTAAGGACTGTGGACTTAAGCCACCTGTGCATGTTAAAAGTTATTGTTAATAAAATAATATATTTTCGTTAAGGTACTCAGTCTTTCTTTCATTCAGTCCTTAAGTCCTTAAGATAGAACCACGCTCAACTTATGGGTAGCGTTTTGGGGTACATCCGACCAGCATCTAGTTGCTCACTCAACGGCGCAAATGAGCGCGGCAGTTGCCGCGCACTGCGCAGCATCGACTTCAATTCTCCCCACACGGCCCCACTCTCGCTGCAAAACATCGCGCGCCCCGCGCAGCCCCTCGCGAACACAGGTCAATAAAATTATCATTAGTTTTTTTTATGTTGGATGCTATGATAACCGCATAATTATATTAAATTGCTTAAAAATACACGGAGCGTGATTTGCACTATGATAATACAAAAGATAGAGAGAGAGCCTCAACAATAAAACTACTAAAAGTAAGTAGGTGCGACTTATTGCTCTAATATAAACTTCAGGCACTTGGTTTACTCATACATGCAACACGATTGTATTATTAGAAAACGGGACTAAACATTCAGATTGACAGAGTTTTATCTTGCTTTATAGGTGGAACAATAACTGTGTTCAAAATTTGGACCTTGAAGGTCTGCTACAAACATTATTGCTCTAATAGAAATGTCAGGCGCTTGGTTGGCGCAAGTATTTTAATTCTTGGATATCTAAAAAACGGGATTAGAAATTCCGAATGTCAGAGTTTTTCCTTGCTTTGTAGGCTAAACAAGAACTGTGTTCAAAATTTGGAGCTTGAGGGTTTGCTAGAAGTACCTTAAGACTTTTGATGATCGGTGAGTCAGTCAGTGACAAAATTATTGAAATAATAGGAACTTTGACTTGCAATATTTTCTAAACTACTGGTTTAAATTTAATGTAATTTGGAAATATATCTAGTTATGTAAGGCTCTCTTGGTCACTGAAAATTTAGGCTTCTAGTTTTCACCACAACAAAGTTACAGGGGGTCGAAAATGGCCCGAAACGCTTCGAGAAAAGATGGTACGGCCGTGCGCTTTTTTTTTTCTCGACTTGGCGGGGGCACTGCCGTGCCCCCAGATCGGGGCAATCAAGTTTGTTGCGGCATACGCTATAAAGTGTCATAATGGCAAGGAGAGTTCGTCTGGATTGTAGGGTTAGCATATCGTATTTTTTAAGAAGTACGTGATACGACATTTTCTTACGAAAACATCTATATTGCATAGCACGCAGATACTTACGTTGGACTAGTTCAATAGCTTCTTTATATTTTGTGTAGTATGGATTCCAGATAGGCACTGCGTATTCCAATTGTGGCCTGACTATGGATTTGTATAAATTTAGATAACTAGATGGGCGGTGGAAATCTCGAGAAACTCTCATCACAAAACCATACATATTTGATATGCTTTATTGATTATATTTTCGACGTGAACATCTAGATGTAGTTTCGAGTCAAGTTGTACACCAAGATCATGAAGACTTGTAACTTTGGTAATAATGCTGTTATTAAGTCGGTAGTTGAAGTGATTAACATTTCTCTTTTGGTAAATGTTATAATATGGCACTTAGGTAAAGTAAGGAATAACTTGTTGGCAGAGCAGTAGCTAGAAAATCTGTCAAGATCATCTTGGAACTCGCTGCAATCAAGATCATTTGATATATTTTTAAAAACTTTTAAATCATCAGCATATAAAAGAAATTTTGAATTTTTGAAACAATGTTTAATATCATTAATAAATAAAATAAATAGTAAGGGGCCTAAAATTGAACCTTGTGGAACTCCCGAGGTTACCTGAATAGAGTTGGACTCGAAGACATTTATGACAACCTTTTGGGTTCTGTTCGTTATATAAGAGACAAACCAACGAAGAAGATTTCCTCAGATACCATTGTAAGCGATTTTATCAAGCAATATCCTATGGTCAACCTTATCAAATGCCTTTTAGAAATCCATGTATATCGTATCTATTTGTTGCCTGTTGTCAATGCCTTCAAGAGTCGAGATGTAAATATTAGAAGATAGCTTATGCATGACCTATCTTGGACAAAACCATGTTGTTCGTTTATTATAACACGACGAACATTTGGATATATCTCTTTATGAATAAGTGTCTCAAACAGTTTGGAGAATGCTGGCAATATAGAAATTGGACGATACATCTCGACATCGTTTTTAGGTCCACTTTTGTGAACCGGTGCGATGTTTGCACTTTTCCACACGCCAGGAAACACTCCATGGGAGATACATTTATTAAAAACTATGTAAATAGGATGGAGGGATCTTAATTCTCCACGTATATTTTCTAAAGAAAAGTGTAGCTTGGATAGGTTTATATCATCATCAGTACATGCAAGGGGTGGTTCCCATGAAACAGGGTCAAATGAAGAGGGTTCATATACTGAGTGAAAAAAATTTGAAAATAGGTTACATGTCGCAGTGGGGTCATTAGAGGAAACTTGTTTATAGTGGATTGTGCAGGGAATTTTGCTTGTAGTTTTACGATTGGAAATGTAGGTCCAAAAGGCCTTAATATTTGTGGCAATGCTATCTTCGACCGAATTCATGTACATTTTATAGCATACATCTGCATTTTTTTTTTAATTTGGATCTATTAACAAAAAACATCTCGTAGTCGCTAACATTCCCGTATTTTTTCCACTTGATCCACGCAGAAGTTTTATTTTTGTAAATACGTATTGTAGGGGTCGGGTAAATGCAAACGACGTTTTAAGAGTTTAAAAACACTGTATTACATTAAATCACATCACCACAAAATTGTTCACACAATTAAAATTACACAATAGTCACAGTGAATACTTATAATAAACATAGGTAAGTGATGTGTGGCGCGAACAAGGCGATACAAACAGGTGCGCGAGCGACGTAAGAACGCGGGCGTCGCGAGAGCCGGACTGAGGAAGACTGTCTCACTCACTGCGCGGTGCCGTGCAGGGTCTTTTATAGCAAGGACGCACCCCCCTAATAGTATGAGCGCGCGCCGCGCATTACCTTATTTGGGTAGCAATTCGGCCGAGAACGATCTGTGGGTGGAGTCTTACCTAAAATGGTAGCGTTTAGTTCCCGTGGCGCCCTACATACTCCCCCTTTTGACCTATAAAGTGTCCCCACGATAGGTCAAACAGCTATAAAGACACCTTTCGAGGCCTACCCCGTCGTCGTTTCGGAGCGACTGGCTGTGGGACCTCAGTACATTCACCCTCTCGCGAATGATACTGTAGCGAAGAGGCAATGTCTGGGAGTCTCCTTAATTAAAACTCGGCTTAGGTGATATGCACGTTTTTTATTAATTACACCAAGTTTTTAAGCGAGTATGAACACAGCAAGGAAAAACGGTACCGTCACTAGTATCACTAGCGTACCTACGAGCGATTTCGCGGAGGAATGCGCGCGCGTGGCTTCGCCGTCGTAGTGCGTTAGCGACTGGCGCTCGTGACCGAGCGATGGCGGATTCACCGGCTTGCATTGTGCGGCGGTGCAGCGATTTAAGGCCGTGCTACAGTACTCCCCCGCTGAGACCGCTACTGCGGGCGATAGAAGTCTGGGAAGCGCACGCATCGTCCACTTTTGGTCCTCTTCTTTTCGTCCACTGCACGCTCGGGGGGTCGTTCTATAGGAGGAGTAACAACCGCTGGTGAAGGTGTAACGTCTTCTTCCCGAGTTATGAAGGCAGGTTTCAAACGGTCTATACTCACAGTCATCTCCTTTCCACGCACGTCCAACTTGTAGTACTTGGGTTGACGTTCTAAAACTTTGTATGGACCAGAATACGGCGGCTCCAGCGGTCTTCGGACGAAATCCTGCCGCAAGAATACATGAGAAGAGCTATCGAGGTAGCGAGGTATGTAAAACGGACCTGTACGATGCCATGATGCAGGTTTCGGAGTCAGAGTGG
Organism: Subacronicta megacephala; assembly: GCA_958496365.1. Lineage (NCBI taxonomy): Eukaryota > Metazoa > Arthropoda > Insecta > Lepidoptera > Noctuidae > Subacronicta > Subacronicta megacephala. The sequence continues at coordinate 9,402,247 of OY292515.1, read as the reverse complement.
CCATGTGGTGTCGCAAGCGCGTTGCCAAGTCTGTGACGTCTGCTGCTTTGTAGTCTTTGGTGGGGGCTAGGAATTGACCTGGTAGACGGAGTGTCTCCCCGTAGACCAACTCTGCTGGCGACACTTGAATATCTGCCTTCCATGCACTTCGTATGCCTAGAAGTACCAATGGAAGAACTTCCGACCATTGTGTTGTAGCGTGGCACATGATGGCTCCTTTCAGCTGGCGGTGTAGACGTTCGACCATCCCATTGGCCGCAGGATGATAGGCTGTCGTGCGGAAGTGTTGTGCACCAACCATGGTAGTGATTGCTCGGAAGAGATGCGATTCAAATTGACGACCACGGTCGGTTGTCACCTTGAGCGGACAGCCAAACCTGGCTATCCACCCGGATACCAGCGCTGCTGCGCAAGTCTCTGTGAGATGGGGCAGTCGTTGGCCGCTACTTCCGGCTGCCCGCAGCATTTCCCGCGTTGAATTGACATGGCTCTTTAAATTTCCTGGCGCTTGCTCCAAAATTATAGTGATACCAGCAATGCGGGTGGTCCTCGGGTGGCTGCCGGGCACTGGATTGGCTGCGATTGCGGTTGCGGCTATAGTCGCGTCGAGACCTTGATCGTGATCGTGATTGCTCCTGCCTGTGTACATAAGCGGTAAGTTTAGCTATTTGTTTGGTTAAGGAACTTATCTCCTGGCTAAGTTCATCATGACGTGACGATGACGATGATGGCTCGGGCGTTAAGGTGGTCGCCATGGCTATTTGATGTTGCGGCGTCGACGGGGCTATCTCATGTACCCGGTCGGCCAACTCAGCGAGATCGTCAAGCGTAAGCTTAGGCTGTGAAGCCACCACTGTTTGCAAGCTATGTGGCAAACGGCCAGTCCACAACGAAAGGAGTACGTCGTCCGGGACGGTAGGGCCGGCAAGGTTTCTTAAATGACGTAAAAATTGAGATGGCTTACGGTCTCCGATGTCTTCATGCAGAAACAGCTGTTTTAATTTTTTTTCCTTAGACGCACTCAACCGCTTTACAAGCTCCGTTTTTAATTTTTCAAACTTACCCACAGCGGGGGGCGCGCATAATATATCTTTAACCTGCGCGACGTAAGTGTTTTCTAGCTGAGACACCGCGTAATAAAATTTAGTCGCGTCACTCGTCACGTTAGACAGAATAAACTGTCCCTCCAATTGGGCAAACCATAACTCGGGATCATCTGGATAGAATGGAGGTATTCGCACACCCACACGGAAAATATTGCCCATATCACCTTCCAGAGCGGCCACAGTCTTTTTCTCTTCACCACTGTTACCACTGACATCCATCTTGATTGTTAATCGCGTACTCGCGTCGGCGGGTCACCAGTTTGTAGCGAAGAGGCAATGTCTGGGAGTCTCCTTAATTAAAACTCGGCTTAGGTGATATGCACGTTTTTTATTAATTACACCAAGTTTTTAAGCGAGTATGAACACAGCAAAGAAAAACGGTACCGTCACTAGTATCACTAGCGTACCTACGAGCGATTTCGCGGAGGAATGCGCGCGCGTGGCTTCGCCGTCGTAGTGCGTTAGCGACTGGCGCTCGTGACCGAGCGATGGCGGATTCACCGGCTTGCATTGTGCGGCGGTGCAGCGATTTAAGGCCGTGCTACAATACCTTCTTAAATCGGAAATGTGGTATTTCCCGATGACCTCCTCCGGCGAACCTGGGAACGCTGAGAGGTAAGTAGTTGGACTAACCCTCTCCTTAACAAGGTAAGGACCATCCCTTTTAGGCACAAGCTTGGAGCTAACTCCTTTAGCGGCACTACTTAAGACGTAGGACTTCATCAGAACGAGATCACAGACGGTAAATTTATCAGCCTGTCGAGTCTTATCCTTGGCTGCTTTACGTAGGTTTTGCTGATGCTCAATGCACTCTTTACTGGTCCTGAGCGTCTCCGCCAGTTTTAACAGATACGGCGTTATCTGTGGAATGTAGTTTTCGGCTTCTATAACAGCACGAAGGTCGCTTTGTACTTCAATAGGCGACCGTAGCTCACGAGCAAATGTGAGATAACCGGGTGTATGGTGTGTAGCCTTGGTCAACGAAGTGTTCAGCGCGAAGCGGATGAATGGCAAGGCTTCTGGCCACTGCTGATGATGTCCTTCTACCAAGATTGCCAATTGAGTCTTGAGGTCGCGATTTTTGCGCTCGACTGGGTTGGCCTCTGGATGGTACAGAGGAACCAAATTCTGCTTTACACCAAGCGTGAACATTGCATGTTGCATAACATCGGCCACGAACTGTACACCATTGTCGGATATCAAACGCCGTGGAACACCAAAACGTAAGAAAACCTCTTCAATAAGTATTTTAGCACAGGCCTCAGCTGTAGCCTCGGAGAGGGCGAATAGCTCGACCCACTTACTAGCGGTGTCTTCCATTATAAGCACCCACCTTTCGCCTTTAGCCCCTTTGGGTAGTGGCCCGAACAGGTCGACAGCTAAGACTTCAAAACGCTGAGCAGGAACTGGAGTCTGTAAAAGACCTGCAGGTTTCACATTCGAGGGTTTGTATCGCTGGCATTCGATGCAAGTTTTCAAATAATCTGCTACATAGCGTCGCATTCCGGGAAAATAAAACCTTTGCGTAATACGGTGTAGGGTCCCGTCTATACCGCCGTGACCTGCAGTAGCTGAGTCGTGACATTCAACCATCACCTGCTTTCTTCGGTTCAGGGGAACGACGAGCTGTGGTTCTTCAGTTTCCGCTTCAGTATACCGGTGTAACACACCTCTACACATATGGTAACCTCTCTCCGTCCATTGAGTAAGTTCCAATTGATCTTTACCTTCCAGAGCCTTAATGATCTTCGCCACCTCAGGGTCAGCAAGCTGGTCATCCCGAAGAGCAGTAGCATCCCTACGAGGCGAGTCAATGAACATGTTACAGACACCACAAGATTCGCGAGTGACCTCCTCACATTGCGGTCGACTGAGCGAATCAGCAACGACATTTGCTTTGCCTGGAGTGTAATCAACCTTGAGATCAAAGGACTGAAGTTTCATAATGGTTCTCTTGTCGGGCGCGAGTCGGTAAGGTGGAACCGCAATTGGTGGGTGGTCGCCACAATCAATACGGTGTTCCGCAAATGAAGTAGGTTCTCCCCCTTCTGCGAAGACATCCTTGTACTCTTCGAGCAACTGAGAGAGACGCTCGCTCTCCACCAAAGGTAACAGGTTCTTTTGTTTTTGCCACCGACTTCCCGGTTGACAAACTGTTTAAGACAAAATTATTTTATTATTTTTTGAAGGCGGTTTTGTTAAATGTAATTTTGAAAGTGGTTAGTAGTATCCTAGAATGTGTTAATATATTTATCATAGCCGAACAAAATAATAATAATTTGGCTCCAAAGGCTGAACGTTTCGCCTTAAGTCTTCAGTCGACAGACATAGGCCGCGTTCCACTTGGCGATCACAACGATCACGCTCACGACCGCAGTTTTTCCCGTTCCGCTTGCTTGTGAGCGTTGCCGTCGTAGACTCAAATGGAACGGAGTTTAGGATTTTCTCAACGATCACGCGCAGAGTTTATACGAAGCCAGTAATGCTGGCAGCCAGCGTTGGCTTGGCTTGAAAAACTGTTACACAAGGCAAATACCAAGCTAGAGCCAGCCAGGGGCTGGACACTTTTATACTTGATATTTATTGCGTAGGCAGTAGCGCTATCTCTCGATAAATCCCATAAAATAAAAATAAGTTTTATTGCGTTGTGCCTCATAATACTATAGATGGAGCTTATTCCAAGAACTGGTACTATAGTCCATCTAAACTATAGCTTGACCGCTGTTAAGTCGACTCTCCCGATGGTTCGCGGGACGCGGGGGGCGGGTGCGCACGGGTACACACGACATTGCCGCCGCGGCGATATATCTCAAGATCAATGAAATCTTCATATTGACATTTAGGTAATAATACGATTACAGATGTTTCAGTGTTAGGTAATAATTTGTTAATGATAAATAATATTAAGCGGCGGTAGCCTAATGTCTAGGGCGTCGGACTTGCGATCATGTGGTTGCCGGTTCGAACCCCACCCATTGCACTACCGACGTGAACCCACTCGTAACACAAGCATTTAGCTTAGCACGAGGGGTTAACAAGAATACTAGTAATGTGTGATCCACATTGCTAGTAAGCTTTTTTTAAAAAAAAATAAAAAATAGACTGACACTGTAATAACTAAATTTATTTTAATTTCATTTAACTAAGGGTATGCAGGAGATTAAAATTACAAATTACATTTCTTCATCCGAAACATTTTCTGATTCTGAGTCTGACGAAGATTCGGATGACGTTTCTTCTGACAACTGAATTATTTATTATTTATTTTTGTCTAATTACACCCGCAAATATTAATAAGCCTCTTAAATATTCTCTGAACGACTTACTTATACCTGAAAAAATCATAAATACATATTACAAACGACATAGCAATAACAATATTAAAAAAAATATAAACGTACTAAAAATACAATAACAGCCTTATGAACATATTATAGCAAACGTATATATTTATAGATACACCTGACGAAGACTGTAATTCCAGTTTTTTCCTTTGAAAAGAATTTACCACACCTTGCTTGACTCTTTAACATTTAATTACGTAGACTGGGTAGTTCCATATTTGTTGTAAGTTAATCGTTGTAAAATAATCTCATGTATAGCGGCATAAGACGACAACCGCGCGAGCTCTGACAGTAAACGTCTGTCGACTTCGGCAGCCGACAGCTGCCTAATTGATTGGACGAGCGCACCCCGCTCCGACGTCCCGCAGACCATCGGGAGAGTCGACTTTACGGCGGTCAAGCTGTAATATACTTATTACATTTTTGACACCTATTACCGTTTTGACAGTTTAGACAGATTGAATAATAAGGATGGGGTCAAAGAAATCGCTTACTGCAATATTCGATTCTTACTAGATACCGATGTCATTTCTTTACATTTACTAATTGATTACAGTTTTTCGGATTTATAAACACCACGCTGGGCAGGCGGGTTGGGTCTAAGTAGTATGCGTAAAGTTGATGTAAGTATGGGCATTAAAAGCAGAGATGGCATATTTTCATTTGACTTATTCACGAAGTATTTTGTTAAACTTTAAAATAATCTGGTGACAAAGGTCTTGATCATAGCCGATAAACGTCCCCTGGAAAACACGAACGCCATTTTAACGCTCCAACAATAAATGAAGTCGCAATTGTGGTTGTTGTTGGAGTCGGCAAACCATCGGCTTTGTTCGTGCGGAAGTAGGCCGTAATCCGCCACGCGGGTCCAGTGTGGGTTGGTAGATGTCACATATCTTCAAATTTTTATTTCTAGGACGCCGTTTTCCTCACGATGTTTTCCTACACCATTTTGGAAACACTGGTGATAAAATAATTTTCATAAAGTAAAGCGCCTGTCTGGCTTCGAACCTATGACCTACAACTCGTAAGTCACGGCCGTTACCGCTAGACAACCACCGTCACTGCACAACAATAACTCGTTATCAATAAATTTTATTATTTCCGACTCATTTTCAAAAGGAACATCTTTTGGGTGTGCTCGCTCCAACGACCTCGTCTTTGCCTCGGCGGAAAGTAAGAAGTCAAAAGCAAACTCATTTTTTATATAAAAAAAGAAAAAATAATCGATTGTTCGTATATTTTTACCGATAATTCATATACAAGTGAATTTGAAGAGTCACAACACTACGTTAAGGGACCTGACTACGTGACTTTGAAAGAAGTCTAGAAAAAAGTTATCTATTCTTTATATTGGTTATTTTGCTTTGTATGAAGGATTTGAATTTAAATTTAGTTATTAGGAATTGCACATGTTATGATAAAATAAAAAGAGCTTCATATTTCCATGATTTTATGGCGATGATTATTGAAATTGTGTCAGTTACGCCTATGTCAAAACGTCAAAACGGACCGGATGTTTTCTCTCAACTTCAGTCACTATTTCGCGATATTTTGTGCGTTACTATTCAGAAATTGTGTTAAGTTGTAGGTCTTCGATGTGAAACACACAAAGACAAAGTAAATATATTGATTTACATTTACTGCAAAAGTGTTAATCGAATTCTGTGCGGTAAAATGAGGACTAATGATGCAATGGACGTAAATTGTAATGACGTATATTAATTATGAAAAACAAATATAATAAAGCACCAAAATGAAGAAAGTTCTGAAAAACATGTTTTTTTCTATGCACTATAACTACATACATGAATATAATAGGTCTTTACCTATGAAATTGCCGTTCTGCAGTACTGGCCAGTACTGCAGAACGGCAATTTCATAGGTAAATAAACATAGGTATTTCAAATCAAAATATTTTTTGTTTGGCTAAGAATTCTAATTTTAAATTAATTTTATTTTAAAAACATGGAATTCTTTTTCCAAAAGTAGTCATTTGTTTATTGATTAGTGTTACATTTTCATCGCATTTCAATATTTTTCGTCATCATGGATACGTTAAAAATTCGAGTAATATGGAATATGAGTACCGTCGTGGCAGCAACGCGGCACAAGCGGCACGCAACATCATCGACGTTTACGGAGCTAACACTACAAACCAACGCACCACCTGTTATTGGTTTGTTCGCTTCCGTTCTGGGAATTTCGACCTGAAAAATGAACCTCGCGGTCGTCCGAAGACTTTGGTTGACAATGACGAATTAAAGGCGATTGTGGAAGCTGATTAACAGCAGCTTTCGACGTTAGCCTCAAATTAATATTGGTCCATTTGCGTCAAATTGGCAAGGTTAAAAAGCTTGACAAATGGGTGCCCCACGAACTCAATGATCGCCAGCGCGAAGTACGCGTCGAAACGTGCCTTGCACTGCTCAACAGACACACAAATGAAGGAATTTTGAACCGCATTGTTACCTGCGATGAAAAATGGATTCTGTTTGATAACCGCAAGCGCTCAGCAAGTTGGTTGGATCCTGGTTCAGCACCTAAACAATGCCCTAAACGCAAAACTTACCCCTAGAAAAGTAATGGTCACTGTTTGGTGGTCTAGCGCTGGTGTGATTCATCACAGCTTCTTACCAAACGGGGTTAGCATTACTGCAGATGTGTACTGTGAAGAACTGAACACAATGATGGAGAAGCTGGCACATCTCCAACCAGCATTGGTCAATCGCTCGTCTCCGCTGCTCCTGCACGATAACGCGCGACCTCATACTGCACAGCAGACGGTCTCCAAGTTGCAAGAACTGGGGTTGGAAGTTCTCCGTCATCCGCCCCACTCACCAGACCTTGCGCCTACAGACTACTACTTTTTCCAGAATTTGGATAACTTCTTGGCGGGAAAAAAAAATTCAATACCCGAGAGGCAGTACAAAATGCCTTTTGAAGAATTTGTTGCCTCCCGTCCAGCTGATTTCTTTAAGAAAGGCATCAATAAACTGCCACTGCGTTGGCAAAGATGCATTGATTGCATGGGTGATTACTTCGACTAATACAAATAAAAAATCTGATGTATGAAAATCTGATGAATTAACATATGATGAATTTTTAAAAGTTATAGAACAAAAGTTGTTGATTATGATATTAGTAACATAGTCCTGAGAGGTTACCGGTGTTTTACAAATAACCCTGTATAAACCTAATATAGGTAATATATATGTAGATACGTAGATATATCTTTTTATATCTCTCTATATAAAACAATTAGTACATGGGAAACGTCAAAAGATGGCCTTAGTGTTCAACAAATGTCATTTGTGGTGAGTGGTGACACGAAAATTTCTGAGAAGGCTCTCTTTTCCTAGTAGGTATATTATTCTACTCTTTGCAGCCAGCGATGGCCTCGTGTAAAATAGGCTATCCCTTGGGTAAGGAGTGTAGAAGTAACGAGAATCATCTGTATACGTACAGTCGCCAGCACATGGGGTTATACAAAACTGTTAAGTTTCTCCAAATGATTTTAAACCTTAAAACGTTCATGATTAAGTTCAAAATCAATTGTGAAATTTTGACATTTTGTGGTAACTTGATGTGCTGGCCACCGTACATGAAAAAGTGTCCGTAAAAATGCATTAAATTAGGGTGGCGCCACAGTAAACGGTAAATTTTAAAGGCGCCCTTTTTAAAATTCTCATAAAGTAGAAAAAAACATGATTTTTGTGGGGTAATTTTTTATGGCCTAGTAGTGAAAATTAAAAAAAATTGCATGAATAAGAAGAAAGAATCTTAAAATTCTCATAAAGTAGAAAAAAACATGATTTTTGTGGGGTAATTTTTTATGGCCTAGTAGTGAAAATTAAAAAAAATTGCATGAATAAGAAGAAAGAATCATATGCTATACAAAATAAATAAGTGAAAAAAAATAAAGAAATGAAGAAATGAATGTGTTTAAAATGGGTTATAAAGTAAACGTTCATAAAAAAAATGATATACATACGGTTGGTTTGAAATATGAAAGAGGCTGAGGCGAATCATTTTTCTGTTTTTGGGTTTACGCCCACTTGGGGAATTTTACACAAAACAAATTTTACCCATAACTATTTTATTATTCACACACTTTTCATAAAATTAAATGATAAAAATCAATAAACTTACTATTCACAGTTCAGGAAATAAAATTACTCTAGATACACGTTTTCTCATAATAACTCTATAAGGTTATATTATTAATTTTTTTCACTCGGCGTACTTCGATTTGTTGACAATTACTGCTACATTCATACCATACCTTTTGTCTACCCCAGCGCCATTTCAGAAGGTTTTGGAACTGTTAATTACACCTTACAGCTGGACACTTCGAATTTCTAACTTATGAGATGACACTTCTTACCTCTTTGCGCAAAATCAGCAACAGACATCAACGTCAAATGTCAATAATGTCATGTCAGAGTGATTCATTCATTCCATTTCATTCATTTCATTGAAAGAAAACATTATTATGGTGTGTGGGTGCCAAGACAATAATTATTCTTTTTCATTTTTCTCGATTGGATTGGATCTTCTTGTGGAATCATAATAGGTATACTCAGGTAAAACATAAATTACAGATTTGCTGTTTTTATCTATTTTGTATAGTGATCTTGTCTGTATTCATCAAAGTATTAAATGATCCTTTAACTTTTCTCTTCAAGCATAACAAAAGAGACTAAATAATAAAATTATACCTTTTTTAAATTGTTTCAGTTTGCTATCTTCACTGGCAACGTTAGTGATGGCTTTGCCATTACCGATACCTCCTTGTTCTAAAAGAAATGGTCTTAGTGGTTTAAGTTGTGAACGTTTCGACTACGCAAGTAGTATGGCTACAACATTGTTGGCACCGGTCAAAACAGAACGACAAATTCTTGAGCATTCTATGTCGGAAGACGACCCTAATGCTAATACGCAATTGCCAAGTATCGTGGGTAGGCAACCCCGCTGGGGCCCGCGGCATCGTGGAGCTCAAGAACTTGCCGAACTTTACAGCCCAGGTTAGTTATTTTTATGTGTGGTTATATTCTTTCTAATTAAAATAGCTGATACTTCCAGTACTGCTTAACACTATTTTTTTATTAGATTGTGTGAATTGCTCTGCTCTAACAATAGCAGTATCAGAAATATCATTTTAATTTAAGTGTTGACACATTTATAATGTTATGTTGAAAGTAATCCTGGATTATTTCAAGTTTCTATCAACTTTAACAAAAGAATAAAGTTTTGAGGATTGAGAAAATAATTTTTGTTTTAACAGGCAAAAGACTTCAAGAATGGGTCTGTGTGGTGGTCTGTTGCACATTGTGTGTCTGTGCTGGTGTTCTCATGGCCAGACATATTCGAGCGGATGCCTCATTATTTATAGCCGCAATTTCTGGTGTTCTAACAGCAGATTTTGCTTCAGGCGTTGTGCATTGGGCTGCTGACACTTGGGGAGCAGTTGATCTTCCTGTCATAGGCAAAGTAATAATAACATTCTCTTTAAACCATTAGTTGTGTTGTCATGTTTTTGGTATGCTACATTAACATTTGCTTATCTTTGTCATTCATCACAGATATGATTGATCATTACATATCATTTATTTATTGATATACATAGTCTATACTCTGCTATCATTATATGATTAGATTACGGAAAAAATGGTTCACATGTCAAAGTCTGCCTTGAGGATAACACATCTGTCATTAGAAGGCTATATCAAAGCACTACAATAATCCATATAGTAGCTCAATCTGAATTACTGTGTTAAAAACTTATGGCAATTCAAATTCCAAATAAGTGACTTAAAGTTAAGGAATAACAAGCACCCATTTTTCTATTGAATTAAGCTCACTTGACCAATAAGGACATACATATTTAGAAAGCTATTTAAGTACACTACAATAAGAATAAGATCCCACTGCAAGATTAGTCCACTCATTGAGTTTTTGCATAAGCAATTTTGAGTTATTCCCAGTTGTCCCCAGCATGTACATCTCCACTGGTGACAAATGGGAATGGCCACTCTTCTTGTTCCCAGTTGCCACCAGTGGTGACAGATGGGAAAAATAAATAGATACGTTCCCAGTAAGGCGGGGCTAGAGCTGAATATTATAGTGATGTGAATTCAATTTTTTGCACGTAATTTTTAATTAGGTGTTATACATATTGTATTATAAAATGTACATTAAAACGAGATAAATAAAACTTTTACACGTCACTTGGAAGACAAGATTCTTTTAAAAATTAAACTATATGTTTCATATTTTTGATTATTTTCTTTACTAATTTCGATTTTTATGTATTGAGAGTTGCTCAGAACAGCTAGTCAAAAACTGGCAAAATTCTTGTTATAGGTGCCGGTCTCATGGTTATCGTTATTATAGGCGTCAGTGCTATGGGCGTCTGTATTGTATAGACATTTTAACGTCGGTGTTATAGATTTTTTATTGTAATAATAACTCCGCCTACGACACCGACGCCAATAAGACCGACGCCCATTATCGACGCCACCAAAACCAAAGATGGTTTATAAATCATTGACGAAGAATTTGCATAGAGCAAAAAGAATTCTCGAGTCCGAGTTCTAAAAAACCTAAGCCACCAAAAAATTTGCAAAACAATATTTCGTAGGTAAGGTATAGAAAATAACTACAATAAACTAAACTGCCTACTTAGTCTAGTGGTCACAAGCGCGACCGCCATGCTAGAGGTCGTGTTTTCGGTTCTGAGGTCAAGCAGTGTTAGTAGAAATTACCTAATATTACATATAGGTAAACTACTGTAGGTCTGTAGGTAGGTAATAGGTATAGGTAAACGGCTGTAATAAAATCACACTCCGAAGTCAACGGATTCAAATTATAAGCCATAGCTTTCCGCCCGAGCCTTCGCCCGTGTGGACTATACGTTTCTTTTCATTTTGCGGGATAATATACATTTAGCCTATGTCACTCAGGAATATTGTAGCTTTTTATGGTGAAAGAATTTTCAAAATCGGTACAACCTCAAAAAATCACAAACTTTACCCTCTTAAGAATATTAGTATAGATTTATGCCTCATATTTTGACAAAATACTCGTAATTATATTTACCCAACATAACTAAACCACAACCTATAAGGTAGGTCCTTCCCGTCTAATTTACAAGTGCGAGTTATACCTACATGCACTTGTCCGGGTTTTGATGTAGAATAGTTAAATTTTTAGTGTTGCTATCTGGCTCCAATTTTTCAACAACCTAAATGACAAAATTTTAACTAATCCTTTTGAAATAGCACAAGCTTTTAACAATTATTTTATAGATCAAGTGAAACCAGTTAAAAAAAACAATAATAATGGTCAATTGACTTATCGCCAAGAGCCTCGACCAACACCTCAGGAGGTTCGAGTTGGGTGGCTGGGTTAAGGGCCTGATTCAAAAAGCAGTACTCTTTGATACGGCGCGTATTGTGAGGAGGTTCCTGTCTCTGGAGCCCTAACCACCGGTAGCTTGGACCCTGTTCCCCATGTCGGTGGATTTCTATTTTTTTTTATTTTTTAATGTTGTTTTTGTAAATATAATATGTATTTTATATTTATTTAGGTAAATGGTTAGAAATATAAAAAAATATGTATTAATAAGTCAATAAAGGAGATAATAATAATAAAAACATGAATGAGAATACACGAATAAACAGAAAAATACATGCTCTGTTCTAGTCACCAACTATACCACAATATATTCAACAAATTATTATGTCGCTAAAAATACGTCTAGTACGTCTAGTATGATGATATAAGCACAAAAATCGTAAAAAGTATATCCACAATAATTGCGTCGGTGTTAAGTCATCTAATCAATGTGTGCATGGTTCATGGTATTTTTCCAAAGGAATTAAAAATTACAATTATAAAACCGCTTTTTAATAAGGATATCAAAGAAAACATGTCTTGTTACAGACCAATAGCATTAGTGTCCATATTTTCAAATTTTTTTGAAAAATCCATTTACTATCAACTTAATGCATATTTTGAGAAAAAATATTTGTAGATAACCAGAAAGGCTTTAGAAAAAACAAGTCAATTGATATGGCCATCTATGATTTCTTAAATATAGTTAGCAGCTGGGTAGATAAAAGACTACCAGCTCTAGCGCTTTATATGGACATGTCAAAGGCTTTTGACCGTGTGGATCATAACATATTAATGAATAAACTTAACGCATACGGAATACGGGGAAATATATCAACGTTAATCGAATCCTGTCTTTGTGATAGGCAGCAGATTACAGTAGTTAATAGAATCTGTAAAAAAAACAGACTTCACTTATAAATCTGGCTTAAAAACTGTAACTTATGGAGTATCACAAAGCAGTGTACTCGGTCTTCTCTCCGTTTTATTATTACATTAATGATTTTACAAACGCATCAAGTTATCCTATGACAAGGTTTGCAGATGACATCACTTTCCTTTTTAAACGACTTCATCAAAGGAAGCGGTTATGCGTTCGTCTGTATGTTTTTTTTTCTATTTATGTTCACCGATTTATCCGTCAGTTGCAAACCGATGTTGAAATTTTTTATTTTGAAAGGCTATTCTCCCGAGGTGGTTCCATTGTCAACAAATTAAAATACGACGATAGGATCCCGGAGAAATCGAAGGAACTCTTCAAATAAGTATTGTATTTGCATTGGCTCTAGGAAACTCGTGCATAGCCAATGCATGAGTTTCTAGAAAAGCTTCATTTGGTAAAGTTAATCTGATGGTGAAAACCACCGCTGCACCGCAACTCCTCAATAATAAGTATTGTAGGGGTTGCCATTCGAACACTTTTATATAGTTGCAATTTATGCTGATTACAATGCATAATATGGTGAAGTACCAGGATAACTCCTCAATAATTAAGAATGTAATTACCAGTTGACATTATGTTATTGTAACTTAGGTAAATTACAATAACCCACTGAAAAACGATGTGATCACATTTTTTTTTGAAATAAAATAACTTTTAACAAAAAATGTAAAACCGCGTTCAAAATAATAAAAGTAATAATAATATATCTAACTCACACCTGCGGAGGCTCTCGCTAGGCAGCTGGGTCAAGGGCGTGATACAGAGAGCGGTACTCCTAGATACGGCGCGTATTGTTAGGAGGTTCCTCTCTTTGGGGCCCTGACCACCGGTAGCTTGGACCCTGTTCCCGATACCGGTGGATGACTATTTTTTACATTTTTCAATGTTTTTATGTTTTTATATAATTTGTAAAAATATTTAAAAATTTAAACAAATATGTTGGAAAATAAATGGAAGATAATAATATGTCTAAAACATATTCGAAGTCGTTATTATTATTATTTTTGAAGGCGGTTTTACATATTTTGTTATTTTTTTTTTATTTATAGTGACGAATTAAGTACGCACGGCTACACATCGAGCTATACAAAACCAGTATAAGCTGGACTTGAATTGTGCGGAAAACGTTTATAGTGGGAGGTCAATCTAATCTGGTTTTGTATAGCTTGATGTGTAGCCGTGCGTTCATTAGAAACTGACATTAAATATAATATCAAATCAGTTGTGAATTGGCTACAAAATAATAATTTAATAATAAACCAGGACAAGATAATTAAGTATAATGAAATTTCAACAAAGAGTAAATCAGAATTTAACATTACGATGACAAAATAATTAAAGAGACCAATGTGACAAAATTCCTTGGATTAAATATAGAAAGCACGTTAAAGTTGAATGCACAGATTGAGAGAGTATGTAGCAAATTAAACCAATTTGTTTTTTTTTTCTGGCAATTGAGCCGATAGCGGCTATTCTGCCAGTGTCACGTTGAGACGGCGACTCGCTAAAGACCACCGTCGAGCTTTTGACTTCGTGGTAGACTTTTGACTTAATCTTAGCAGTTAAAATTTAAGATCGTTTTCCCAATATTCTTACGCCTTGCATATGCTTAGTAAAACGTCAAATCGTACGACAGTTTTAACAGCATAATCATCATAGTGTAATGAAATCTAATAGTGGGCGTACTCCTTTGTCTGTGCCGACAATCGTCTAGATATTGAAAATAGCTTAGGGTAGTCAAAAAAAAACATTTTGCAAGGACTTACGTTCCTACAGGTGATAATGTTTGTAAGTTCAAATTAATCTCTATGTAAGTAGTATTGATTTCTAGCAAGATATTACCTTCACGATTAAATGTTTATTCTTCCCGACAGGACCTTGCATCGGTTGAGAGCGCGTCAGTCGCTCACCCATAGTCCGGGTAAAGTTAAATACCGATGTATTTTTTTAAACTATGATATCTCCTGAGATATTCATTGAAATAAAATGATATCAAGGGCAATTTTGTTAAAAATTAAATACTTGTGATGAATAACGTATTTATTTGAATATGGGTTAATATCATGTTTGTGGAAACTCCTTCGGAAATAATGCATTAAGATGGAAAAAAACAGCTGTTCCATGCATTTTGACCGTGCAGATTGCACTTTTGTATGAAAAAGCAGATAATTTTTTTCATAACCGACGAAAAATATCAACGCATGGGGGTCCAGAATCATGTACTGAATTCGTGGTAAGCGGATGTGCGTCGATGTCCCTTCCACCCTGTATATACATACATATACATATATACAACCTTATTTTTAGTATATGCGAAACCAGAATATAGTTTGTTCAGAACAAGTAACTGAATCGATTCCAATATTTTTTACAGGTTGTCATATTTTTTCCCAAAAATTTTAAGTATCTATACCAAGTACCTATCCGCAATCATACGCACCCAAAACAGATCAATACCGGTCATAGCGGCACTAGGCGCGGGCGTACAGCAGGGTGGGTGTTAAAACAACCCCTTCAGTCGCCTGAAGTCAATGCTACAGATTGATGCGATAGACAACCAGATAACATAACCAGCTTATAACTTTGACATATTTCAAGATACAGTGTTGAAATTTTATCTAAAAATACTAGACACGTGTTTCGTGTTTCGCATATACTAAAGCTGACCTTGTATATATATATATATATATTATATATTATAGTGTTGAAATTTTATCTAAAAATACTAGACACGTGTTTCGTGTTTCGCATATACTATATATATAATATATATATATATATATATATATATATATATATATATATATATATATATTATTAAGTATTATAGCAGCGTAGGTAACCAGAAATACAGCGTGAGCAGCAATCTGTGTAGATAGAAGAACGATAATGTTATGAAAGAAACCATAGAATTATAAATAAAAATCCTTCAATATACATTTTTGTTAAAAATAAACTTATATAAATTTGACTGAGTCAGTAGTCAGCGTCGTTGTGATAAATTAAAAATAGTTGAATCCCTTACAGCATTGTATAAAATGAGTATTTTCGCAATGGCTCTAAAGATCCCTCCTAATATTATAAATGCGAAAGTAACTCTGTCTGTCTGTTATGCTTTCACGCCTAAACTACCGATTTTGATGAAATTTTGTACTGGGATAGACTAAAGCTTGAGAAAGGACATAGGCTACTTTTTATTGCAAAAAATAGTTTTGAAGGGGTTGATATAGGCCTGCGTTCCCATTGAGGGACCACATTTGAATTTTGAGCTTCTGAATGCGTCAGTCAGCCGCGTCAGCCTTTAGAAAAATTCCCAAACAATTGTAAATTCAGCCAATGATTTGTAAAAGCAGCCACTCAAAAGTTACAATAGGACAAAGGTGGTCCCTCAGTCGTGACCCACAGGCATCCATATCTCGTAACCTAGTGAAAATTTACAACTGCTGTAAATGTCAAGATTTGTAAAACTAATTTACCAAATATGAACCCGTGCCGTTCACTGTGTAAAAATTACTAGCATGCAGAAGGTGGTGGACGCTTTACTTCTAAATTATTTTAACCTTCCAATGGATTTTGATATGGTTTTAACTACCATTTAGAGAATTTCTAATAATTATAATATAATTATATGTTTACAGCATAATAAATAAGTAACCGAGTAAGATTTGGCGAATCTAAACTTATTTATTGTTTTATTATCTATAATATATTATATCAACTAATTTATTAGGATACAATTATTTATTATTATTTACCTATTTTTTATAATAATATTATAAAATGATTGCAGACTGCCCCTTCCAGCAACACTGGGTGGGGACAGTAATAAGCATAAAATAAATATAAATTAAGCACATTATACTAACAATACTAACCTAGTATTAAGCACAATTGTTACTAACAAAAATACTAACAAAATTATGGACTATTCTATTGGGTCTGAAATTAACTTATTAATAATAATAATAAAAAATAAGGCTGAAGATTTTGTTTGTTTGTTTGATCGCACTAAAGTACTGGTTTAATAATAATAGTTTTAATAATAATAGTTTATTTCATTTTTTTAAAGGTTTGTACAAAATAGTAGTGATTGAAGTGTCCTTTTAAGCAATTAAATGCCTGTATTAGGACACTCCCCTCTTCCATAACTTAGATTATAATAATGTTTTTTTTATGCTTATTACTATTTTTAACTTTTACTACTGGTTGGAATTGATTTTATTTTTTTGATGAATAGTCCATTTGTCGAGGAAGGCTTAAGGTTATATAACATCACGCTATGACCAATATGAGTGGAGCATAAGTGAGAAATGTTGCAGAAACGGAAAAAAAATGATTCCTTTTGAGCGCTTCCGTTGCGTGCGCTGCGTAAACAGTTAAAGTTATGCAAAAATATTATCTGACGGAAATGTTCCGCTTTAAAAGTTCTAAAAAAAGCCCACGACAGCATAGGTCTATCTTTTAAGGTTGACTTAATAATAACCCTTTTATGGTAATCGAATTTGTTCCAAAATAATGCATTATTTCCGAAGGTGTTTAGAAAATGAAAATGAATGAGAATTAAAATAGACTTAACGATTAATTTCCCACGTTCGTAGGGGACAACATTGGAGAAAGCTTATATAATCGCTTATATTAATTAAATTTTCCACCGTGTGATTGCTTCCCATTGCAATTTTTAATTCGTTTGTATGTGAGGATGAGAATCAATTATATTGTGAAATTTAACAACCGAAAATTAAAATCATCAAACAATAGATGTCGCAAATATTTGTCAGTTCTACATCTCTAAAGAGATCAATGAATTGGAGATTTTAACCCCCGTTTTATTAAAGCACTTGGGCCTGTCGCGAAGAATAAACAATAAATCGTGAAGTTAATATCTATACTAACACATAGATTAATTTGAACTTACAATCATTATCACCTGTAAATCACCTTTCAAACAAAAAAAACTAAATCAAAATCGGTTCATCCGTTCGGGAGCTACGATGGCACAGACAGACACACACAGACACGTCAAACTTATAACACCCCGTCGTTTTTGCGTCGGGGATTAAAAAGTAAAAGTAAGTCCTTGAAAAATATTTTTTGTGACAACCCTAAGGTATTTGCAATGTCTAGACGATTGTCGGCATTTCGACCCAGACAAAGGAGTGCGCCCACTACAGATTTTATTACACTATGATAATAGTATGCTAGTCCAAAAAGTAGATTAGAATGCATTTATTTATACTACCTACATAGATTTTGGGTTCTTACAGTGATCTTGCGTTATCGTCACAATAAATACAGGTTCCCGTTAAAACGTGCTTGTACAAAGGGTGCAAATATTGAATATGGTTTAATAAATTGACATACCTGCTTAGTTTCCAGGAAATGATCAATAGCATGAACCTATTTCCTCTAGAAATAAATACTATTACATTATTAGCATAAGCGTATATGTAGTTGTATTTGAGGCAAGTGAAGCCGCAGGCAATGTTTCGTTATGTAAGTAAGTATAGGTACAGTGGGTTTATAGCTGTTACCTGACCCACCCTAGGTGGGACGGCGGGGTCTCGGTGGGTCAGGTAACAGCTATAACCCACTGTACCTAAATTTGCCACGTGGTAAAAAAATAAATTAAAAAAATGTTATGGACACGTTTATTGCCTCAAAACGTTAGCCGTTTTGAGGCTCTGGTCTTCATCTCATTATTTACATCTTAGTATAACTTTATTAAATGTATTATTTTTGTTTAATCTGTTACAGAATTTTCTGCGCCCGTTTCGTGAACATCACATCGATCCAACATCAATTACACGACACGACTTTATAGAGACCAATGGTGATAACTTCGCAATAACGATACCTGTTTTAGCAAGGATTGTGTGGCAGCTTGTCTCCTATAATGAAGAAAGCATTGATGCTCAATTCCACTGGATTGCTTATTGGTACTTATGTTGTATCTTTGTAGCAATGACCAATCAGGTAAATAATATTTGATATCTACTTATTATATGATATTTAATTTATAACCTTTAAAGAAGACCCTAAGGCTAAGGGTTCAGCGTCGGGCAACAAATTCTTTTTTTTTTCGCAAATTATTCGATTTTAAGGCTAAAGCGTCGGGGTTGACGTCTACGTGATTATTTACGTGACGGCGATCGTTTGTCCACCGCGATGATCCGATGTCGGTGGTTCAGTTAGTTCTTTCACAACTTCTCCTTCTGCTTTTGTACGGAAGAAGGCATAGGCGATGCAAAGAAATTTGGATTCATCCGATAATACGAGAAAGATACATTATAGGAGCGTTTTATGTATTTTTATTTTATTTTTTATTCAAGTTGCGGCAATTTCTTGGGCATTTTTATTGTATCTAATATATTTTTGATATAAATAATCAAACGCTATTGCGGTGCGATGACGACGTCACGGCGCCGGCGTAGATGGACACGTTTAAATGTGTTTTGTATGGTCGCCAGTTCGGCCCGTCACAATCTTGGGCCGAGTTCTAGCGATAGCGCCGAACTACGAACTAAGCGAAAAAGCGGCAGACGGGATGACGGCGCTTGGGTGACGGGCGTGCGGTGGACACGCGGCCATAGTAAATGTATGGTCGCTAAATCGGCGCCGTCATCTCGTTGACGGTGACGATGGCGGTGGACAAACGCACTAAAGCGTCGGGGTTGGGTGCGATATTCAAATTTTTCAGCTATATCACATTCCAGGTACTTAGATAATTGCTATCGTATGAGATTTAGATGTAACTTGTCATTTTTCGCCGAATCCACTATTTTACGCTAAAATCATCGACGATCAAGATTTTTATAAGTAAAGTTTTTAATACTCAATTGCGAATAAGTTATTGTTGATGTCGCAATTTCTACTGCCATGTACAGTCGCCAGCACATCAAGTTACCACAAAATGTCAAATTTTCTCAGTTGATTTTGAACTTTATCTTCAACAATTTAAGGTTTAAAATCATTTGGAGAAATTTGACAGTTTTGTATACCTTGACCTGCTTGGCGACTGTACTTGGAATGTGTTATAGCCGAAAACTTTGCGAAAAACCAGGAAAAATTTGAATTTCGCGACCAACTCCGACGCTTTAGCCTTAAAATAGCAGGTTTTAGTGTAAAATAGAGGATTCGGCCAAAATTTAAAATTTACAACTAAATCTCCTTTTTTTTATGTGATAACTCGGCAAACGAGCAGGCGACCTACCTGATGGTACGTAGTCATCGCCGCCCATGGACACCTGCAAAACCAAAGGAGTTGCATATGCGTTGCCGAGCCTATTTAGGGAAAGGGAGGGGAAGGAGAAAAGGAGAAGGAAGGGGATTGGGGGAGGAATTGGGCCTCCGGCCCTCTCGCTTACCGAATGAAGCGCAGTAACGAAACGCTACTTACTACTCGGACGTCGGTCTTCTGCGAGAGTGTGGTACATCCCCGGTCAAGCCGGCCCATTCATGCTACGAACAGCGTGGCCATACCGTAACAAAAGCGTTTCAAATCTCCTACAATAGCGTTTTTTAGCAAAAGATTTACTCAATGTGAAGAAGTTATTGTGATGTCGCAATTTCTACTGCGATGTACGGTCGCCAGCTCATCAGGTCACCACAAAATGACAAATTTTCGATAATCAAATAGTCGATTTTGAACGATTACGAATCTTCAACATTTTAAGATTAAAAATAATTTGGAGAAATTTGCCAGTTTTGTATAACCTGACGTGCCTGGCGACTGTACCTCAAATGTGAATAGCCGAATAATTTGCGAAAAATCAAGAAAAAAATGAATTTCGCGCCCAAAGCTGAACGTTTAGCTTTAATAATGATAATTTTAATGAACGAAGTATCTTCAAACTTATGCATATTGATGAACACATTTCAGATTCATAAATGGTCCCATACATATTTTGGTTTACCAATGTGGGTAGTGTGGTTACAAGAATGGCACATAGTGTTGCCGCGACGTCATCATCGTATTCACCATGTGGCGCCGCACGAGACTTACTTTTGCATTACTACTGGCTGGCTCAACTGGCCTTTAGAAATACTTCATTTTTGGTCTACGCTAGAAACTATAATAGAAGCACTGACTGGTTGCAAACCTCGAGCCGATGACATGAAGTGGGCCCAGAAACGTTCCTAGAACTAATTTCTTGAGCGGTATACATTTTTATACAAGTTAGAACTAACACTCGTCCACATCTACTGAATCAATTAATAGTTTTAATATTTTATTAAGAAACGAGCTATTAAGAGTTATATTATTATAGTTAAATGTTAGACATATTGTTTGTTTTAAATTTTGTGATAGCGTTAAATTGTAGTCACTGCACTACATCATAAGGGGGCGCGGCGTATTGATTGATTCATTTTAGACACAAATGTATGTATTTACATTAAACCTATCCATCATTTTGGTAAGAAATTAGACAGAATTCGATAATGCTATTTTTAAATTATGAAATTATTTTACCTACTATAAATCTTACAGAGTTGAAGATCACCGGATGTTTTTTGCGTTTTAGAAATTGTTAATTCAGCTCAGTATATAATATGGTTAGCTTATGAATTATGATATGCTTGCCTTGGTCAGAATCTGCGACTGAATGACTTGTAGCTAAGTAGCTTCAACGCATGCATTATGACGGGTCACACTAATTTCGACAGTAACGTGCGTAAGTACGAAGAAATCGTTTTTGTAGCAGATAGTAGCGTAAATGTTTTTTTTGCAGAATAGGTACTATCTGTCTCTAACTATTATCCTAACTCTACTCCTTCACTTTTGGACCTTATGTTCGTTTCATCCACTGATCGCGTCGCTAAGAATGGTTAATGCTCAGCTGATGCCTTTTCCTATCATGATCTTCTTTTCATGTCTTACAAAATTCGGACTCCTAAGTTAAGACCCAAAACCCTGATGCGCAACTTTGGTGCAATTGACCTGACCCGTCTTCGTGAGGATGCCAACAGCATAGACTGGTCATCACTGTATGTCTCTACAGGTCGACGATCGATTTAATTCTTTTACGCCCGCACACGTACAGTTATATGACAAGCATGCACCAGCTCGTGCCGTTAAAGTTAAACACTTGCCGTCGCCATGGCTTACAGAAGAAATCAAAGCCCTAATACATAGGAAAGCGACGGCGAAATCGAAATAAAAGGGATATCCGTCGGATTCTCACAGGGAAAGATACACCTCAATCCGCAATCACTGCAATAAAGTGTGTAGGAATGCTCAACGCCAACATATTCACGACTCCGTTCAAAATGGTGATTCAGCTAAAGTCTGGAAATTTCTAAGATCAATGGGGGTCGGAAAATCTCGTCAAGAAACGTTTCATAAAGATTTGGATATCAATGCACTCAAAATCAAATACCTTGAACTATCTTTCATCACTTCCGGCTCCCAGCTATTCCTCGTTTTCTTTTAGTCCATTGTCCGAATATGATGTTAAACAGACTGTACTATCAATTACTTCCAAAGTAGTTGATAGTGACTGTATCAGCCGTAATAATATGATCATGCCTGTGCTAGACATTATCCTCCCAGTTATCTGTCATATCCTTTACTATTCCATCTACAGTGGTGTCTTCCCATGCGCATGGAAAGAAGCCAAAGTAATTCCGTTACCCATAAAGCTCAATCCTTTATCCTTTTCCGAGTATCGACCTATATTCATTTTACTGTTCCTTTCAAAATTCCTTGGAACGATTGGTTTACAATCAGTTGAGAGTTTTTCTATCCAAAAATAATCTTTTTAATCCGGATTTCGCCCACGTCATAGCACAACTACTGCTCTTGTCAGTATTACGGATGATATCAGGGCGGGCATGGAAATCGCTAATCTTACAGTAGGAACATACTTAGATTTTAGTAATGCCTTTAATACTGTAGATTTCTATATTTTGTTTGGCATTCTACGCTCTCTTAACATATCTCCATCGGCAATTGAGTGGTTTCACAATTACCTGTTCGGTCGGCGGCAAAGTATTTGTATCGAGGATGCATCATCTTCTGTGTGCAATATTTCTGCTTGTGTACCACAGGGTGGCGTTTTATCCCCTCTACTTTTCGCAATTTTTATGAATTCGATCTCACACCAACTACTTTCTTCCTATCACGTTTATGCAGATGATCTTAAAATTTACTTCCAATCTTCTTTAGGAAATCTGACGGAAGCGATCTCTATAGTCACTGAAGATCTGGACCGCATATATGACTGGAGCAAGAAGTCCGGGTTAGCGGTAAACCCTGCGAAAACGCAGGTTACGGTGGTAGGCAGCTCTAAGATAATCTCTAGAATTTATTGGACGACTCTTCCCCAAGTCTTTTTTGACAACATATAATATATATTCCTTTCAGCGAGAATGTTAAAAACTTGGGGATACATATAGATAGATTTTTTTCCTGGTATGCTCAATTGCAGGAGGTTAGTCGTAGGCTTTTTGCCTCTGCTGCGATGTTGAAAAGGTTGCGCATATTCCTGCCGACTACGACCAAAGTTGCGCTTGCTCAATCACTACTTCTTTCCATCCTTGATTATGCTGACGTCAGCTATCTTGATCTTACTGAAGATCAGCTAAATAAACTTGAGCGGCTACAACATTTTTGCGTAAGGTTTATATTTGGTTTACGTAAATATGACCATGTTTCTGAATTTCGTACAAAACTTAAGTGGCTTCCAATCCGCCTTCGCCGAAATGCTCATATTCTAACTCTACTTTATAATGGACTCTTTCTGCCTTCTACTCCCTCTTGCCTTAAGGATCGCTTCGAGTTCCTTGGCGATACTCACACACGATTTCTACGGTCGTCGGATAATCTGAGACTCAAAATGCCAATGCATTCCAAAACATTGTTTGATAAATCCTTTACGGTTCAAGCTGCTCGATTGTGGAATGCGTTGCCAGTAACAATTAGTCGTGCTCAAACACTGTCAGCATTCCAAAGGCTTGTGAAGGAACATTATTTATCATTGTAACCCTTTTAAATATAACTTTCGTTGCTTATATATACAGGATCACCTTTTATTCAGTGCGCAAACTTTGACGAATTAAACTTAAACGAATTTCATTAAGCACCAATTTTTTTTGATATGTCTTAGTACATAAACATATTTTCATGGCTAACTCGCCAGCGCGCGGCGAAGCGGGCGTGTTTAAGTACTAACACATCAGCTATGCGCTTGTTCGACTCGCCACCGTCGTAGGTACGGCGGGTTACATTTTATCAGTACATTGACCGTAAGGCGTAATAAAATTGGAATCAACTAAGTAGCTATTTACAATAATCATCATCATCATCAACCCATTACATTGTCCCACTGCTGTGCACGGGTCTCCTCTCAATACGAGAGGGATTAGGCTATAGTCCGCCACGCTAGCCTACTGCGGGTTGGCAGACTTCACATGCCGTCAAGAAAATCTCTTAGGCATGCAGGTTTCCTCACGAGGTTTTCCTTCACCGTTTAAGCGCGTGATAATTAATTATTAATACGCACATAACTTTGAAAAGTCAAAGGTGCCTTGTATTCGAACTCGAGACCTTTGACTTGGCAGTCTAATGGTCATATCACTAGGCTATCACTGCACTATTTACAATAATGTTCAATCAAAAATAACTTATTCGCTAAAATTGTTAATTAAAAATAATTGCTTACCCCTAAATGTCACTAAACACCGTATTTTAATAATTGTTGAATGACCACCAAGGTAGGTACATTGTACAGTCCCACACATGTGATCAATGCAACATCCATCGGCAAGATGTTGACTTCGCGGTGATTTAGAAGTCACTCTCTTAAGTCTTGGGGTGGTTCTGGGTTTGGGTCTTTCATTAGAGACCGTGGGGTTACAGATCCCATGGGCTGGCATGCGAGTATGCTCTCCGTGGCATACCTACATTCTGCGAGCTACTCGTAAATTTTAAGCACTTTTTAAATACACTCCGTACACTGGCACCATAAAACACGCTTACACCGTGACCAGTAGGTACAAGTACGACACACGCGCGGCGGTGGCGCGGGGCTTGCGCGGGAAAGCGATTAGACGCGACGTCACGGCAGCGCGTGCTCGGAGCGGACTGGCGGGCGGCCACCCCTGAGGTGCGCAGGCGCCACCCCGCCACCGCGCCCCCGGGTGCACCCCTGCTGTAGCCATGGTCCACCGCGCGCGCCTATTGTTATTATTACGTCCATATTTTGCTGATTTTAAGCCGGATAAAATTAAAAAAAAAGTTTTGAAAAAATCATGGAAATGTGTTCTATTACTGATATTGAACCACCAAATTCTTTTTGCGCACTGCTTAAAAAAAAATCCTGTATATATATATGTATATACCTATATATGTATGTATGTATGTGTGTGTATGTATATATCTTAATATTATAGGTAGGTATATATTTATATATTGTTTGTAGTATGCTTTAATATTTATGAGTATGTAGATTAGTATATCTATTTTAATATATATGATCTGATATTATTATTTTATACGGGTACAAAACCCGTATAAAATAATAATTTAAATTATTTTCTAGTTGTTTTGCAACGTAAACAACCCTAGTTTTATCCAGTGCAGTTGTGTCCATACAAAGGTTTCCTGGTATATTTATCTATTATAAGGTGTACAATAAAGCATAAATAAATAAATATAAAGACAGACAAAGATATTTATTGCTCAAACTGTGTACAAACAACGGCGTTATACGAAATATAATAAGTCACAACAGCCTACC
Source organism: Subacronicta megacephala (assembly GCA_958496365.1). Lineage (NCBI taxonomy): Eukaryota > Metazoa > Arthropoda > Insecta > Lepidoptera > Noctuidae > Subacronicta > Subacronicta megacephala. Next base: position 9,376,719 of record OY292515.1, on the reverse strand, counting down.
CAATCGGGTGTAGCAATTATAATAATAAGTAATATATATTAATGTTCTTATTTATTCACAAAGTATTCGTTCAAATTATAAAACACATTTGTAGTTAGAATTTTTTTTAAAGCATTTTTAAACGATTTACCGTCCAGTTATTTAACTTCTACTGGTAAGTGATTGAAAACTCGTATTGCTGTTATGTAGGTGCTTTTATAATATATCATATTATTTATTTGTGGTAGATTTAGGTTATATTTAGGTTATATCTGCTCCGATAACGATTTTTAAGCAAAAGTTTTAGATCTCAGTTGTGAAAAAGTTATAATTCATATCGCAATTATTACTACTATAATTCCAGAATGTGTTTAGACTTCCAATTTGCGAAAAACAAAAAAAGTTAATTTGGCGCCAAAAGAGAGACGAGCCACCTTAAGCAGCAGTGTTCTGTTATGGCTTTCGTGACATTAAACAGATCGTTCCTACTCCGCTCTAGGATAAGGTATGTGTGTCTTTTACAAAAGACTTAAATTAAAGCTTTAGAGTGGACCTTGCTAGGTGATTCCGTCCAGAGCTTCATAGCAGTCTGGAAACTTGAATTCGTAAGGGTTCTTTGAGCCAGAGCTTTCGATATTCCACAGAAAGGCTTAAGGCCCTGCTGCGTGCCATTAGTCCCCGCTCTTGCTGGTTCATCAGTACGCTCACTGCCAATGACGCCTGCGTCACCCGGAATCCAGCTTAAAATTTAATCTAGAGTATTTAATCGAGGCATGCACGATTCTCGAGGACATTCCTCAAGCAATGAAGAAATAATGTTTGAAATAATTAGCGTTAAGATACTTGCAGGCATACAGTCCTAAATTGACGCTCTTGTTTTCCATGTATTCCCATGGGTCCCGGCGTCGGCGTCGTAAGGTAATTGTCCTTTTGACCGGTCTTCCTATGAAGGCATTTTTTAAGACGACGGAGTTTTCTATTACGTATTCGTATACATGCTGTAGAAGCATGGCATGCCTTGTTAGTTTTTGCCCCAAATGTTGGCTCTGTACAGTCGCGAGCAGGTCTAGGTATACAAAACTGTCAAATTTCTCCAAATAATTTTAAACCTTAAATTGTTGAAGATAAAGTTCAAAATCAACTGATAAAACTTGACATTTTGTGGTAACTTGATGTGCTGGCCACCGTACATGGATGGATAATTGGGGTCCGACGCTCGAAAATAAAGAAATTTTCGTTGAACCTGTAAGAAAGTAATTTATTATAAAATACGGAAACAGTGCGATCAGCCATAGAAAGGAAGAGAGCGATAGCGGGCGCAGAGGGTGCAAGGCGCAACAACAACAGAGTAAAAAGTTGACTTGAATTAAATAACACTGGTTCAGCGACATCTTGGTAAATGTCAGTTAACAATGCTAACGTCGTCGATAGTTTGCAGTAAAATTGCAATAAACCTTTTGAACACCAACTACTTCTATACGAGTCCGAGATATTCGTGCCCTCAGCGCCACTACTTGATTAGAAGTAATATAAGTACCTATATAATAAAAATACAAAGCATTTCTAGTTCTAATGCAAAATTGCCTGGTCTCAAACCGTATTTTATATTTTCTCACAAAAAGAGCTTTTGTTGGTTTTATATTCAATAAAAAAAACGCCTGAAAATATTGTAATGCCCCCAGCGCCGAGTATTTGATATAAAGTAAGCCAGTGATGGGACACGATGAAAACCACGCTATAATTCACGTCGTCGAAACTATCTTAATTACTATAATTCTTCGTCCATTATGTGAACCACTTTTTGACAGATTCTTTAGAACGTAGCTGTTCCAAATTACGTTAAAGTTAACTTCGAAATGCGTAACAAAATAGATATATTATTTACCTTATCTTATTCAATTATCTTAATTATGATTTCTTGCAGATATTATAATAACCAAAATGTAATAGATTTAAAAAAAAAAAGTTAATTGTTAAGCGTATTAAATATAGTTACGTTCTATCGTATCTATTGATGGCAGCGAATACATTGGATGCCATCACTAGATACAGTAGAATGTAACTAAATTTAACGCGCTGACCCTTTATCTTGCAGATAAAGGGTCAGCGCAACTGCAAAATGCTCGTCCATGGTCGAGCAAAATGTTTACTTCTTGAGCATGCAGGCTGCATGCTCGACCATGCGCGAGCCATCTCTGTTAAATATGGTCTGGGTTGCCCGGCGGGCAACCATTTCCCATTTCTTGGGAGATTCTTTCCCAAGCATTGGCTTTTAACATCCGATTGCTGTATACAGGGAATTTTTTTAAGCAGTGCGCAAAAAAAATTTGGTGGTTCAATATCAGTAATAGAACACATTTCCATGATTTTTTCAAAACTTTTTGTTAATTTTATCCGGCTTAAAATTAGCAAAATATGGACGTAATAATAACTGTACAATGTACCTACCTTGGTGGTCATTCAACAATTATTAAAATACGTTGCTTAGTGACATTTAGGGGTAAGCAATTATTTTTAATTAACAATTTTAGCGAATAAGTTATTTTTGATTGAACATTATTGTAAATAGCTACTTTTTTCTTTGGTTTCTTTTTGATTAACTTGCCGAGCTTGTTGGAAACGTAAGTATTTATATGAGGTGTGTGATTCTAAAGGTCCTATGGTGTCTCCTGATTGCAGTGTGTAGCTATTTGGGATGATATTTCCGTTCTCAACAGAAAAAGTTTTGCATATATATCTATCCCAAACTTCATATGGATGTCGTTTGAGGAGACTTGCGTTACGTCTACGAGGCGGTGCAATGACTGTTTGATGTTGCTTTAGAGTTTTATATCGTCCATATACACCAGGTGTGTGAGTGTTGGGCGTAACCGGAGTTCGACTTGTTCAGAAGATAGGAGAGTGGATTTAGTGCAAGGCAGAACCAGAGTGGGCTGAGAGCATCTCCTTGATAAACACCCCTTCGGATTTGGATTTCTGGTGTTTCTACGGAGGAATGACCTATTGTTTTAAGAGTGGTTGTCCAGTGATGCATTGAGCTCTCAAGGAAGTTGATAATTTGTGGATGGATTTTACAGTGTTTAAGTACGTATAGAACCCAGCTGTGGGTTAGGTATTTTAGGGATTTCAATTTGATTACTTTAATATACTTATGTAGTTGAATTTTATGCTCGTCACAATGCATATGATGAAGTACATGGAGAACTCCTCAATAAGCAACGACCCTGCATTGGGAAAAGCAATATTTTGTAAAAGGCAATGAGCGGTAGTCAATGTCATTAGGTTATGGTAACTAAAATAGAGAAAATATGTCATTTTATTTATTTGAAAGTGTATGCTCCTGAGGTGGTCGCATTCAAATCTGTTGAAGATGTGATCACTAAAATGTTGAAATAAAATAATTTTTAATAAAAAAGTAAAACCGCCTTTACAAAATAATAAAAATAATGTTAGGTATGTGTAACTGTTTCCGAAGTCGATGGCGGAAACAAAAGATCCACTCAAATTAAAAGCCACCGACTTCCGAAACTGTTTTACACATACCTAACATTATTTTTATTATTTTGTAAAGGCGGTTTTACTTTTTTATTAAAAATTATTTTATAAGTGATATCTAAGTTGGGCGATGCATGCTGTATTTTATAAATAGTTTGTAATATCTTTCGGTATCATATAGGTAAGACCTTGTGTGGCATTGTATTAGGTGTTTGTATAAAATCATTGATGTGGTTGTGTAGTAAGGGATGAATTGTTGTGAGTTTTTTAGGGTTCCGTAGCCAAATGGCAAAAGATTCGTCATGGCTGTCTGTCTGTCCGTCCGTATGTCACAGCCACTTTTCTCCGAAACTATAAGAACTATGCTGTTGAAAGTTGGTAAGTAGATGTATTCTGTGAACCGCAATAAGATTTTCACACAAAAATAGAAAAAACAATAAATTTTGGGGGTTCCCATACTTACAAGTGAAACTCAAAATTAAAAAGTAAAATGTGTCCCCCCCCCCTGTAACTTCTAAAATAAGAGAATTATAAAACTAAAAAAAATATATGATGTACATTACCATGTAAACTTCCAACGAAAATTGGTTTGAACGAGATCTAGTAGATAAGTAGTTTTTTTTTAATACGTCATAAATCGTAATGATATGGAGCCCTCCGTGCGCAAGTCTGACTCGCACTTGGCCGGGGTTTTTAAATTATTATTTTTTATTTGAAAGGGTACCTATACTCCCGTGGTGGCCATTGTCATCAAATTAAGATCTGTTGTTGGGAGCCTGGAGAAATCGAGGGAACTCTTCAAATATTGTATTTACATTCGCTTTAAGATACTAATGCATTTGTATTTAGGATAGCTTAATTTCGTGAACTGAAACTGATGAAGAAGATCAACGCTATAGCGGCACATGGTTAATAATTAGTATTTCAATTTACTTTAATATGGTTGCTGAGTTATGCTCGTCGCAATTCATATCATGAAGTAACAAGAAACCACAATAATTACCGTCCCTGTATTGCGAAACGCAATATTGTACTTATACACATGGATGAATATTTATAAATATATATATATATATATATATATATATATAAATTAATATAATTACTTATATATATATGTATATATACATATAATAAAATAAATAAGTAAGCACTTATAAAAAACTAAGCTACCTAGGTAATATGTTTAGACATAATTTACAAAATATATATTTTTTAACAAATTAGTAGCTACCTAATAGCCGTCTCCAGGGTCTTATCTATCTCTGTATTATATTAATCAAAAATGGTTCAGCAATTAAGGCGTGAAACCGAGGCAAAGAAAACAAAACAAAATCGCTTTCGAAATTTTAATTTTAGTTAGAATATTTTTTCATCTTTTATGTAAACTGAAGTTGTATCTACTAAAGTTTACATTCGAATAAGTTGTAGAATGTAGAAAAGTGTTTAAAAAAAACTAATCAAGCCATGCCGAAAGAAGAACAATGAAATCAAAAAATATTTATGACCACAATTGGAAAGCGTTGCCATAGTGTAATAACCATCTAATAGTGAGCGCACACCTTTGTCTGGGCTCTAAATGATTCTACAATCGTAAAGACACTGAAAATAGCTAAGGGTTGTCACCAAAAAACATTTCCAGGAACTTACGTTCCTGCAGGTGATAATGTTTGTAATTTTAAATTAATCTATGTGTAAGCTCAGATCAAATAAAAAGTTAAGATGGAATTTTGCGAACAAAGAAGTGAGGCCGGCTAAAACTACGCCTAACGGTGTACAACACACAATTACACACACATATGTATAAGTTTCGGTATACGTGTGTGCGTGTAATTGTGTGTTGTACACCGTTAGGCGTAGTATTAGCCGGCCTCACTGCTTTGTTCGCAAAGTTCCATCTTAACTTTTTATTTGATCTGAGTGTGTAAGTAGCAGGCTCAGATTAAGGAAATAATTTCCTATTCTGAGGTAGTAGGTAGCATTAATTTCTGTAGGTATCGGGTTGAGAGCGCGCTCACCCATAGTCCACGTAAAGTTAAATGTGTAGATATATTTTAAAACTAACTCCTGAGATATTCATTGAAAATTTTAAATCAAATGCGAAAATTACCCTTGACATCAAGGGCAATTTTGTTCAACATTAAATACTTGTAATGAAGAACGTATTTATTTCAATAAGGCTTAATTAGATTAATATCATGTTTGTGAAAAGACCTTAGGAAATAATGCATTATTTTATAACAAATTTGATTACCATAAAAAGGGTTATATTAAGTCATCCTTAAAAGACAGACATAATGCTATCGTGGACTTTTTTTAGAACTTTTAAAGGAATATTTCCGTAATACAAGGTTTTTGCATAACTTTAACCGTTTACGCAGCGCACGCAATGGAAGTGCTCAAAACGAATTCACCACTATTCGATTTTATTACACTATGGCGTTGCCATATTTCACATAGCACCTAGTAAGTAAGTGCAACTATAGGCGTAAGTAATTGCATGGTCAGGCGCACCGCACTAATAATTTAGGGACGTACTTGTTTAATTCAATGCGCCTTATACATAACTTCTTTCCTTAATTTTGCAATAATATTGGTGCACGTTATACATAAGGTAGCTTGATGAGACAATAGCTATTTTTATATTTTTTTATCTTAAGATACGTGTAAGAACGTGATAAACACTTACTATAAGGATTACTCAATATTTATTTATAAATGTTACATTATTAATTTTTTTGGTTCTATGCATTTTAAAAATACACGAATTGTAATTTATTTCGGGTAAAAGAGCAGTTATTGTAGGTAGATAATGCTTTAATTTAATATTTGGTTGAATGACGTACACGATGGGTTTGCCTATGTAATCTTAACGATTTATTGTAGGTATTATGCATAATGTAGGCTTCTTACGATGACGATTCTCATAAGATCCTACTACCTCGCCACAGTGCCTATAATGTCATACATTATATAATGTGTGTCCTGTAGTTAGTCCGCGCCGAGACAAGCTCCGAACCGCCCACGGTCTGATCATGATACCTATCTGTTATAACGTGTGAACTTGTTTAGACACCCCAAAGACCCCTGAGATTACACCTACTTACATGTATCTTTTATTTTCAGTAGGTTTTAATAATGGTTTAGATTCTTACTGGATGGCGCCGGATTTGGAATCGACGTTTTGAGAAGCCGATGTTGTGCGTCCTTCTTTACACGGATTAATGTTACGTTGATAGTTATTATAAATAAAGACATACTGTTGAATTACTTTTTGTCTTATTTTAAACAAACGCGAACCTTTTTTTTTTCATTTATTTAATATCCAAAAAACCATACATTAACAAAGACACATCACCTAAACCTAATTAGGTTTGTCTGGATGTTAAGACACTGCTGCGGATCTAATAACCATCAAAGAGAATTATAACCACGTGGTTTAATAGTCTTAGCATAAAATAGATACCTACCATAAAATAATAACTATGAATACATACATACATACTGTATATGATAATACATAATATAAATAAAATAAAAAAATACATGTATAAGGAAGATTAACGGTGAGTTGATTCTGCCAAAGAATTTAAAAGGTGAATTTTCATTTTCCCTATAAAAACGAAGCGACTGGTTGTTATCCTGATTTCCAAGGGTAGCGCATTCCACAAAAGTATGGATTGAACAAAGAAAAATATAATCTGTTTTCAAGTTTCAGTTCCACTTCCTTCTCGCCTCGGGCTGGTATGTACTGACCAGAAGCTGTTACTAGTTGTATACAATCACGGTCAATGATGCAGTCCCCAAGAACCCGACGTGCTACCTGGGAATACACGACCGTGCGGAAAGCTCCAGTGTCTAGTGTCAGCCTAAAGGGTCTTCCGTTGACTTCGCCTTTGATGGTCAGGCTGTTCCCATCATGGGCTTGCGGGATCGAAATCCTTGGCTCTTTTCGCACCAGCCAGCACCCGCCCCGCAGTCCTGGCTTTTATTAGTTTCCCTGCTGCTCCTCGGCGATGGTATCCACCGCCCTAACTTTATCGCCCTGAGTCTTCTGACGCCTCGAGGTTCCTTTCGGGCAATTCGCCCTGAGATGGCCCTTCTCACCGCAAATGTAGCATCTAGGCGAAACACCATCCCTTTGACCCTTGCTGCGTTTTGGGCATCCCGCCTGGAAGTCTCTTTTCTCCGCAGAGGTGGCATGTTGGTAACGGAACTTCCCTGATGCGGTGAGCCCGATCTCTTGGTAGTTGTTTAGTCTGTCGAAGCTTATTTGCTTGCCTAAGTAAATGTATTTATCAGTGTACTGAAGAGGCTCGCTGTCGACGTATATTTGTACCTTGGTGTTGTTGGTCATTACCATAGTTTTTGAGAGGTTCATCTCTAGCCCGGCGAGCTTGCTAGCTTTGTTTAGTGACTCTACCATGTACTGTAGTTCTTTTCCTTTCTCCGATATCAGAACTAAATCGTCGGCAAAATAAAATCCCTACTAATATTATCACGGAATATTATAAATGCGAAAGTAACTCTGTCTGTCTGTCTTTCTGTCTGTCTGTCTGGTAAATTTGGTACTGGGAGCGGGATAGACTAAAGCTTGAGAAAGGACATAGGCTACCTTTTATTGCAAAAAATAGTTTTGAAGGGGTGAAAGTTTGTATGGGAGTTCGTCATTTTTCAAGATAAAACCATGAAACTTTATATTAAGGCACTTGATAAGAAATAAATAAATATTTGTTCTACCGTTTTTGAGATTTCGACGTGTGTCGGGATGAAATAGGGGATGAAAGTTCGTTTAGAAGTCCAAACAATGTCACGCTATCAAGTTTAACCCCGGAACCGATTTTGGTGTTTGGAACAAAAATATACTAGACCTTGGGTAAGAATATGGGTCATTTGCAGAAAATATGTAACTTTTGAGGTTTTTTATGTCCCACGATTTCATTATTGGTTTTAAAATATAATATTTAAAGAACTGCATATTTTTGTATCTCCCAATGAGGATCAGTACAGTTATAGAAAATGCAATAAAACTAGTATCCACATTATTCTTTATGACATAAGAATGATATATCTTTTTTAATTATCCAAATCGGCCCATTACTTACGAAGATATTAAGTAATAAACAAACATATGTCCCTCCTGCCGCTTAAAAATAATGTAAGCGAGTCCGTGTGACGTCACAGTACCGGAACCGAGCGCGGCCGGCACTTTTACTTCACGATTCGACGGAGCGGCGACGCGGTTGGTCACTATATTTGACAATTTATTTCCAGAAAGTGTTGTTAAAGCGTTATTTTGTGATATTAAGTATAAAATGTACATAATATGAGTACTAATAAATTATTTTGTGTTCAATATCAAGTGTCATGTTCAAGAGAATAACATGGATTTTTTGAATAAAATCCAATTGAACACACATGCGTCGATAACACGAGCACAAATAAATTTCAAAAAATCTATAAGAGATACAATTTCAAAATCGTATGTTGAAGTAAGATTGGAGAGCTTAGAAAAGCTTTGGACATCATTTACTGAGACACATAATAAGATCTTAAAAGAAGTTAAAGAAACCGAATATGTGAAATCTCAATATTATAAGTATATCAGAATTATACCAAACTACAGATGAGCTATACATGGATTATAAAACAGAGTTAAAAGAAATAATATTAAAATTAAGTTTACAAAAGTCGTTTTAGAGTTCTTCTAAGGAAAATTCGGAGGAATCATGCAGTTACCAGACCGTGAAGTTACCAAAAATATCTTTGCCGAATTTTTCAGGAAACTATTCGGAGTGGATAAGTTTTCGTGATTTATTTACCTCATTAATTCATAATTATAATCAGTTAGATAATGTTCTTGAACATTATTTAAAAACGCATTTATCAGGAGAAGCTGAAGGCCTTTTGAGTCATGTTCCTATAACCAGTTCAAATTATTTAACTTGTTGGTCACAACTAGAGAGTAGGTACAACAATAAAAAATACCTGGCCAATTGTATTTTGAAGCGGTTTATGAGTCAAAAGAATATTGTTTATGAATCTTCTAGCACTTTAAAAGAACTATTGGATACTTCAAATGAATGTTTACATACGTTACGTAATTTAGAAATTCCGGTTGATAGTTGGGATTTAATAATAATTTACATTTTGTGTTTAAAGTTAGATAATGAGTCACGTAAACTATGGGAAGCAAAGACTAGTGAGGTCTCGAACCAGTTACCCACATTTTCTCAATTTCAGACTTTTCTTGAACAGAGATTTAGATCTTTGGAATTTTTAGATACTAGAGGTCAACGTAGTCAGAATACGTCGGTTCATAATGTATTAATTATTTCTTGTTCTTATTGTCAGGATGAACACGGAATTGCTGATTGTAAAAAGTTTTCGCAAATAGATATGGATATGCGGCGTAAGTTTGTCCAAACAAACGGGTTATGTTTTAATTGTTTAGGGGTTAATCACTCAGTATACTCATGTCGCCAGTCTACTAGGTATCGTTTATGTATGAGAAAGCATCATACTCTTCACTTTAGCAATAACTCGACACCACATAGCAACGACAGTTTCGAGGGTAGAGATAATGCAGTTGTTGAAAAAGACATAACAGTCGCAACAACTACATTATCCCAGGGCAAGTCCACCAAAATAGTAAAGTGTTTCTCAAATAATCCCAGCCAAGTATTATTGGCCACAGCTTTAGTTAAAGCTCAGTCGAGAAACGGGGCTACTATAACTTTAAGATCCTTGTTAGATCAAGGATCTCAGGCTTCGTTTGTAACGGAGTCAGCGGTCCAACAGTTAGGTCTTCAAAAGATACCTAACATAGATGTCATTTCAGGCATAGGCGGGGATCAAAGTTTAGTTATGACTTCCAATTCAATGGTAGTCATAAAGGTTCAATCACGTGTAGATCCCAGCTTTGTCATGAATGTCAAAGCATATGTTTTGAAGAACATAACCACTGTTCTACCAAAACGAAAGATAATGGCTCAAGTAACAACACTCTCGCCCATGGACTTAGCAGATCCGTTATTAGCTAACCCAAATAAAATAGATTTGCTTCTAGGTGCAGAAGTATATGGCCAAATATTATTGGAAGGATTAATCAGGGGTTCATCAGGTTCTCCTATTGCAAAAAACACCGAATTTGGTTGGATCCTATCTGGTCATATAGACAAGAAAGATAACCATAACGAGAAAAATAGCATCGTAAGTATGCATTCTGTACTTTCAGATGAAGTCAAACCACTCAGAGGGTTTGAGATATTAAAAAATGAGTCTAGTTATGGTAATAAGCCAAATCTAGAAAAGGTTCAATATGAATCTTTATTTTCAACTGCAAATTATAGAGATGAGTCTGAACGGTATTCAATGATTTTGCCTATTAGATCATCAGGAGCCAGTTGTAAATATAGCAGTTCAAAGAATATAGCTTTGAATCGTTTTTTTATTTTAGAAGAGCGTTTTTTGCCAGATCCCAAATTTAAAAATCAGTACTCAGCTGTAATAGATGAATATTTATCCCTTTACCATATGGGAATTATTACAGATGACAATAATACTGCTGCATTTCTACCTCATCGCGCAGTTATACGAAACCATCGAAACACAAATAAGTCACGTGTTTTTAATGTATCTTGTGTCGGTCGCAATTAATAAATCATTACTTGTGATCCAAATACTTAGTGGATTTTGCATAGAATAATAATTTTTGACATAATTAGATAATGAGACTATAAATTAATAAAATTAGATGTTTATTGTTAAAAAAGAATCCAGGATTGGACAATCTTACTCTAGCGGTATCGAAAAGTTAGGAACTAACTATTGTTATTTAATTCTATGGTTATTGCAAAGTGAGTTATGAAACTAAGGAAGTTAGAATTTTAGAATTATTGTTTCAATTATTACCTATTTGTTAAGGTTAAGTATTGTGTTGTTTAATTTTTGTCTTGTTTACTGTTCACGTAGTTGTTATGATGAACATAGCTGTCCATCGTGGGGGGTATGTTTAGATGTCAAATTAATATGATTTTCTTTGAGTTTTGTCTTAAAAGATGTCGCTGTGCCGTGACGTCACTTTTCTAAATGGCGATGTTAAGTGTTATGTTTGCTCTGAAGAAGTATATTATTTATATGGTGTTAAAGTGAACTAAACAATAAACATAACAATGAATAAGAAATAACCAGGAGAATTACCATAACTTGGAAAAAATTCTGGTCTCAAAAAGAAATTTTAAAAGGGGATTATGGAGTTCATCTGAAAAAAACTGTGTTCGATACATGTCTCCTACCATGCCTACTATATGCATGTCAAACTTGGGTTTTCACAAATAAAGAAAAACAGAAGATCAAAAGCACCCAAACAGCCATGGAAAGGAGTATGCTGAAGATAAGAAAAATACACAAAGTGAAAAATGAAATCATCAGGAGGAAAACAAAAATCACAGACGCTCTCGAGCATGCACTTACACTAAAATGGAAATGGGCAGGACACATTTCACGCTACACAGACCATAGAGACCACTCGATGGAAAGGCCCAGGAGGGAAAAGAAATGTTGGTAGACCAAAGAGAAGGTGGGCTGATGATATTATACAGGTGACAGGGAACAATTGGTTAGACCTAGGCAAGGACAGGGACGTGTGGAAGAAGCTGGAGGAGGCCTTTACCCAAAAAGGGGTCCATATTCCAAACAAAGAAGATTAACATAAGTACTAACATTTTCTAAGGAAAATATACTAACAAACTACTAACTACATTTGAAATGTACACTGGTAATATGGAATAAATGGCTTTATTATTATTATTATTTGTATCTCCACCTTGGATATCACGGCGTGCCTCCCGTGAGGAAGACATCCGGATCCGGTCCTTTGGCAGGCGTGCGGGGGGAACCAGGTCCAACGTGCAGAGGCCCCTTGGAGAACTTTAATCTAATATGGGATGGGGTACCAACCCAGGACACTCCACAACTGCACTATAGAAGTACAGGGCCCGTATTATGAAGTTTTAAAAAACCATCCAAGTTCCAGGCAATTCAATTTACGGCCGTAAACTGTCTCGCTAAATTTCGTATTATGACACAAATATATCCGGCCGACTTTTGAATGGATTACTTGTCTATGGCTGGCGTGTAATTTTTGACAGCGCCGTTCTAAAACCTTGATTATTGTTTTTATCGGTAAATTACGGTTATTTTTTCAATATCCTTTGTATTAAAAATCTATCATAAAGATAGTTCCTAAACACATTTACTTAAAACATAATATTTATGATTAAAAATCTAATAATATTCCTTTAGCTAGCCTATATTTACATTATTTTGACGTTTTATATTTCATCTACATATGTAGTGAGAATTGAAGTTTTCGAATGACACCCATAACTTTAAGGTAAATGTACCAGTAATGATGTACAGACAAAATGGTGAGAAAAACGGCTTTTCATAGAAAAAATATTATTTTAATGGTAGTACCTTTTTGAGTCGGTACCAATACTAATTAATTGATCTTTCATTTAACTTTCAAAAAAACAGAAAAGTATAGTGTTATTGTAAATACTTATACCTACATAACTTTCAAATAGTCTTAAATTGTACGTTTTATTGATCGACAAATTTTTCATTCGCCCGAATAGCTGACAATGATTTTTTTTTAATTTGGTTCCCAATAATTGACAGTAGGATTCCGTAATAACGTAAGGTAAAAACATACATAATTGTGAATACTAAATACGAGTGTTCTCATAGGCTCATAGTTTCATAGATTACATTCGTAGATGTCTCTACTATTATTATAAGTAGTTGTGGGGCCAATCAGTGTATAGGTATTTTTATTATAATCAGTAGAACAAAAAATATCAACTTCTGGGATACTATCGATTACTGGTACATTTACCTTGGCTGATATGGCGGAAATTAAATACGAAGGTACACAATTTCGTAATTCATTTACGCAATTTCAAAGTAAATTAATTATATTACTCATGGCGTAAGTAGTTTTTAGATGTTTTGTGTGTTTGTTATAAGTATGTGAGTCATTTACTTTTCATTTCACGTTATTTAGTTTGGAGAGCGAAACTACTACAAATCGTTGGCGGCGAGTAACTTTAACACAATTGTGAGAGTTTTTTTTAAGATCCCTACACCCCTACAGTGGAGACTGATGAAAACCACATTGAACGTTGAAAGGCACTTGCCGTATTTATTCAGATAAAAACACTAGATCATTAGCGAATCACTCCGTATCGTTCTTCAAGTCTTCACCACTCATAGTCCGCTACAATGCCCATGAGGAAATTGGTATCGGTTTTAATAAAACCGCTACAATGATTCCTTGAATTCTCAAGGACGAGAGCTTGAAGAGTTGCAGGGAATGGTCTAGACTTAGAATGTGAATGTATTTCGCTCTCTAGACATTCAGACACTTCCAATTCGTCACTCATGATTAATATATTTACTTTAAATTCGCAATAAACCTTAAACAATTCAGTTTACGTATCAATAAAGCAGCTTAAACTGAATGATTTTATTTGTCAGTTCTTGACATTTGAAACAGAAAATTGAATGTCAAATAAGCGCTCGTAATACGTCTATTGCCAGCCAGTCAGCAAAGTCGGGCAGAAGTCGGCTTGAAGTGTCACGTGACCTCTGACTGGCTGGATATTGTGTTCATAATACGAATTTGCAAGGCAGTTCAATTCACGGCGTAAACTGCCTGGCAATAAGAGCTCATAATACGCCCCCAGCCATGGAGTATCCTGGGTGGGAGCAGGACTATTGTAAAATATGGAATTTAAATTGGGATTATGGATGTGGGTGTTTGATGGACCGATAACTTCTACTGCCGGAAGAAAACGGCGTCTGCCTAAATCCTCGAACTTACATCCTTAGGGATGGCAGACGGTGACTAGCCAACTCACTAGCTGGGCCCCCCAAAAAGCTGCCAGTACAGGCAATGGGCGGCAACAGCGGCGTGAGCGGCTAGGGGTGTAGAGAGGTGCTGCCCCGGTTTCACCATCGCGGGTCTAGAAGAGACCCGGAGTGGGTTTCCCTGCTATTATGCCATTAGACACTTCCACCCCCGAGCATATAGCTCTGGCGGCCCCCCTCTGGCCGGCCAGTTAAGGCAAGACAGAGTCGAGAGTCCTGCGGGCGCTCTTGGAGTTCCACTCCAGCTACCCAATACGGGAAAACTGGAGACGAGGCCCTGACCGACTCTCTGGAGCAATAAGGACCGCAGTGTCGCCACTCACCATCAGCTCGCCACAAGCTGCCCTGCGGTTTGTGCGCTTTTCTTCAGACCTTGTGATACATTTTTTGTTTTATTATCATAGGTTGGTAGAAAGCGATTATAATCTACCCTCCAGTTTTACGTTAGTCTATGGTGAGGTAACGTTTGTCCCAGAGGGGGTTTATTATTATTGTCGATGTATATATTTTAATGTCTCCCTCTAAGGGGGTAAAAACAACCTAATCACGCGGGCCTTAGCCAAACGTGGGTAGGGGTGGTGATGTGGTGTTAGGTGATGGTGTAGGCAGACGAGACGGATGAAGTTAAGAGAAATTTGCGAGTGATTCGGCATGTGTTGAGTATCACTGCTTTTTGGAGTAATTGTAGAGTGTGTTTGGGGACCTGTAGAATATCTAAACTGCGCTGTAAGGTCTTTGGTATGACTCCTGTTGATGATATGACTACTGGGACTATATGTATGGTTTCTGCTCGCCATTGTCGTTTTAGTTCTATTGCTAAGTCTTGATATTTGGTAAGTTTTTCCGCTATAGTGGTTTGGATATTGTGGGTGTTCGGTACAGCTATATCTATGAGGTAAACAGTTTTGCTAGTTTTATCAAAAAGTGTGATATCAGGCCTATTGAAATGTATGGTTTTATCAGTTATGATTGTTCTGTTCCAGTATATTCTGAGACTATTGCTTTCTAATATGTTATTCGGTTTGTACTTGTAGTATGGCATCTTTTTTTCTATAAATTTATATTTGTGTGCGAGATGTTGGTGTATTATGGAAGCCACTTGGTCATGTCGATGTTTGTAATCTGTTTGTGCGAGGGCTCTGCAGGCGGAAGTTATGTGTTGAATTGTTTCTGGGTTAGAATGACAATGTCTGCATGTATCTGTCGGAAAGTGACGGGAGCGTATGATGTGTTTTTGGTAATTTCTGGTGTCAATAATTTGATCCTGAATCGCCATCATGAAAGCTTCTGTTTCAGAGAAGAGTTCGCCCCGGTGCAGCCAAGCGTTTGAAGCTTTCTTGTCGATATGTGGCTGCTCCAGGTCGTGACGATGCCTCCCGTGTAGAGCCTTCTGTTGCCACGCGGTTATTTTCTCCCTGTTATTAGTTATCCGCTCATTTCTCTGCGGACTTCGGTCTTTCAAGTTAAGTGGTGTGAGGCGATGGTCTGCTAACGTTGTTACTTCATGGAGTGTGGAGTGTTCTGCATGTTGATGGAAGTAATGCCGGAGGGATGTTATTTGTTTGTTATGTAAGTTAACTATATCTATTATTCCTCGTCCTCCCTCATCTCTCGGGAGTGTCATCCTTTGCACGCAAGATCTTGGGTGGTGTTTCCGGAAAGCAGTAAGGGTAGTATTTATTTTACGTTGTAGGTTTTTCAGATCTCCTTGAGTCCAGTTTATGATACCAAAGGAGTATGTGAGTATTGGGATGGCATAACTATTTATAGCTTTAGTCAAGTTGCGTGAGTGGAGTTGAGTTCGGAAAAGAATATTGAGTCGGCGCTGGAATTGTTTTCTTAGAGTTTCTTTGGTTTCTTTTTGATTAATTTGCCGAGCTTGTTGGAATCCTAAATATTTATACGAGGTGTCTGATTCTAAAGGTCCGATGGTGTCTCCTGATTGCAGTGTGTAGCTATTTGGGATGATATTGCCGTTCTCAACAGAGAAAGTTTTGCATTTATCTATCCCAAACTCCATATGGATGTCGTTTGAGAAGACTTGCGTTACGTCTGCGAGGCGGTGCAATGACTGTATAGTGTTGCTGTAAAGTTTTATATCGTCCATATACATCAGGTGTGTGAGTGCTGTGTGTTTCTGTGGCGTAGTTATAGAGTAACCGGAGTTGGACTTATTCAGAAGATAGGAAAGTGGATTTAGTGCAAGGCAGAACCAAAGTGGGCTGAGAGCATCCCCTTGAAAGATACCTCTTCGTATTTGGATTTCTGGTGTTTCCACGGACGAATGACCTATTGTTTTAAGAGTGGTTGTCCAGTGATGCATTGAGTTTTCAAGGAAGTTGATAATTTGTGGATGGATTTTATAGTGTTTAAGTACGTGTAGAAGCCAGCTGTGTGGTACGGAGTCGAAGGCTTTCCGATAATCAATATACATGGTGTTGATATTTTTCTTTTTGTTGACGGCATGTTTCATAGCTACTGAGTCTATTATAAGCTGCTCTTTGCATCCCTGGCTTCTTTTCCGGCATCCTTTTTGTTCTTCTGAGAGTATGTTATTTTTGTTGATATGGTCATGGATGAGTTCCGCGATGCATGCTGTAAGTATTTTATAAATAGTTTGTAAGCATGTCATAGGTCGGTATTTAGCTGGATTACGATGATCACTAATATCTTTCGGTATCATATAGGTAAGACCTTGTGTGACATGATGTGGCATTGTATTAGGTGTTTGTATAAAATCATTGATGTGGTTGTGTAGTAAGGGATGAATTGTTGTGAGTTTTTTATACCAGTAGTTGTGTATATGGTCCGACCCAGGTGCCTTCCAATTATGAGCTTTATTGAGTACCCGAATAAACACGTCTATTGGTATATACTCAAATGACATTGGTGTAATTTTATCAGTTAATTCGGTGTCTGTATTTAGCCAATCGGCTTCAGTATTATGTCGAACCGGTTCGGACCAAATACCTGCCCAGAAACTGTGTAACTGATCTGCGTGTGGTGGTAATGTTTGTTCTGTGGCCCTGGTTGTGTTATTTTGTGTACTCGATGATAGTGTTCTATAAAACAGTTTTTCATTGTTCATAAACTGTGTATTTTGTACCTTTCTCAGGCTGCAATTAATATATCTTTTTAGTCTACTGGAAGCTGCGTTTAGTTTCTGTTTGAGAGTATCAAGAAATTGTTCATTGCTTACATTAGCGGGTTCATGTTGAGAATGTATTCGATATTTATTTTTTATTGATTCTACTAATTGGCTTAATTTACTACTTCGGTTCCCTTTAATAAATTCTGTTAATCTTCCAATGTCTTTTCTAATGTCTTGTATCTTCTTTTGAAGTCTTTTCTGCCAGGCAGGTATTCTTTTTTGGTTTTGAGTTGATGTTGTTATTTCGCTATCCTTGATTTTACATCCATTACAGATAGCTGCTGTGTAAGCCGCGCAATAAATAATGTTTTGAGTAGTGTTAAAATCTTGTTCTGAATTAATGTAATGTGGGAGTATATTTTTATTAATGTAGTCAACAATTTGAGCTAGTTTTTTTGAGCTTTTTTGCTTTGGTATATACGGACGGGATTGTAGATCAGTATTTTGGAATCTGTCTATTGTAGTTCTGAATTGTTCCTTAATTTTTTGTGGATCTTCAATTATTTGATTTTGTTGAGATATTGTGAGTTCAGTATTAATTAGTGATTCATGGTTTTGAGTGTGTGTTTGTAGACGTTGAGTGACGTCATTTTCCACTATGTATTCAGAGTGGTCATTGGTTTGTGTAACTGCGGGTTCGAGTGTGGGTGTAGTGTGGTGTGATCTGGATGATAAGTTCCCATCTATATTATAATGTTGGGCGTTAATATTACTTGATACCATTTCACGTATTTCTTGGAGTCTTTGGTCACTTATCATTTTGTTATTTAATATCGCTCGTAGTTGATCTGATATTCTTTGTTCACTAACTTCTATTAATTCTGGATACTCCGCTATAACTGCTTGATGAAGAGGTTGCCGATAAGCTGATCTAATTTCCCCTAGTTCTGTGATTGTATAGTAGTTTCTTACGATACATTCATTGTATTCTGTTGTCCATCTTCTTCGTTGTCCTCCTCCCTCTGTACGATTTAGGCTTTGTGTTTGTGTAAGTATTTGCGTGTTTGTGTTGGTTTGATTTTGTGAGTGTTGTAAGAATGTTGCGACTTCATCCTTGATGTGATCTAAAATTTGTTGCGAGAGTAGTTTGTTTCTAACTATAGCTCTGCATTGATCTCCTAATCTCTGTCTGCTCACTTGCATGTGTGGATACTTCTGTGAGAATTCTTGATGTAGATGATTGAGGTATATTTTACTACTATTTAATTTGGTGGCTATGAGGTACGTGCGCCAGATGAATCTGTTCATTTCTTCTGACCATCTTTTTCGCGCACGGTTTGTGCCTGGGGCGGGTACAGGTTCAGTGGCATGTGCCTCCTGTACAACATCCTCAGACATAGGTGATGTGGTGCTAGACCGTGATGGAAGCTGATATGAATATGGGGATGAGCACGGTGATTCGAATGAGTGAAATGGAGATGGTGTCGATGAATTACTTTCGCTAAGTATATCGGAATCCAATTGTGTTGCTTGAGTCGTTTGACGGGGTTCTATCGCCGCTCGGGGATTCTTCGCACCCCTACGTCCAGTCTCAGGTTGGTGTCCGTCATGACCAGTGCTGCTACTGGGCGCGCCGAGCACTAGGGGCCTTTTTGAACTACTTCTTGTTAAAACCATATTTTTCTCCATTTGGGTTTGGGACCGTTAGTTGGGAAGGGTAAAGCCAAGGTGTACGTGGCTGTTTTATTAGTTTTGTGTCTCCTGTTTTTGAAAAAGATAATACAGGGTGTGGCCTAGGTTGTATTGACCATTTGATAGTGCATGCCTTCCCATAAGCTCCCCCACCACGGCAAGGTGGTCCCCCAGGGGGGTTATTATTATTATTATTAAAGTGAACTAAGTGTTTTTGTGACGTGTACAACTATAAAGAGGTAAAGTTTTTGAAGTTGTAGGGGGGTAATCTCTAGATCTACTAAACCGATTTTGAAAATTCTTTTACCCACGTTATTTGTTAGAGTCATAGGCTATATTTTAACCCGACAAATTAAAAGACTTTTTCGTGGTAGTCGTATTTGCTAAAGTAACTCGGAGAGTCGGTCAAGTAAAAATGTTTACCGCCCAACGAAGTGCGCACGGTCCAGCTAGCTAGTATTCTTTATCTTGCCTTTTCTTATAACCGGGTCCCTCAATTTTATTTTTTTGGGGCTTCTGACATTCAAACTTATGAGACAAAACTCATTTTCACTCACTCACTCCCTTCTTCAGTTTAAGCTTTCCTCCAACCAACTTTAACTTTACTTAATTTATTTGCTTCTAGCGACATGCATAGCTGGACACCGCTTTTGTATAAATGACTAAAAAATATTATCATTCACTACCTATTTGCTTTTTACCCAAGTACGTACTCACGGCTACAGGTCAACCTATACGAAACCAGTTTAAGCCGATCTCGCATCGTATGGGCTTTCCATACGATAAGAGGCCAGCGTAAACTGGATAATATATATTGCATATTTCACGCCTAATCCACTCAACCGATTTTTATGTAATTTGGTACTGGGATGGACTAAAGCTTGAGAAAGGACATAGGCTACCTTTTATTGCAAAAAATCGTTTTGAAGGGGTTGAAAAAGGGGGTGAAAGTTTGTATGGGAGTTCGTAATTTTTCAAGATAAAACCTTATAATAAAACCTTATAATAAATTTATTTATTTCTTTATATTAAGGCAAGTGCCTTAATATAAAGAAATAAATAAATATTTGTTCTAGCGTTTTTGAAATTTCAACCTGTGGGGATGAAAGTTCGTTTAGAAGTCTAAACAAAGTCACGCTTTCAAGTTTAACCCCGGAACCGATTTTGATGAAATTTGGAACAAAAATAGATTAGACCTTGGGAAAGGATATCAGCTACGTTTTGTTGTAAAAAAAAAGGGGTTGTAATAAGGGATGAAAAATTGTATGGGAGTTTGTAATTGTTGAAGATAAACGCTGAAACTTTGTACTTGATAAGAAATAAATAAATAAATATTTAGAGAGACGCAGGTCTTTCAGAGAGACGCAGGTTCAAACCCTGCCTGAGATCTAATTTACTTTCACTAGAAATTGTCTTTAATTAGAAAATTCAGTTCTTTTTGAAAATAAATATTTGTTTGAAATTTCAAAAACCCCATATTATGTTTTTGAAATTTCAAACTGTGTGGGGATGAATTAGGGAATGAAAGTCTGTTTGGATTTTGACGAAATTTGTTACAAAAATAGACTAGACCTTGGGAATGGATATACGCTGCGTTTATATTTCGGTAAATATTAAAGTTAGGCAAATTTTGTGGTCTACCCGAGCAAAGAAGCGGACAGAAAGATATGTAAGTAATATGCAATTTCCCGCCAGAATTGGAAAAAAACTAAACAGTCAAAATCGTGTTGTCCACGCGGGCGAAGCTGCGGGCGGAAAGCTAGTAAATAATAAGCTATTTCACATCGTTTGTTGCGAATACTATATCTGTCTATTTCCTTAAATCTGTGCCTGGGGCCTCCACAATAGACTTCGGAAAAAATATCAAATTCAGACTAGTAACGAACTTTTCCTTTGATTTTTTTTTATCGTTTTACCTTTACCTACAGTACTTTGAACGCACGGCTATACATCAAGTTATGCAAAACCAGGTTACGGTGGCCTCCTATTGTATAGGAAGAATGTACAATGCGAGATCAGCTTAAACTGGAATTGTATAGGTTGACCTGTAGCGGCCCGTGTTTACAAACATGATTATATTAAATATTATTTAGAAAATAATTTGTGGCCAGAGGGCCATCACTCCTTTGTTACCCCGAGGCCTCCAGACCTTTAAATTCGGCTTTGGTTACTCCGGTAAGCTATTATTTTTGGTTTGAGGGACGCTTAATGATTCTTTAGGAAGTAATCTATTTGTGTTGTTTTAAATGTTACATTTAGCACTCACCACAACACTATTGAATAATTGCGAGAAAGGCATCTTATTATAGATCAATGAAACTACCTACTAGCAAGCGTTCAGTTTCAAATCTAAAAATACTACGTGCGCATGCGCAATCCGTTCCTCAATTCATAACACCGAACAAAATAATGTAAGAAAGCATAAATATTCGCGTTTGGTGCCCTAAGTTTTATTTATTAGTGGCAAATAATAACTAATTATTGAACTACTGAACCTGTTTGCACCAATATAATGTCAGTAAGTACCTACAGAGTTTTAAAACTAACTGGGTAGGTAAAAAACAATTAAATACCTAGGTATATCAATAATAAACTCGATGTTGTTGAAACGTACCTAAATATTATTTATTATTATTTTTTTACTTACTTTGACTGCTTCGTTAGTCTAGTGGTCTCAATCCCGACTGTTACGCTAGAAGTCTTGGGTTCGATCCCCAGGTCGAGCAAAGTGTTATTGGGTTTTTGTATGAAATTCTCAGTAGCAGCTCGGAGTCTGGATTTGTGCCCGGTGAATGGCAATAGGCTCGCCCCCTATTACATGGGACCTAAAACATACCGGTAAACTGTGGGTGTACATTAAATACACCTCTGCCTAACCCTTCGGGGAATACAGGCGTGATGGTATGTCTTTATTTTTGTATACCTAAAATAGCTACTATTTTTACAAAGAAAGAATATAGATCTACCTAGGTAACTTGGTACCAAATATTCATGTTTTACATAAGTATCTGCGACTGCAGTACAAACTTGCAGACAAGACAGGTACAGTAGCCCGATTCACGTAATTAAAACCGTAGCGATGTCGCAGCGACTTAGTCGTTGAAACACTTTTCCAGTGTTATGTGAATACTATCAAGCCAACGTTTTAGAACCATCCTCGCCCAACGAATATGTGTGCAGTACGGTTCAACGATTTTTCAATAAGACTACTTCTAAATCAATTTGATCGACGGATGTAAATAGAAAAACTGTTTCAACGATTAACTCGCTGCGACATCGCTACGGTTTTAATTATGTGAATCGGGCTACAGTACAGGTTCACTCGGCTACAAGTCAACCTGTATAACTTACTACATACCTATTGCATTTGTAAGGGTTTCCATACATTACGAGGCGAGCGTAAACTCGATTTGTATAGCTCGACGCACGGAAGAGATAAATAGGTTACCTTATTTATCTCTTCCGTGGCTCGACGTGTAGCCGTGCGTACTTAATTGGCAATTGTCTTGTTGTTTTGTGAGTCGCTTAACGAAATTTTATATCTGATATTGGCCCAGTTTACTTTGTGTAAATTG
Organism: Subacronicta megacephala; assembly: GCA_958496365.1. Lineage (NCBI taxonomy): Eukaryota > Metazoa > Arthropoda > Insecta > Lepidoptera > Noctuidae > Subacronicta > Subacronicta megacephala. Next base: position 9,353,952 of record OY292515.1, on the reverse strand, counting down.
CTCGATTCATCACCACTGGTCCCATATCGGTGAAGGAGAACATCGTGAGGTAACCGACATGCCCTAGAACAAAAAAATCGGAGACGTGACATCTACCCGCACGGGGCCCTCGTGGTGGATAACCGCTCGGTCCCTCTCAACGAGAGGTGGCCTGTGTCCCAGCAGTGGGAATGTTATAGGCTGCTCATGCTAAATGTTTTTAGGTTTTATATGTAAGTAAAATCGAAATTAGTAAAGAAAATAATCAAAAATGAACTTTTTATTAAAATTTACTGTTGAACCATTAGCGGACAACTTCAGATGTGCTAACTAAGCACTGCTCTAACAAACTGTAACATTCGATTTAATTTTTTCAGGTGTATATGGCAAGGTACAAGCAACCTAAAACGCTAGAGACCCTAGCGATAAGTAAACTTGGAGATTGGGTGGCACAACAGGCTGAATGTCAAATCGTAACGGTTTCGCAGTATGATACCAACCAAGCCCAAAAAACGCTTTCACATAATGTGGCTAGGATACGGGCATATTTAGATATTAATGTTCCTTGGATGCTGCATGATTTATTAGCTAGTGAAACTATTAGAGCATTGTCAGAGCTCTTAGAGAAAACCAAACGTTCATTAGGTTTTCGAGGTTGCATGGCCAGATTCGCTCGTCAGATGAATGTAATTGTAAAAATGGCAGAAGTTGTGTTAACAAGGAAGTTAACAGTAGTCTGCATGGACACTGTACCAAAGATGTTACGGTCAATTTTTTACTCCAAATTGTACCTGTTAAAAGGACTTGTCAATCTCAATTTAGGTTCTCTTTCCGGAGGTTGGAAAACTGCTGATATGGAAAATGCTATTATTCAATCTTTAAAGGAATTACACTGCTTGAAATATTTTACTATAAACTATGACTGCACTGACAACATATTAGAATGTGTCGTAGTTAATTGTAAATCAATTGAGAAACTGGATGTATCGTGTTCAAAATGTATTACTAATGATAGCGTGGATATTGTAGCGAAAATAAAAAACCTGAGAAGCATTCAATTATACAGAACCTGTGTCTCATTAGATGGTTTTGTTAAATTACTTATGAAGTGCAAGAACATTGAAGACATAGGCAGATGTGACGAAATTGGAAGACTTTTGGAGCACATTGACCTAACCTACTCTGAAGTTATTACATTTAATTTGAAAACCTTTGTTAGTCGTTATGCGACTTTCAATCAGTTACAATTAGCAGTACAAATGTGTCCATACGTAAGAAATATGACCGTTTTTCATAACACTTTGCAAAGTGACTTAACGGTACTTATAGGTTTAAGAGAACTGAGAGAACTTAAACTTTTATCGTGCGATTTTTATGCAGATCAGATAAAACAAGTTTTACAAGTGAAAGGTTGTAATATAGTAAGTTTACATCTGGAGCACGTTGATCAAATTGATTTAAATGCTCTCATGTACATAAGTCAAATGTGTCCTTTTTTAGAATCCTTTACTTTATATAATTGCACTCTTATACAACATACGTCCTTGTATACGCAAAAATTAGAAATAGCGCCATTTCGTAATCTAAAAAAAATTACGTGCGTATCTGCATGTACAGATGAACAGTTGCTATTTATCTTAACAAACTGTTTAAACATAGAATTCATTCATCTAGGGACAGCAATACAACTCACTGATGACTTCATGTTTAAAATACTAGACAAAAACCCATTCATATATCTAAAAGAACTTCGTATTATGCAGTCAGATTTTCTGACAATGATTTCCGTAGAAAGAATCATACAGAGTTGTATGAGTTTAGAAATATTGGTAGAATTAGAGAGTTGGTCACTATTAACAGATAATGACCGTGAACATGTAAGAAACTTTGTAAAAGTCAATAATTATAACATAGATACATCTCCAATCAGAAGATATGATTCCTAATAGCCGAGTAGGTAGGTACAGTTGCCAGCACATCAGGTAATATACAAAACTGTCATTTTTTTCTACATGATTTTAAACCTTAATATCATAATGATTAAGTTCAATATTGACTGAGAAAATTTGACATTTTGTGGTCACTTAATGTGCTGGTGACCGTACCTACCTGCAGAGGAACTGCGGCAGTGCGGATGGTAAGTAGACATTTCTAAAGTAAAATAGATTTTATTATTATAATTTAATCAAAGTATTATTATAGGTTCTTATAGGTAATCATTATATTATATTCTAAGTTTATGTTGTTCGAAGCCATTTTCAACGATGTTTTTTTTTAAATAAAAGTGCCTGATGAAGAACCCTACCTGTCTTTACCTATGAGTGATCTTGAATTTCTCCAGACCTTGATCCTGGGTGCTTAATTGCTTATCGGTGTCGTATGAGGTTGCTTTGTTTTAGGGAGAACTCGTGAATAGGCATGATGACTGATTTTTAAAAACTGATCTAAAATATTCTTATGTATATACTATTTCCGAAAAATATTTTTTTTTTGCAATTTATAAAGGTTTTTGATACAAAAATGTGATTTTAATTCAATGTTTTTAAATTAGCGCGAAAACGGTCCCTGGTTTCATGGCGTCTGCTTATGACGTCACTTCTATGTTTTGACATCGTATACATTATGAGATTAAGGCTGGGTGGTACTGCAAAGCCCACATAAAAATGTTTTAAAAACTATTTTTTTAAGTAGTAAATAGTAAAATTCAAATCTGAGAAAATAAATTTATATTGTTGAGTATATATTCTAGGGAACACATACAAGGGAAACACGATTTGATAAAGTTGGCTCGATAGAATAAATTCACAAAGATACCTCTTTTTGTAATTTTATCTTCCATTTTCGGTTTTATTCTTAAAATAATAAAACCGATAATTATTTGACATCATGTTTTATTTACTAAAATAAAGTTCATAGATAGCTCGAGAGATTTTACCCAATAGATTTTCTTTATAACATTAAATTTTTAATCAATTATTCAAGTAAGTTACGAGGCGAGACACTGACTGAGCCTGAGCCTCGCCGAATGGATCGTAAATTACCGACTTCAATAATCGGTTCTTCACTCCTACGATGGACCCACATGAGAAATGCAATGGCATGTTTGCAGCCTCCTTGTGAGGCAACACAGTCATGGCATTTTACCGATATAACTTCTTCCTTTACTTCGTCAACTATTAACGTCACTGACTCACTGCATATAACTTCGCGCGGACCTTGTGTTCTGGGCAGATTTTTGATTTAACTATAAGTACATAGATTTCCATCGCGTTTTAACTGAACGTAGCTAATCGCGTCGTCCCCATAAGATAGCCTGGAGGATCTAAAATAAAGAAATCGATAGGAAAGCATATTTTATAAAATCAAAACATTATTAAAACTAAACATACGAAGCTGTGCTGTTTAAATGTGTTTTTTTTTATTATAGTACTGTTACGCCGAGTAACTAATAGAAAAACGTGGATAGGCCACGAAGGTTCTAGATCCGTCATAGAAGCACGTCGAAACATAAAAGAATGTACCCGACTGCACCGCGCGCAAATAATAACCGTTCAAGGCCAAGGTCACGGGTCAACGCCCGGAAACAATAGGCGGTTAGGTACCTACACGATATTTATCGACTTATCGCGACCATTCGACTCTGGAATCTTCATCTTGCGTATAAATACCGGTCGTGAGGGCTAGGCAGAGTAGTCTTGTGTTGGAAGCGAACAAGTGAAGATCGAAGTGAGTTAATTAGTGATTAATTGTGCGATATTGTTGAGTGTAGTGTACAACTATAGTGACGTTGTGGTGATTTATTGTTGTGTTTTAGTGTATTTAATTAAAGTATTTGTTTGTTTATTGGTAAATTGGTGTTAATTTATTTATCCCGAACCCCAGCTCGTAACAATTTGGTGTCAGAAGTAGTGGGATAAATTATGCCAGTTTTACCCAAGGAAGACACTGACGGTATTCGTACCAGAAGTCAGCGGCAGCAGGAGATGGACCACAGACGTTCTGGAGATTCTCCACCACAACCTATGGTCCGCCAGCAACCGCTGGAAGAACCAGCCGCTAGCCCGTCTGGAGCTGCTCCTGCACCAGGACCTGATATGGCGGCCTTGATGCTTATGCTACAGGAGCAGGCCCGTCAACTGCACGAGCAACTGCAGAAGGATAAGGAGGAGCAGGCACGTCGCGAAGCGGAGCAGGCACGCCTTCTGCGGGAGCAGCTGCAGCAGGATAAAGAGGAGCAGGCCCGCCGGCAGGAGGAGCAGGCCCGCCGGCAGGAGGAGCAGGCCCGCCGGCAGGAGGAGCAAACGCGACAGTTGCAGGAGCAGATACAGAGTGCTAAAAATGACCAAATGCTCCTTATGAAGGACATTCACGCTACATTTAGCAAGGAGCTCAAGGTGATGAAAGAGCAGGTTGAGCAGCATGACAGTTGGATTTCTGAATTAAAATTTAAGATGGCTGAGATGAGGAAGACTTTAGACGACCTTAAGGCGAGGAACAGATCTGTGGTTGAACCTCCAAGATATGAGTTTAAACTGCCACCATTCGACGGAACATCATCGTGGTCAGCTTATAAAGTTCAGCTGGAAGCTGTTAAGAACGCAAACGGGTGGACGAAAGAACAGACTATGACTGCTCTTATTTTAGGTCTCCGCGATCAAGCCTTAATCGTTTTAGAGGTTCTTGGGAAGGACGTGACCTACGAGCGGCTGGTTGAGATCTTGGAGTCAAGATACGGTGACACACACCTGGAGCATGTGTATCGGGCTCAGTTGAAGCATCGTGTGCAAGGCAGTGATGAGACCTTACAGCAGTGGTCCCTGGAAGTTGAGAAACTAGTTAGAAAAGCGTACCAGTCTGACCCTACGCTTATTGACGTTTGTCTGATGGTTGCGTTCGTCGATGGAATAAGAGATGTGGACGTAAGAGCCGCTGTGAGACTAGGGCACCACAAGACCTTGAAGGACGCCTTATTAGCTCATGCCTTGGAGGTGGAGGCAGCAAGACTCGACTATGGAGCCTACCGAGTTAAGGAGATCGAGGAAGAAGTTAAGTGCTACGCCTGTGGAAAAACGGGACACCTTCAAGCTAGTTGTTGCAAACGTCGTATATGGAAGGAGGACCAATCTAACGAAGAAACGAAGTGTGTGGCAGCTCCTAGATGTTACATCTGTGGAGAAAAGGGTCATTTCCGAATGAGTTGCCCGAAGCGAAGAGGATCCAGTGGAAGGTTTCCGAGCAGACCTGGTTTTGAAAATTGGAGGAAGAATAAAAACTGCGCCAATTCTGATGTTGGGCACGAAGTCACTGTAAGTACTTGTGAAGTACCTGTGAAGATTTTAAGGGCAGATATGAGTGTTGTAGAAAAAGGAAGTTCTGAGCATGTCAGGCAATCAGACCAACAAACATCTGAGAGAATGAAGACCCGCTACGACCGCAAGATGAACTTCAAGAGCTTCTACCAAGGTTCACTAGTGTGGCTACATAACCCAGTGCGCAGCAAAGGAAAGTCACCTAAGTTACAAGCAAAATGGGACGGTCCTTACAGAGTAGTAACTAAGATTAACGATGTCACCTACCGTATACAAAAAGGACCAAGAGGTGCCCCGAAGATCGTTCATGTGGATCGTTTAGCGCGGTATCATGGATCTAATGATGCTCGGGACGAGCATGTCTTAGGAGGGGGCAGTGTTACGCCGAGTAACTAATAGAAAAACGTGGATAGGCCACGAAGGTTCTAGATCCGTCATAGAAGCACGTCGAAACATAAAAGAATGTACCCGACTGCACCGCGCGCAAATAATAACCGTTCAAGGCCAAGGTCACGGGTCAACGCCCGGAAACAATAGGCGGTTAGGTACCTACACGATATTTATCGACTTATCGCGACCATTCGACTCTGGAATCTTCATCTTGCGTATAAATACCGGTCGTGAGGGCTAGGCAGAGTAGTCTTGTGTTGGAAGCGAACAAGTGAAGATCGAAGTGAGTTAATTAGTGATTAATTGTGCGATATTGTTGAGTGTAGTGTACAACTATAGTGACGTTGTGGTGATTTATTGTTGTGTTTTAGTGTATTTAATTAAAGTATTTGTTTGTTTATTGGTAAATTGGTGTTAATTAATTTATCCCGAACCCCAGCTCGTAACAGTACGTATAATACAAATAATAATAAATAATACTTACATTGTAGTTTTAACATTTCTAAATTCTGATGAACAGAAGTCTTTGTTTAATACCAGGAACTGCCCCAGCATTAACAAATCAACTCTGGGCAAATTAGAGCTGTTTGCCTTGGTAAACCCTTGTTACATTGCTTAATAAGTTCTTACACAAGTTGTAGGACAAAAGCTAAGTAATATACAATTAGGAAATACATAATAAACAATTTTAAGCGCGGAGATCGTCGAAATTCGTACGAAATTTACGTGACAGCGACAGTTCAACATAGATGTGACGTAATTGAATCTGATTGGTGTTCAACTGAACATGGCGGACTTGTGTATTTTGTGGTTTTATTTTATCAAATATATTAATAATCCCGTCTTATAAATAAAAATAAATATTCTTTTCTAAACATATTAATTATATTGTAGTATATGAACATATTATTTTACTAATTCTTGCTTACCGTCATCATGCCTATTCCAAGTCACCCTGTGAGTATTCTGTATTTAAAATATAGTATTTTCCTATTAAAATAAGACTATCCTGCACTGTTTTGCATATTTTGTGTATAACGATGCTGGATTAACTAAATGTTATAGAATTGTCTGTGTCTGTATTATGGATTATTACAAAATGTTAATAATTATAACATATAACTCCTCTAAAAAAAGCAGTAAATGTTAACATAACATACCATCATCTGTATCCCACGAAGGGTTAGGCATACCTAGGTGTACTAATGTACACCCACAATTCGCCGGTATGTTTAGGTTGTTGTTGTTTGTAAACGTGGGAAATGTTGCTTGCGCTATTCAGGATCTTATCTACATACATACACTACATACACTCACGATTTTTTCCCACAGGGGTAGGCAGAAACTGTGGACTGCCACTTGCTACGACTCTTGCATATCTCTTTCGCTTCTTCTACATTCATACATCCCTTTTCATACACACGCGCCACGGTTGCGAGTACTACGCACCTGACCTTTTTGGAGAACCCCACCGATAAGATCGGTGTATGTACGGTGGCCAGCACATCAAGTTACCACAAAAATATCAAATTTTCTCAGTTGATTTTGAACTTCATCTTCAACAATTTAAGGTTTATAATCATTTGGAGAAATTTGTCAGTTTTGTAAACCTTGACCTGCTGGCGACTGTACTTCTAGGGCGACGTCTCCCGACGGACGGTGCCACTTATATTCTTATCTTAATTGATTATATCTACGATAGTTAAGACTGCAGAGCGATGGACACTTAGACAATAAGACAACCGCCGGTGGTCTCGAACATACACAAAACTGTCAGTATATCCTTATTCTGAGTCTCAGCCGTACACAGTGTTTCTCAATCTACGGTCTCGGTACGGTCGGTTTCTCAATATGACATTGGAAGAGAGATTTAACCTTTTGAACGCCATTGTCACATATATGTGACAAACGAAATCTTACCCTGAACGCCAACGTCACGATTATATGACAAAATATACGTCGCACCATATTATGAAATAAACAATTTAATCATTACTTTAGTGTTTTACCTACCTTGTGTAATTTGACAGAAAAAGTGGCCTGGCGTCGGCGGTACGGCGATACGTTTATACTCTGGCGTTCAAAAGGTTTTAAAAAACATTTGTACAGTACACCAGCACATCAGGTTACCACAAAATGTCAAATTTTCTTAGACAATTTAGAACTTAATTATAAACATTTTAAGGTATAAAATTATTTGGAGAAATTTGACAGTTTAGTATGACCTGATGTGATGACGACTGTACAAGTTGCAGTAAGCAGATTTTATTTATATTTATTATAAATCATTTCATTAAAATATATACCTATAGTAGAAGCTTTCCAACTGCAGCTTCACCCGCGTGGACTATATGTTTCTTTTCATTTTGCGGGATAATAGTATATATAGCCTATGTTACTCAAGAATAATGTAGCTTTCTATTGATGAAATTTTTTTTTTTAATCAGTTCAGTAGATCCAGTTAAAACCTCCTAAAACGTCACATACTTTACCTCTTTATAATATTAGTATAGACTATAGATAGATATTATTTCAACAAAAAATAATAAACAATGGCTAGAAAGTATATATTAGTTGTAATAAGCTACAGTTCTTTTTCTTTCAGTCAATAACTGCCAATGCACGTCTGCTGTCTGCACATAGCTTGGTGAAGCGATGATATAATTGTCACAATCATCATCATCTACCCACTTACTGTGCCACAGCTGTACATGGGTCTCCTTTCAAAGTAAAAGGGTTTGGCAAAAGTCACCACACTAGCCTACTTCGAAAACTGTCGACTTTCTTGAGCATCCAGATTTCCTTCACCATTTTAAGTGATAAAATTAGTTATTAGTGGACTCATGATTACGAAAAGTAAGAGGTGTGTGTCTTGGATTCTAGAAGGAACTAGAGACCAACCTACCTAAAACTATAAAGAGAATAAAGACATTGGTTTTCCATTGTGTGTCTGTCACTTGTTACTTAATAGGTTAGTCCATAATATTTTTTTAAGAAACATTACAATAGTTTATTGCATATTTAAGTTTATTTATCTATTTCTTTATTATTAGGTATCAATGCAAACATATACACCGGATATATACCATTAGGAAAATTGGCTTGTTTACATTGCTTGACTCTTTTTAAGTGACATTTTTTAAATATACTAACATACTGCTTGAAAGTTCGAGTGACGGATGAGTCCGTAGAATCCTTTTCAACCTTTCCAGATGAAGTAACATTTTCCTTAACTACAATGACACCGTTTGCCGAAAGAGAATTCCTGAAATAAATTATTCAATATTAAAAATACTGTTTTATAGTTTCTCACCACTGTGAGAAAAAGGCGTGAATGTATATATCATAAAATTTTATAGGTCTGCAGTTACCTGCATCGGATAAGATAAGCTACTAAATCTTCATCTCTGAGGTACCCTAAAACCCACTGATTCCAAATAACATCATATTTTCTTACTGGATTAAACTCTTGCAAGCCAACTCTGTACATAGTGCCCAATTTCGATTGATGTTCTCCCACATATTCTTTAATTGAATTGATAAATTTTTGATCAGGTTCAACAATATCCACTTCTTTAAAACGAGGTAGTAATAACTGTTTCGTTATTCTACCAATGCCAGCACCACAGTCTAGTGCAGTGTTTGTTGAAGGAGCACAATTAGACGATAGTAAGGAGTTTAGGAATAACTCGGATCCTTCAATATCGACACTTGATATAAATCCAAAACCTCCTAATACTCCATCCACCGTTGGGGGTATATCTGCCCAATATTGTAAGGATTTCTCATAATTAATACGAAAAATATCGTTATCTTCATTCATACCGAATCATTGATTGAAAGAAGATAAAGTTAAGAACACATGCAGAATCAAAAATATTTCATATTCCTTCCTTCTTCCTAATAAATAAAGCATAAAAAAAACAATCCAATCCTAACCTAAAATAAAAATAAGAATGTTTTTCATTGGTTAGGGGCTGGCTTGGATTAGTGGTGTGCGATATCGATTAATAATAATCGATTCATCAATTATTAAAATAATCGTTTTAGATCGATTATTATTTAGATAATCAGTTATTGCTATATAACACTTTAAGTTATGGTAACCCTATTTGCTAAGGGAATCCCTGTCACTGTCACCAGTAGAGATGGGATTCTAACCAGTAAATTCCCAGGTAAACTGAATTTTGGGTAAAACGCGGGTAAGTACCCAGGTAAATACCCTGAATGTGGGTATTTATTTTCCTAAGAATGATTCCATTTAGACATGTTCTTTACAACTTCTTAGGGTGATAATGGTAGCAAAGCGAGCAATTCTGAAAATGTTGTTATTGTTATGTTGCACCACGATGATATTTTGTTGGTTACACCATTATAGGATATAAATAATAAGACTAAAAAAGATAAGAACTAATTACAACTCACCGAGAAGTGTCAAATGAAAACTAAAGTTTAAAATCTGAAACCCGTTACAAAATCCGATATATTTCTAGACCCATTCTCATTTGAATGTACGATATAAGACTTGAAATAAATGTTACATTTGTGTTTTACTCCCCTTTAGTTAGTTTCACTGACTTTAAAAAAGCTTAGAATGACTAAATACAATCATAACTTAATTCAGAAAAGCCCGTAAGGACTTCCTGTGTACTTCCTGTGGAAATTATCCAATTGGGTCATCGGCCATCTTTAGTCACCAGTAAAAAGTTTAGTACGGTGGCCAGCACATCAAGTTACCACAAAATGACAAATTTTCTCAGTTGATTTTGAACTTTAAATACAACAACATAAGGTATAAAATCATTTGGAGAATTTTGACAGTTTTGTATACCCTGACCTGCTGGCGACTGTACCTAATAGGTGGTCACTGACACTGACTGAGTGCTATCAACAGATTATGTTCTATTTGGTGATAATTTTAATTATTGTTTTTTTTTATAAATCAATGATTGAGGTCTATTTGATGTTTAATTACTCCATGTATTTTTTTTATAAATAAGTGATAATGTTCTGTTTGATCTTTAATTTAAATTTAGTTTTTTTTAAATTTAAATATTTAAGTGATTGTTTTTGTTTTTTAATCTTTTTTTAAGACAATTTGAAGAAATGTATGATTTCAGACTCGCAATCGAACGAAAATTAATTAATAATCAATTATTGATCACATGAAATAAAAAATTAGTTCGCATAATCGATTAATCCATTGGTAAAATAATCGATTCGGCACACCGCTAGCTTGGATACAAAGTCTTTTAAACCAAGTCTTCATTTTCTTCGTCTTTACAACTTTTCAACTGAGTGTATATAATTAAATATTCGAATAAAATTATTGTGATTTTTTAAGTAGTCTTAGCAGCAGGCCTCGTTAGTATTAGTTCAGTATCAATTTCACATGAATTACCTGTTCTGTGTGACCACTAGTGACCAGATATTTTTTTTCCAAAAATACCAAGCACCTCCAAAAATATACTGAAATATCTGTGTTTATGTGTTGATAGTTGTGTTTGACCTTTGCAGGTCAAATATGCCAATAAAAATACTGATTTTCTTAAGGCTAATGCGTCAGCCTAGGGCGCGAAATTTAATTTTTTCTTGGTTTTTACGCTTTTTCGGCAAAGACATATATTACTACTACTATTAAATCTCTTTGTTTTTCGGCTTTCTCACATTACAGGACTCTCAAAATCGACAACGATCTAATTTCGAATCAATACGATACTACTACTCCAAATGTATAGCATCCACCCTACTTTATCTAATGTTCGAATCTATCGAGCGTTTATCGTATCCATAGACTAAATATTTTGATTTTTTTACGAGGATAGGAGTGAATGTTAAGTGTTATCCATGTTAAAACAACTAAATATTTTCTATGGCCTCATTGTCACAGTTTAAAATGTCAATTACATACTGATGAATTGAACTGGATCTACCCTACTCAAGAAAAATGCAAACTGATGACTAGGCAGCATGGTCTCAGACCTTAGCCTGTTCCGTAAGGAACAAATAAAAAATAAAAAAGTTTAAAATGTCAAAACTTGCAGACGCGCGAGATTTTGTTTTAAATAATCTAGAGTTCAAGTGGTTTTAAAAATTTTCAACAAGAAACTTATAACAGTCGTGAGACTAGTGAAGTCTGCCTAAGGTGTGTGTGTGTGTAAAGCTGATTTTATTATTTCAATAATAAATTTTGAAAGAAGTAAGTATTAATGCAATTATTTGTTGTGATGGAGCAGTGTGTAGGGAAAGAATGTGTTTACGTTGTACTACTTTTAGAGAATGTCTGTGTCATGCAGCACCGAACAATTTAACGCCTTGGTCAGCGAGTAGCCTTAGAATAGTTAGCACAGGAGTTCTTTGGTACACTTGATATTATATTATGATAGTGTACCATATCCAAATAAATGCATCTCATCATGAAACTTTTTTTGTTCTAATTTTAATACTTATCTACTTTTATTTTGATTACAATCACAGTGCAAATGAGCAATATCCGTTATTTTTAGAGGTATCGTTGAGTTTATCGTAAAATGTACCTTTTGGTCGTTGTCAAATTTGAATGTTCGTTACTGACATCTACACCTTAAAGTAGGGTTACGATCGATACTGTCAAATTTGTTATCGTTCGTTCCAGTTCGTTCTCTCATCGTTACGACAATCGAAACGATTTAACTAAGAGTAGGATTCGACGCAACAAATGTCACGACATATCGATTATCGATTTTGCGAGTAGACCCCCAGACCACTTAAATTTTTTTTCAATTGATCCTGATAGATACCGACTCTCCGCTCCGACTGACTTTGCAAATCCTAATACCACGAAGTCTTTTAATTTGTCGGGTTAAATATATCCTATGACACGAACAAATAACGTGGCTGATCATCTGTATATGTTTTTTTAGTCTAATTGTCTATGCTTGGTAGATTTATTTTGACAAACATTTTTCCTGCAAGCAACCCCGCCCGCTGATAATAAATTCCTTTTTTACGTCAAAACGCGAGTGAAGACGTTTTCAAAATGGTTTGTGATAATATTTTTTATCGTAGAAATTCTCTTCAATCTTACAACTGTGAATAATTCTTGAGTGAAAAAATGTGTCCTAAATGTCCATCTTGTCGGCTAAAATGTGTATTATATATATTTCATGATCAAATGGGATGTTCGGCCATCTAAACGCAGCCATGCTCATATTTCTTGTTTATTACTTCTTCTAAAATGTTTCGAAATATATTATTATTGTTGTAATTACTTGCGAATAATATAAAAGTCTACTTCACGTACAAGCAATAGCAAGCGATAACTTATCCGTGTTACCATAGTGTGATTATCATGAAATTTATTTTCAGGGTAAGGTTAAATGCTCTGAGTTACGTACGAAGGACAAGAAGGAATTGTTCAAGCAGCTAGAAGAGTTGAAAACAGAGTTGACCAACCTTCGTGTTGCTAAAGTAACTGGAGGTGTTGCATCTAAACTTTCTAAAATGTGAGTATTTATTTGTTTTTATACATATTGTAAAATAATCACGAATACGAAAAATTTGCACCGAAATTGTCTTTTTAAATTAAAATTACCTTTGCAATAAACTGAGCTCAGACATTGAAATAAAACTATAAATTTTACCTATACTTGTTGAGTAACCTGGTACTGTCCCAGAATACTGGGGTAGAAAGTGTTTTGGTCACAGAGTAGCCTTGGGGGCAGTTTTTTTATATGTCAAATATAATGTTTTGTTAAAGTAATGGAATATTTTGAATTTGTACTAACCAGATAAACAATTATGTTTATAGGACATTATACCTTGTCCACCAGGTAAACCACTTTTTAAAAGATGGGTCTAGTGATTGCAGGAATGTAACAATGCGATTAATGATCTGATTGACACATTGATGTCTAGTATTGATTTTTATAGAACTGCAAACCAAACATGCAGTCACAGTTCACACGATTGGACGCCAACTGCAATTGAACTGCAATCAGACTGCACGTTTGGTTTGCAGTTCTATTGCAGTCATGTCAACTGTATTAAAACTGCATCCAAACCGCAATTTGCGGTTGGATTGCAGTTGAAATGCAGTCCATCTGTCTAGAGCCTAAGTATTAAGTAGAATTGAAGAAAATGTGAATGTAAGGAATATATTTATGAAAGTTCTGAATTGGCTCTGGTTTTTAAGATATTGATGTACCTATTTATAATACTAAAAATACTATACCATTTATGTCATCTCCTAGAAACATGATTTATTTAATCTACTGATTGGTGCCTCTTACTCTCTCAATAGAAATCAGTCAGCATCAATCCCACTTGCTCGTTCAACAGAACTTAAAAAGGAATATCATAATCACTACATAGTATAAAACAGTCACTTTCTCTGTCCCTTTGTATGCTTAAATCTTTGAAACTACGCAACGGATTTTGATGCGGTTTTTTTTAATAGATAGAGTGATTCAAGAGGAAGGTTTATATGTATAATACATACATATTTTAGTATAGAAAAGCCAATAAACCACGCGGGCGAAGCCGTGGGCGGAATATTGGATAAGTTCTATAAAAACATAATTTACTAATAGCATCAATGGTCCATTTGTGTTTACTTGAAAATGATACACTTTTACTTGGTCAACAAAGTGGATACATGAAATATCCTGGTTTTATATCCTAAGTAAATACTTTTACATTTAATTCTTATCATATTTGTATGTGGGACAGTAAAACAAAGTAAATTCACTGAGAGCAAGATGGAACGAATCCTAATTGTTGGTCAAGCTAATGTCATAAATGAGAGAAAAAAAATTGACTTCTTCCTCCTTCCATATCAAGTAAGGTATGATGACCAGTTGGTCAAAGTACTGGACAAGAACGGAGAATGTTTTAAATACAACTAACAAACATTTCATAAGTATTGATATATAGAAAGTCGGAATAATGGAATGGCCCTCTGATTCAGACATAAAATAAAAGACTAACTTTATATAGTTATAGTTAAATTATGAAAGTGAAGCTTGGAGGGGTTTTGTGGATGTTGTAAAAACATTTTTAGAAAAGTATGAAGCACCAAAATACAGTGAAATGGTGCAAATAGAATTTTGGAAACCTTCATGATTTTAGGAGCAAATATAAGCATAAAACTACATTTTCTACTTAGTCCCCTGGGTAGGTTTCTTGATAATCTGGGAAATTACAGTAAGGAGCAGTTAGAAAGCTTCCACCATGACCTCAAAGTTGGGTAGATTGGATCATCACATGATGGCAACTGCTAGACATTAAATAGAGATTTTGTCAAAAAAAAAACTTATGAAAGGTGTTTCTCTGAAGAGAAACTTTTTTTCTGTTTAGTTTTTCTTTTTACTTCTGTGTAAATTAACAAGTACTTACTAAAAAAAAAACATTAAGTAAAATTTTTTATTGAATGTAGGTACCTACTAGTTTTATTTACTGGTTTTTATCTGCAATTTCTAGTGTTATAAGAATATGACGATTATTATAAAAACCAGAGCCAGACTACCAAAAGTATTAATAGTTTCATATATAGTTGGTATAAATTTACTTGAAAATAATAACATATTAAGGGTAACAAAACCACTGTTAACTATACTCCATTTGGTTAGGTACTTAACTAAAGGTAAACAATAAAAATGGCGGCGTTCAGAGCTGTTCAACCTTTTATTACAATGGTATCATATGAATTGGGAGTGAAATTAATAACAACACAACCAACAATCAATAAAACCAACGAACAAACAGAACAATAACTAATTAACACCATTTGCGGCAAAAGAAACACAAAAACGAACGAAAGTAAAGTAAATACAAACTGTTACGTATGGCGGCTGGTTACCCGACTAAGTATAATATCGGTTAATTATTTCGCTCCGCTTCCTCGCAGAAATACTTCTCAATTTTTTCGAGTTATCTAAAGTCTACTACGCAGAAAAATGTTTTGAATATCTGTATTTTTAGATACGTTTTAGTAGGCACATTGCAATACTTTTTGACATAATTATAAATTCTGATTTAATTAATTGTTTGCAAGCTTAAAAATAATAGTAACTATTTAATATTAAGCAAAGTAGTAAGATATGCTAGTATAAAAGGAGAATGTGATTTTGAGTTATTGAATAATTTATTTTGGTGACGTTTTATTTCGAAATGAAAAATGACCCTATAAAAGAACCTTTTTTATGATTTGTTTACCTTTAGTTAAGTACCTAACCAAATGGAGTATAGTGTTACAAAAATTAATATAATCAAATGAATATGTATAATATTCATTTGATTGTATTAATTTTTGTATAGATAATATTCATTTTCAATACCTACATTTCTATTTAAAAAGATTGTTTTATTTATATTTTATTGATATTAAAATAAAATTCATTTTCCGATACTGATTTAATATCATTGTATGAAATTATTGCAGCGAATACATTCCATCACTAGACAAGATAGAATGTAACTTAATTTAATATGCTAAACAATTACTTATCTTTTTTTTTGAAAATCTGTTACATTTATGGTATTAAAATGTCTGCAAGAAGTCATAATTAAAATACTAGACAATAATCAGTGTCTAGAATCTCATTTTTTATCATGTTTGCTTCAGACGTGTCGTCAGGAAAGCGATTGCCCGTGTATACATTGTGTACCATCAGAAAATGAAAGTAAACCTGAGAAATCATTATAAGAACAAAAAGTACAAGCCATTGGACTTAAGGACCAAGAAGACACGCGCTATGCGCAAGGCTCTGAGCAAGCATGAATCAAAAATAAAGACCAGGAAAGAGATCAGAAAGAAGTCTCTCTTCCCTCCTCGAGTGTATGCTGTCAAGGCTTAAATTAAATGTTTAATTAAATATTTTGTTTTATTTCTCATACAGTTTGTTCGAAATAAGTAAGCCGTTTTCTGGGGCCGCGCAGTTACAGTCGCGTAATAAAGTGTTAACGTTCGGAAACGTATTCAAATAATTTCGAAAATAAGATAAATAATTTGCTAACATTACGTGTAATATTGCTGGATTGCTTCATTGATAAAATCCATACTTGAATTTTCAAAAAAATATTAAATTGTCATTTAAATTTTAAATAGTCCACAGATTTGCAAAACAGTGTTGCGTTTAGGCATTATTCAGCAATAAGAAACAAGTACAAACCAAAATAATACATTAGCAATGAGAAATAACAAAAACAATATCCAAGAACTAAACAACAATAACGTCAAAATAAAAACAACGCGTAGCACTTTTGGCACTGACTGTGTACTTGCACTGGGGGAGCGAGACAGAATTATGCATCAAACACTAAGGATTGAGTGAAACAGCGAAGAGGCGCTGACCCCGCCCCTCGCGCCATTACCACGCATGCGCGCTACTGATTTTGTCGTAAAAATGACTGCTGCGCAGCGACTTGCTGACTACTTCCGATCGGCTTACTTATTTCGAACAAACTGTACCTGTCTTAGCTGTGAAACTTTCGGTTGTTAAATCCAGACTATTCTATCTATCTTATATCTATATACCTACTATTGTCACCTTAAAATTGTAAATACCGTTAGATTATAACTTATGCCGCGAAATTGTAAAGCGTCGATAGATTGTGAACTCAACTTACTGCTTTCAATTTAACGCATTATTTTTCATTTATCTATCGAAGTGAAACCGTCAAATTGGGAAATGGTCAGCGACGGAACCACGGAGGAGAGAAAAAAGCGGAGAGGCCGCAAGGCAAAATGTCTTTAGAAAGCACCGTCGCCTAAATGCGGGTGACAGGGGGACGAGGTACGGCGATGGCTCCACCCCACGATGGAAAATCCGCCCTTTATTTGTCAATCCATCTAGTGCTGAATGGAATTATTACCGTCAAATTGAACTAGTTATTTTTCATTTTAGTTCGTCCATTTGCCACTATGGCGTAAGAAAAACAAACGTACAAAGCATGATACTTTGATCCAGAATATTCTATGTGCGTTAGAATGGCTCATCCTCAGATCAAATGAAAAGTAAAGATGAAACTTTGCGAACAAGGTGTGAGGCCGGTTAAAACTACGCCATGCCGTCTACAACACACAATTACACGCACACATGTCAGTCGAGCTATCGAAAGCTCGACTGACAAGATAAGGCGTAGTTTCGGTATACGTGTGTAAATATAACAAAAAAATATCTGGTCACACTGCCATCGCTAATCGCTAGTAGGCGTGGGAGAAATGTCTCATCTACAAGATTGGATCATTTGTATCTGGAACAATAAACTGGAACACTGATATGTATCATTTGGAACATTGAGTCAAAGATTCATATCTTTGACTCAATGTTCCACTTTGTTTGATTACACATTGTTACGGCACATCGTGGAGAAACTGAGACAGACCAGAGATACGGGATACGGTCATTCCGGATCACTGATATGTTGTCACATATATGAAAATACAGAATTCTAAAAAAACAGTATTTTCCTGAAAAATACAGTACACACGGCTACAGGTCAACCTATACAAAACCAGTTTAAGCGGATCTCGCATAGTACAGATTTCCCATACAATAAGAGGCCAGCGTAAACTGGTTTGTATAGCTTGATGTGTAGCCGTGCGTACATTTGTGAATTTTAAGGTTGCCTTGGGCGCGAAATTCAATTTTTTTGCAAATTATTCGACGATAACACATTCTAGGTATATATGTAGAAGTAGAAATTGCGAAAATTATTTATTTTGTTAAAAGTAATTAACAAAATTACAGTAAATCTACTGTACTAACAGTGTGTCTGGAAGCACTGAGCCTCAGTAACAAACTGTTTTATTTAGGTGACATTTAAACTGAAGCAACAAAAAACAATTGATGCCAAAACAAACTATCAATATCAATGCCAAAACACACTATCAATATACCAAAAACGTCCTTACGTAATTGAACATAAAGCTGCCAATAGAGTGTCATTATTAGGTGCATAGGTATCGAAAATAGTAAAGAGTAATTCATCACATTTGCTATCTCATTCTCCCCTGACTATATTTTATTGTCTTCCCGCTCTTTCGCTACGGTTGTCACTCAGTGTCTCAGTGATTCTTTAAGCCTTGGACTGTCTCTCTCACCCGCAACCGATAGTGATACTAATGATACATTTGAAACATTATTATTGTTCCAATCATTTGGAACACCTAAATGTTTCGAATCAGTGAGTCGACTCAGTCAAGAGTTACACACGTCTAATCGCTAGTCTAAGCTGTCTAAGTGAGACTGTCTAATATAAATTGTTTAAACTCTTTTCTGTGAAATTATGACACAAATTAAGTCCTTTATCGTGTTAATATTTTATATTTTGAATGTTAGAAATGTATACAGTTACGATAGAAATGGTTACATAGTTTATTGTCCTTGCATGGGTAAGTAAAACTGGTACCGACGACGGCGACGGATTAAAGTTTTTATTTCATTTTCGATGATAAGTAACTTATTTTTAGGTAGATTTGGTAACCAGGCTGATCACTTTTTGGGAGCATTATCATTTAGTAAAGGTTTGAATAGAACTTTGATTCTCCCTCCATGGGTTGAATATAGGTTCGGCGAGGCAAAATCTTTACAAGTACCTTTTGATACATATTTTAAAGTCGAAAACTTAGCGATGTATCACAAAGTTATCACAATGGAGCAATTCATGAATGAATTTGGTGATAAAATATGGCCAACTACCAAACGCATCGCATTTTGTTACACACAAAGAATGGGTGAATATGAAAATAGCTGCAATGCCAAGTCTGGAAATCCATTTGGTCCTTTCTGGGATACTTTTAACATTGAATTTGTTGGATCAGAATTTTATGGGCCCTTAAATTATGATGTACATAACAAAGAAATGATAGACAAATGGAAAAAGAAATATCCCCCTAAGCAGTGGCCCATACTTGCTTTCACTGGTAAGTGTATTCTTTATTTCTTTTGGCTGGTGCCAATAACAAATTGATAAGATGGGTTCTCCAAGAGATTTTGACATTAGCTTGCATGTCAGTGGCAGATTTACCAACAGGCTGAGTAGGCTGGAGTCTAGGGCGGTAGATTCTGCCCATTCTTATTTATTGCCAAGTGACTGATTCAAATCACTTTGTCACAGAAAATAAATAACATGAAATTTACTTACCAAAGATTCAGCAGTACACAATCTGAGAGTGATTCACAACTCGCAAATTATCATCAAACTGCACATTAATTTAATCAATATAAGGTACTATGTTTTGTCATGCATATGTGAAAAGAGTTCAAAATATGTAAAATTATCAAAAGAATATTATGTAAGAACTACCTACTTTGTTATATGCATGACAAATATGGAATCCCTTATACAATAAGTATATTAATCAAATAGAAAAATCCAGAAGAGATTCTTAAATTTTATTAATTTTAATTGCAATTTTCCCTACCTGACTATATTTCATCATAACATTGTGTAAGCAGGTAAACTTAATGACAAAGAGGACAGAGTGAATTTGTCAGTTACAGGAGTACACAGCAATTACATAGTTATAGATTTTATAAGTTAATTTGGTACATACAATGAGATCCTACACAATCTAATGAGAAAATAAAAATATAAAACATGAATTAGAACAATTTTTTTATTATATTTTATTTATTATTAATTACTAAAATTAAACAGATCATTATTTGTACCGTCAATATAATAATTATTATAATATAATAAAAAAAAAATAGAAATAGTAGGGAATGCAATTACTTTTAACTAATTTAATTTCAAGATGCTATGGAAGAGGCATTTGTTGATTCGTTTTGTGACACTATATTGATAGTGAATCTAAGACAAAATTGTTGTAGCAAATTAGAGAAGATGTTGATGCTATTGGTTAGTGTAGCTATTGCATTATAGTTTCCCAATAAACGGTTTATGGGAGCGCTGCTGCCAAGATTTGTATGATATGCTATTGTGGTAAAGGTGTTTGTTCTGTGAGTAGATCTATGTTTTGTGTTGTACAGTGATTCTTAATTTTGTTATAAGATCCGGAACGTTTACTAAGCCATTTGCAAATGTGAGTGTAGTATCGAGATGGACTCCTAAGGGCCAGGCCACAACAGTGCGTTGCGGCGTCGCATCGCAAAAATCAACGACGCACGGTGGGCTGAAAATCGGCTTTCATAGACATAGCGATTTCAATTTGCAAGTGCCGGATTTTTTGCCGGATATCGCTTCTATTAGTTATTAATATATTCAAAAATGACACCAGAGTTAATTCTGCACAAATACGAAGGAATTATATTTTTTTTAAGAAAAATTTGTATGGAGCTGGTATTAAAAAGTTAATTATCTCGTAAACAGCAAGGAAAACCGTAATATCCTTACAGGTGGTTATAGTACTAATTATTTATGATTTTTTGACATATGTCATATAACGGTTATCGCTGCTATTTTTTTTTTTAAAATCGTCAAAGTATTTTTATTTATTTTTACATATGAAACGGTTCCTTTTAGTGTTTAAGTTGAGGAACACAGACTTTTAATAACACGTAACATAAAATAGCATCATCCTTATATTCCCGAAGGATTAGTCAAAGGTTTAGCGTACATCCACACTTACACAACTATGTTTGAGCTATGAGCTAAAATGAGTTTTAAAATTTGTAAAAACATATGTTTATTTGGTATTTTGGTACCAAGTAAGTGGTATTGTTTGTAACTGTCTGAAGTCTGAAAAGGTGATTAAATGATTGTTAATGATTTCTGATAAGTAAGCTAATTTGTTGATTAGTTGTGTTAAGAGTTCTAAGTTTTTTTTTGACGATTATAATTTTTTATTAGCTCATCTTTCAAAACTCTAATGAGGGTAGTTAACTAATTATCGACGTTTTGCAATAAAAGGGCTAAAATTTTAATTAATAATTTAGATTGATCACATCTGTGCAACTGCTAACACAATTTTTTTGCTCTGTGACTATAAAATCTTAAAATGGAAAGTTTAATCACCAGTTTAGACTTGTTTGTCTTCTAAAAAGTGAGAGTACTTCATTTAATCATGAAGTGAGCCTTTCTGCTTTACAGAGGTGGATGAAATCTAACCGATTCCGTGATAACTTCAGAAGACTGTACGGAAATTGGCTGCAAGCAAATATTAATTGGCCAAGTTGTGTGCAAACTTTAGTTAATCTAGAATGAACTGTTGATGAGATACCAAGAGCACAATCAGACTTTCAATTAAAGCCATCATCATCCGTTGGAACAATGACAAAAAGGTCTCGAAAACCATTCGAAGATTTGGGAAGTTAACAGAAAAAAAGAAGATCTGATGATCATACAGGCGAAGACTCCAGTGAATTGGCATATGCAGGTTCAGCGCGTTTAAAAGAAGGGCATGAGGATATGGCATCTGTGATCGAATACATGTTGAAAAAGCCTGAAGCAGTTATTAAAATTAAAGAAACGCTTAAGACATCAGTAAAAACAGTCATATTTACAGCAGAGAAAGCGCTGGATTGCTCCTTCTTTCTTCTTTTCTCCTTTCACTAAAACTGTCAAAGTGGCGATATATTACTTTGCGAGAGGCTGCCATTCGGGAAGGTGCTATGGATATTTATCCATCCTACTAAAAAGAGCAACAAACTAAGCTTGATTGCTACCCCCCAAAGCATTCAGTGTCAGTTACGGATTCCTCGGCTAGGATTACACTTCAAGCTTTACTTGACTTTACGGTGACGAGGATCCTTCAAAGTCTTTCTGACAATGCCGATGTGCAAAATAAGCAGCTAAAGCGTATATCCAAGTGGGGATTTGATGGTGCTTCCAACCAAAGCCGATACAAGCAGAAAATGGAGGGTGAGCAAGATGATGCAAGCATTTTCATGACCTCCTTGGTGCCACTAAAACTGACAGATGGAGATAATACTGTATGAACCGAAAACCATGCTCAACTTTGTATTGACGCCCAGTTCAGTTAACTTTTGTAAAGGAGAGCGAAGCAGTTGTCATCGGTCTCAAAAAACAAATGGATGATGAAATTCGGGCCTTTATCCCCACAGAGTGCAGTACATAATAATAACATGGTGACTCATCAACTAATTATGACAGTGATCGACACCAAAGTCTGCACGTACCTTTCTGATGCCAGATCAAATCCATCGTGCTACCTGTGCTTAGCAAAACCTACGGAAATGAACCGCTTAGATGTTGTAACATCAAAGACTGTGTGTGCTGACATATACAAATTTGGCTTATCATCCCTACACGCACGTATAAATTGTATGGAATGTCTGTTACATATTGCGTATAGGCTCGACTTCAAACGGTGAGCAGCGAGAAGTAATGAAATAAAAAATGTATTCAAAATAAATTCAAGTTCAGCTCAATCTGGTGATTGATGTTGTGAAACAAGGCTCGGGAACTACCAATGGCGTGAATACCGCTAGAAAGTTTTTCGAGTATCCCAATAAAACTGCAGCTATTACCGGGTTGGACGAAGATCTTACTAAAATATTTGCAAGCGATAACATTTGGCTCGATGTTACAATCGAGATTGATAGGCGAGAATAAAATTTAAAGATTTTGCCCGCAAAACAGCAGAAAAGTATGTGGAATTGTATGACTGGTACTACACGTCGTCAACCGTACATAAATTATTAATACACGAGGCTGATATAATCGAGAAAACTTATATTGTGCAATTTCGGACTCTCTTGGAAGAAGCCTCAGAGTCTCGAAACAGAGATTTTAGGAGGTTCCGGGAATATCATTCGCGGAAAAGAAGCAGGCAAGATTCTAATCAAGATATCTTAAATATGCTTGTTGTTTCTTCGGATCCTTTCCTAAGTGCACAAAGGCCTAAGTGAGATGCCAAGAGAAAGCAGAGCTTTTTTGCTGAAACTCTCGCAAAAATTCAGTTTCAGGTCGAACTGAAAACTCGAACTCACTTTGAGTTCGAGTTTTTAGATATATCCAATCTAGATTCTGACTCAGAATTGGAGTCCGAGAACGACAGTGATAAGGAAAATGTATAATATTTTATTTTTTTTTCTATTTTTGCTATTTTTTAAAATATTTTTCTTGTTTTATATATTTTTAATATTTGGGTCAATAACATTCTTCATAATTAACAATGTTCTTAATTAAGTCACTAAAAGGAACCGTTTCATATGTAAAAATAAATAAAAATATTTTGACGATTTTTAAAAAAAAATTAGCAGCGATAACCGTTATATGACATATGTCAAAAAATCATAAATAATTAGTACTATAACCACCTGTAAGGATATTACGGTTTTCCTTGCTGTTTACGAGATAATTAACTTTTTAATACCAGCTCCATACAAATTTTTCTTAAAAAAAATATAGTTCCTTCGTTTTTGTACAGAATTAACTCTGGTGTCATTTTTGAATATAGTAATAACTAAGAGAAGCGATATCCGGCAAAAAATCCGGCACTTGCAAATTGAAATCGCTATGTCTATGAAAGCCGATTTTCAGCCCACCGTGCGACGCCGCACAACGCATCGTGGAAATTTCCGATGCGCTGCCGCAGCGTACAAATCTGCGATGCGACAACGCTTTGCCGTTTAGTCGGTGTCCATACTTTGAACGACCTGCACGTGTTTTTTAAGCGATATGGCGCAGTACGATGTCGACCACCTGATATCTTTAATTTACGAACGTCCCGTCCTTTGGGACAAAACTATATCACAATTCAAAGACAAATTTTTAAAAACAGAAGCATGGAGTGAAGTGTGTACAAGTTTATATTCAAATTTTGAGGAGTTAAATAGTGTTGAAAAAACAAAACTCGGTAAGTACTTATAAACATTTATATTTTTGTTAACTGCCAACTAAGACCTCCAATGTTACTATTAAAATAATTACAAAATTCGTTTCTGATTATGTTAGCTCCTGTTCTACTTTCATGTGTTGTTTCGTGTAAAATTTGCAAAGAATCGTCAATAATCATTTCTTCAAACGTTTGTGCGCCATCTCGATTCAATACAAAGTTGTGTAATACACAGCATGCTTTTATAATGTCTATTGTGAAATCGTAAGAAACATTAATGGGTCGATGAAATATGCGCCATTTATTTGCGAGTATGCCAAAAGCGCTCTCAACATATCGTCTGGCTCGGCTCAAACGATAATTAAAAACTCGTTTTTCTATCGATAAAAACTTCCCAGAATATGGGCGCATTATATTATTTGTCAGTGGTAATCCTTCATCCGCCACGAAGACAAAAGGAATTTCTTTTTGAAAGCCAGGTAACGGTTTTGGCGGAGGTATAGATAATTGACCTTTTTTTAATAAGTCGTATAGATTTGAGTTCTGAAAAACAGTGGAGTCACATTCCTTACCATATGCACCTATATCGACATATATAAATTTGTAATTCGTATCAACAAGTGCTAATAGAACAATGGAATTATAATTTTTATAATTGAAAAATAGGGATCCACTGTGATCCGGGCTCAATATACGAATGTGTTTTCCATCTAGCGCTCCTATACAATTAGGAAAGTTGGTCTTTTTTTCATACTCTTGAGCAATTTGTTCCATCAGCTCTGTTGTAATTTTTGGTAATTCCAACCTTTTAAGAATGTTCCATACAATACGACAAACAAATTTTATTATTCCTGTTATTGTAGATTTTCCACGATAATATGTGAAATGCATATCTTTAAAAGTATTTCCCGTCGCCAGGTACCTACCTGGAAGAAAACAAAATAAATCATTATTCGTCATATTTTTTTAGGTAACGATGTCATAAAGAAATGGAGAGGAATCAAGGATAATTTTACAAAATACGAAAAAAAATTAAACGAGCAATGTAAATCCGGAGCTGGGGCCAAAAAAATTAAACAATATCATCTATACGACCAGCTCCTATTTCTGAAAAAGAATTCTCAAAATAAAACATCATCAAGTCTTGACGATGAAGAAATAAGACCAAGCACCTCAACCCAACAAAGCCAGCAACCTGTCATGCCACGTTACCAGCCTGCATCGCGTAAAAGAAAAATTGACGAAGACGAATTTGAGAACAATATTATAGCTGCTTTAAAAACACCTGAAAGTAGACATTTATCTTTTTTTAAAGGAATTTTGCCATCATTGGAAAAATTGAATGATAATCAAACAATAATTTTCCAAAGTCGTGTCCTACAGATATTAAGTGATTTACACCAACCATCATACTATCCCAGCCACTATCAAACTTCACAAACATCCGTCCAAGCAAACTATCAAACATCTCAAACAACTGTTCAGACTGGCTATCAAACAGCTCAAATGTCTATGCAGAGTGGCTACCAATCAGCTCAAATGCCTATGCAGAGTGGCTATCAAACATCCATTCAACGCAGTGCCTTCCAAAGCGGATGCGAAACATCACCGGCACCTATGCAATCGTCTCCACAAACGCCAAGGAATGATGATGTAAATGAGCCAGAACAAATTCATTTCGATGAGGAACTAACAAATTTGACGAATGACACACAATCGGAATACGAGTTTTGAATAACACTAAATTATGAAAATGATTAAACAGTATGATTATAGTAAAAATAGTTTATTTTTTTCTTACCTTACAGTTAATCCCAGCATCTCCAGAGGTTCGATGGGTTTTCTAAATATGTATTTCTTTTGTAAATGAGGCTTTATCAAACTAAGAAGTTCTTCAAAACTTACTACACTCATCCTAAAGTAATCGAAAAATTTAACCTCGTCCGCTTTTAGCGCCTCATATTTCCTTTTGAAGTGGTTTCCATCTTTATTCATAATTGTCAGTAATGGGTGCACCCAGTACTTTCTTTTCTGTTTCTTTTTCTTAATACGCCTTAACGCAAGCAGAAGTAGAACACGCGCAGTGCGGTCCATGTCTCACTAGAAACTGAACTGACGGTTAGCGTCTTGTCGGTGTGCGTTACCCAGGCCAGATGTTGTCGAAAATGGTCATTTGAATCTTATAGATAATTAGTTTTGCGGCTTCTGTAATTGTTGCGCACATTTTTAAATTTGTTGCGCTTATAGTTTTTTAATTATTTCACAAAAACATTTCCTGCTGGGGTAACGTTACCCCAGCCAGACCTTTTTCTTTCTAATGGGAATATTTAAATAATTACTAGCTATAAAATTAGTTGTCTAGATGAAGTAAATGTTGTGCCTTATTTTGTATTTGTTCTTTCATCGGTTGCGAAGTTATTCGAGATTTTGCTGGGGTAACGTTTTTGGTTTTGCTAGATCTTTGAAATGGTTAAGCGGATTCTTATCATATTTTGTACATGGCTTCTTGGGAATTAGTTTAAATTTGTTCTGCAATAAAAATACCAAAATAATACATAGCTTAAAGGTTATTTCATTAAATAGAAAAACACTTCAATTGGTCCCAGCACTCTCAATAAGAGCTCTAAAGACTTACTTTAAACGTTATTTTAAAGCTTGTAACTGCTTTCAAATGTATGTGAAGTTTCATTAGTATCCTGTAAGTATTTAACAAGTAATGATGATATTGAGTTCTTCACGAGCACGGTCTTGATGCGCGCGGTGTTATTTGGCCACTGGATTGGATATATGAACTGAATGTTATAACAATTATTAGTTTTTTAGTTCAGTTGTATATCAGTAAAATTTCAGCTCAGTACATTGGATAATTAATGAGATAATACGATTAAAGTCATTAGGAAGTGAATGACCGTGGTAACCCGACCAAGTTTAGGTGGTTACGAAAAAGCGAAAACGCAAAACATTTTGGTACCTTCTAAAATATGTAGGATAGTGTTACAAATTTAGTACAGACATGTACACAAGTTTAAAAAAAAACTACGTGATTATTTAATAATTTTTAATGACAGGTAATATAATCATTTCAATTGAACTTTTAAAGTATTATTAAACTTATACTTAAAAACAATCACAGATTAAAATTACAGATAGTAATTTTGCTTAGTTAGTTAGTTTTAGATAAGTACCTAACAACATGTACATATTAATAATAATTTTGCTACTATTTCTGTAGTTACATTATACAAGCTTACCTTGTTCGTGAATTCATCAAGCAGCCTGCACCATAACTATGATCATCAATAGAAGCACTCCACATTAGCAGTAATTCGCCACACTTATTATTTTACATTAGCTCTCACGCACTCTAAAAATATTTGCAAAAACAGGAAACGGAACTGCCGAAACGCATGCGCACTCTACAAGATGAATTATGTGATTACGGAGCGAGCATATTTAGTGCAATATGCAAACAATGCGCCCCTTCACCCCACCCCTTCCACGTCCCACTGAAAGACATGTTATATCAGTGATTTTTGATAAGTTTGTGCAACTGGAAGATAATAATAATGTTTTCATAGTACAGATATTATTATATTATTAAATTTAACAATGTACGCGTCTGTACCGAAATTGTAAGGTTTATTATACTAAACATTTCAAAAGATAGTATAATGTTCTGCGTTTTCGCTTTTTCGTAACCACCTAAACTTGGTCGGGTTACCACGGTCATTCACTTCCTGATGACTTTAATCGTATTATCTCATTAATTATCCAATGTACTGAGCTGAAATTTTGCTGATATACAACTGAACTAAAAAACTAATAATTGACATAACATTCAGTTCATATATCCAATCCAGTGGCCAAATAACACCGCGCGCATCAAGACCGTGCTCGTGAAGAACTCAATATCATCATAACTTGTTAAATACTTACAGGATACTAATGAAACTTCACATACATTTGAAAGCAGTTACAAGCTTTAAAATAACGTTTAAAGTAAGTCTTTAGAGCTCTTATTGAGAGTGCTGGGACCAATTGAAGTGTTTTTCTATTTAATGAAATAACCTTTAAGCTATGTATTATTTTGGTATTTTTATTGCAGAACAAATTTAAACTAATTCCCAAGAAGCCATGTACAAAATATGATAAGAATCCGCTTAACCATTTCAAAGATCTAGCAAAACCAAAAACGTTACCCCAGCAAAATCTCGAATAACTTCGCAACCGATGAAAGAACAAATACAAAATAAGGCACAACATTTACTTCATCTAGACAACTAATTTTATAGCTAGTAATTATTTAAATATTCCCATTAGAAAGAAAAAGGTCTGGCTGGGGTAACGTTACCCCAGCAGGAAATGTTTTTGTGAAATAATTAAAAAACTATAAGCGCAACAAATTTAAAAATGTGCGCAACAATTACAGAAGCCGCAAAACTAATTATCTATAAGATTCAAATGACCATTTTCGACAACATCTGGCCTGGGTAACGGACACGTCTTGTCGTACGATGTCGTATCCGATGAAATTTTTGCGTTGCGACATCGCATCGCATAGCTGTGCAATGTTGTTTTTGCGATGCGACGCCGCAACGCACTGTTGTGGCCTGGCCCTAAGTCCCGAATTGTGTCGACTTTTTGAAGTGTTAACCCATTGAGTGCGTAACGTGTAGGTATTGGGTTTCGATTTTTTGTAAATGTAATGTGGTAACACTTGTTCACATTGATTGTCATAGGCAGCGTGACCAGATTCACTATTTTAATACTTTTTCATCATTTAATTTAGGAAGTTCGCAAGGACTATAGTTGCAAAACTTCCGAAAAATTCTGAATAATTCCGGAATACTTCTGGGAAAGTTTCTTTCAATCAGAATTATTCGATTATTAAATGAAAACGAATGAATTATTCAAAATGAATAATTCTGATTGAAATAAACTTTACTTGACATTTTTTTTGCTGAAAAATCGTATTTTGCATCGGTCGTCGATCGCCGCCGCCGCCGCCTCTGTGCGCCGACCGCTTACGATTCCGCCGCCGCGCGCGCCTGACTGCCACGAGTCGTGCGTGTAGGCGACCGCGGGGCGGGGTGCGGTAAGAGGGGAGATGCTCCCCGGAGAAGTTTTCCCCCCCGCGAAAAAGATTCGTACCCCGCAATCGAATGTTTCCGCCGAATATTTCAATAACGGGAATAAACGTGTTTGTTTGTGGTGTGGGTGAGTTAATTATTATTGATCAGTGGCACATACGTAAGTAAAATATAAATGTTAATTTTGTATTCCCCTCTCCGCGTTTCTATTCCTCTCTCACTCTTTTTCTATATATTACTCTCTCATTCCGTCCCCACTTTGAAGATGATTATTAAAAAAAATGCAAAAGAAAATATTTTCTTATAATTATTTTCATATAAATACAAGTATTTTACTGAAAAAAAAACCTACGGATTTTTATTTGCATGCTCTTTCCTGAGCTTTTCAATTAAAACATAACTACCATCACGCCTGAATTCCCCGAAGGGTGAGGCAGAGGTGTACTTAATCTACACCCACAGTTCGCCGGTATGTTTGGGTCCCATGTAATACGGGGCGAGCCTATTGCCATTCACCGGGCACAAATTCAGACTCCGAGCTGCTACTGAGAATGTCATAGAAATACTCAATAACACTTTGCTCGACCTGGGGTTCGAACCCAAGACCTCTAGCGTAGCAGTTGCGATTGGGACCACTAGACCAACGAGGCAGTCAAGGCAAGGCAGTCTTTTCAATTAATTAAGTTCAATGATTTAAGAAAATAAAACTTTTTAATTGTCAGATTAGGCGAATCCCTCCAAGTAATCGTCAGATTATGAAACAGCACGTCTAGGGCATAAAGATAAACCTTATACAGGATTACCTTTTATTCAGTGCGCAAACTTTGACGAATTAAACTTAAACGAATTTCATTAAACACCAATTTTTTATTTTGATATGTCTTAGTACATAAAAATAAAGTTATCGTTAACGAACGGTGTCTACTTTGAAACAGATTTTCATGGCTAACTCGCCAGGGCGCGGCGAAGCGGGCGTGTATAAGTACTAACACATCAGCTGTGCGCTCGTTCGACTCGCCACCGTCGCCGTCGTAGGTACGGCGGGTTACATTGTATCAGTACATTGACCGTAAGGCGTAATAAAATTGGAATCAACTAAGTAGCTATTTACAATAATAATCATCATCATCAACCCATTACATTGTCCCACTGCTGGGCACGGGTCTCCTCTCAATACGAGAGGGATCAGGCTATAGTCAGCCACGCTAGCCTACTGCGGGTTGGCAGACTTCACATGCCGTCAAGAAAATCTCTCAGGCATGCAGGTTTCCTCACGATGTTTTCCTTCACCGTTTAAACGCGTGATAATTAATTATTAATACGCACATAACTTCGAAAAGTCAGAGGTGCGTGCCTTGGATTCGAACTCGAGACCTTTGACTTTCCAGTCCAATGGCCATATCACTAGGCTATCACTGCACTATTTACAATAATGTTCAATCAAAAATAACTTATTCGCTAAAATTGTTAATTAAAAATAATTGCTTACCCCTAAATGTCACTAAACACCGTATTTTAATAATTGTTGAATGACCACCAAGGTAGGTACATTGTACAGACCCACACATGTGATCAATGCAACATCCATCGGCAAGATGTTGACTTCGCGGTGATTTAGAAGCCACTCTCTTAAGTCTTGGGGTGGTTCTGGGTTTGGGTCTTTCATTAGAGACCGTGGGGTTACAGATCCCATGGGTTGGCATGCGAGTATGCTCTCCGTGGCATACCTACATTCTGCGAGCTACTCGTAAATTTTAAGCACTTTTTAAATACACTCCGTACACTGGCACCATAAAACACGCTTACACCGTGACCGGTAGGTACAAGTACGACACACGCGCGGCGGCGGCGCGGGGCTTGCGCGGGAAAGCGATTAGACGCGACGTCACGGCAGCGGGTGCTCGGAGCGGACTGGCGGGCGGCCACCCCTGAGGTGCGCAGGCGCCACCCCGCCACCGCGCCCCCGGATGCACCCCCGCTGTAGCCATGGTCCACCGCGCGCGCCTATTGTTATTATTACGTCCATATTTTGCTGATTTTAAGCCGGATAAAATAAAAAAAAAAGTTTTGAAAAAATCATGGAAATGTGTTCTATTACTGATATTGAACCACCAAATTCTTTTTGCGCACTGCTTAATAAATTTTCCTGTATATCTTAATCTGACGCGCTTGAGTATTTCAAAATGACGAATTTTTTTTGCATATTCTAATAATGGCTGCGAGTTTGCGTCACATCCAAATCGTCAGATTATTATATAAGAGCTTTTTTTTTAGGTTTACTTAACGTCCCCTGAGAAAATCTGACGCGCTCGATTACATTTTTTTTTTCATTTTCAACCCTTACGTACGACCACCCCCATCATGGAAACAATCAGATTAACATACGTATATTTTTTTAAATACGTAGGACATGGATGCTATAAATATCTGACGCGCTCGTGTATGTCCAGGCCACAGTTTTTTTTTACATTTTTAAAAATCTATAGCCGCTCCCCCCACCGATGTAAAGGTATTATTATATCACATTTTTTTCTTTTTATCATCTAAGCTTCGCAACCCTATAGGTCTCTATGGCGCTCGAGTAACTACCGATTTAGCACTTTGGTCTCCCCTACTATTACTATAGGCCGACCGTTTAACTCGCGTATCGCCTGCGCGGTAAGAAGGGAGCGGTAGGAAGTAAATAAATAGTTAAAAAAGATACTTATTATTTTATTCTTTACCAACAATGTCTATCTCGAGATAAATCTTTGGATTATTGACTCCTTGTGTAGCGTTACCCGCCCCCGTTCCCTTCTTACTGCGCAGGCGATACGCGAGTTAAACGGTCGGCCTATACCTATTTCGCGCTTGGAAGTTGTTAATTATGTTGTGTTGTGAGCGGTAGGTATATTAAATTTATGGTTGTGAGTTCAAACTCATAACCTCCTTTTTTTTTAAGTCATTTAATATACCAAAACCTGCTCCTAAGTATGTATAACAAATACTTTTCTGAAAATCGCATCAAAACGTGTTCGCTTGCAAGGTTTGCCTTTATTTGTTTTTATTGACTGGCTATTATACGCGTTAAGTAGGTAGGTAATGATTAATACTTACCTATGCGACTCGCGAATACTCGTAATGCGTACAGAGCTACATACAAACTAACCAAAAACATAGGTAACACTTTTTCAAAAAACAAATCAAATATGCTAGGCCTGGTTTTTTATTCCACAACTGACATTTATAAAAATAGTAGGTAGGTATTCGATTTCGAAATAAGTAGTTACCTACCTAAAAACAAAAGAATAAAAATTCTGGTAATCGCAGGCTAACATATCTACCTATAAAAATATTAACATAAACTTAATCAATCCCATTTATAATAAAATAAACATTATTATTTTACTTACGTATGTGCCACTGAAGAATAATTAACTCATCCACCACACCACAAACAAACACGTTTATTCCCGTTAATGAAATATTCGGCGGAAACATTCGAACATTCGGTACGAATCTTTCTCGCGGGGGGGGGTAAACTTCTCCGGGGAGCATCTCCCCTCTTACCGCACCCCGCACCGCCATCGCCTGCACGCACAACTCGTGGCAGTCAGGCGCGCGCGGCGGCGGAATCGCAAGGGGTCGGCGCACAGAGGGGCAGCGATCGACGATCGATGCAAAATACGATATTTCAGCAAAAAAAAATAAAAATCTTAATTAAATTCATTTTGAATAATACTGATTTAAAGAAACTTTCCCAGAAGTATTCCGGAATTATTCAGAATTTTTCAGAAGTTTTAGTCGCGAACCAAGGTTCGGGGATTTCCATGAACATCAAATCTAATCATCTATCTAAATAATCCCCAGATCCAATCTACGTTTCTTTGGGAGCAACGATCAGTACAATACTTTACAGATAAGATGACAGGCGGGCCACCACCGCCATTGTAGGATTATTAAACTATGCAATAAAATCTATTTTTTTTTTCAAAACAAGGTTTATATGATTAAGGGATTCATAAAACTGAAAACTTAGAATTGGTAAAGATTATTAGTATTCAGTTGTATGAATAGGTAAGTAGATACATATTACACTTTTGGGTATGAATCAGTTTGTTTAGGAAAAATCAATTTCTGCTCAGAATTAAATGTCAAATTTACAAATAATGTTAGTACAGTTTGTTCGAAATAAGTAAGCCGATCGGAAGTTGTCTGCAAGTGGTTTAGAAGTGGTTAATTTTAATAGAAAGAGTCGGTGTAAGGATAATAGGCATGATGACAGTAAGCAAGAATTACTAAAATAATATGTTCATATACTGAAATATAATTAATATGTTTAGAAAAGAATATTTATTTTTATTTATAAGACGGGATTATTAATTTATTTGATAAAATAAAACTACAAAATACACTAATCCGCCATGTTCAGTTGAACACCAATCAGATTCAATTACGTCACATCTATGTTGAACTGTCGCTGTCACGTAAATTTCGTACGAATTTCGTCGATCTCCGCGCTTATAATTGTTTATTATGTATTTCCTAATTGTATATTACTTAGCTTTTGTCCTACAACTTGTGTAAGAACTTATGAAGTAATGGAACAAGGGTTTACCAAGGCAAACAGCTCTAATTTGCCCAGAATTGATTTGTTAATGCTGGGACAGTTCCTGGTATTAAACAAATAGTTCTGTTCAGCAGAATTTAGAAATGTTAAAACTACAATGTAAGTATTATTTATTATTATTTGTATTATACCTACTATAATTAAAAAAATAAAATCACTTTTAAAAAGCACAGCTTGGTATGTTTAGTTTTAATAATGTTTTGATTTTATAAAATATGCTTTCCTATCGATTTCTTTGTTTTAGATCCTCCAGGCCATCTTATGGGGACGACGCGATTAGCTACGTTCAGTTAAAACGCGATGGAAATCTATGTACTTATAGTTAAATCAAAAATCTGCCCAGAACACAAGATCCACGCGAAGTTATATGCAGTGACGTTAATAGTTGAGGAAGTAAAGGAAGAAGTTATATCGGTAGAATGCCATGACTGCGTTGCCTCACAAGGAGGCTGCAAACATGCCATTGCATTTCAGTGAATAACCGATTATTCAAGTAGGTAATTTACGATCCATTCGGCGAGGCTCAGGCTCAGTCAGTGTCTCGCCTCGTAAGTTACTTGAATAATTGATTAAAAATTTAATGCAATAAAGAAAATCTATCGGGTAAAATCTCTCGAGCTATCTATGAAC
The DNA here is from genome assembly GCA_958496365.1 of Subacronicta megacephala. Taxonomy (NCBI): domain Eukaryota; kingdom Metazoa; phylum Arthropoda; class Insecta; order Lepidoptera; family Noctuidae; genus Subacronicta; species Subacronicta megacephala. Next base: position 9,319,197 of record OY292515.1, on the reverse strand, counting down.
TTTATTTTAGTCTAATAAAACATGATGTCAAATCATTTTCGGTTTTATTATTTTAAGAATAAAACCGAAAATGGAAGATAAAATTACAAAAAAGAGGTATCTTTGTGAATTTATTCTATCGAGCCAACTTTATCAAATCGTGTTTCCCTTGTTTGTGTTCCCTAGAATATATACTCAACAATATAAATTTATTTTCTCAGATTTTAATTTTACTATTTACTACTTAAAAAAAACATTTTTATGTGGGCTTTGCAGTACCACCCGGCCTTAATCTCCTATTGTATACGATGTCAAAACATAGAAGTGACGTCATAAGCAGACGCCATGACACCAGGGACCGTTTTCGCGCTAATTTAAAAACATTAAATTAAAATCGCATTTTTGTATCAAAAACCTTTTTTAATTGCAGAAAAAAAATATTTTTCGGAATTAGTATATACATAAGAATATTTTAGATCAGTTTTTGAAAATCAGTCATCATGCCTATTAGAGTCGTATATGTTTCACATTTCTAATTGTTTTGTTTACTAATATCGATATTTATGTAATAAAACACTTAATTAAACGATTTTATCACCGCGGTAGTTCGGAACGGCTTACTTCCGATCGGCTTACTTATTTCGAACAAACTGTATTTGTAAATTTGACATTTAGCATGTGTCAATTCGGTCTCAGAGATTTTGAAACGGACTATAAAGCCTTGGGCGCGAAGTTAATTTTTTTCCCGCAAATTATTCGGCTAAAACAGCTGGTATGTACAAGGCAGTAGAAATTGCAACATTAACAATAACTTTTTGTACGCACGGCTACACAGCAAGCTATACAAAACTAGTTTACGCTGGCCTCTTATTGTATGGGAAGTCTATACAATGCGAGATCCGCATTGTATAGACTTCTCATACAATAAGAGATAAATTATAATTGCTGGGATATCTACATATCCGAGGATATAGATTTAGATGTGTCCGGAGTTATCCAAGCCTATTACTGATTCTATTGATTGTTCAGAAAATAATATTAGCTAAATTAAACTTCCATGTACCGACTAGGTCTCGATGCCAGAACCCATCCTTAGCTTACCTATCGTGAGATCGAACTACGGTCGAAACGCGTATAAGTGGCGTGTGTGCAACAATTATATTATTCTTCTTTTCCTTTTCATTTAATAGTTTTAATTAATGTTTTGCTAGAATCAGTGGGGGGTTTTGTGCCGTGGCAGCTTTCTTAATTAAGGTTGTTTTTTTATTAATTTCAAAAAGATTCTTGCACTATGAATATTCTTTAATTTCAGGGGCTCCTGCAAGTTTTCCTGTTCAAAAAGAAAATGTACATTTACATAAATATTTAACATGGAGCGATGACATAGCCAATAAGACAAAAATATTTATAAAGAAAAATATGAGTGGTGGTGGTTTTTTGGGTATCCATTTAAGGAATGGACAGGATTGGAGTAAAGCTTGTCAACATGTCCAGGGCAGCACTATGTTATTTGCAGCCCCACAATGTGTTGGATACAAAAATGAGAGAGGACCATTAACATTGGCCATGTGCTTTCCACAGCCTGTTGACATTATAAAGTAAGCAATAGTCTCAGATTAGTAAAGGATAAAGCGTTTTTAATAGATTTAAAAAAGGAAGAGGTTTCAGTTCATGTGAATCGTTTATTGTGTTCTTGAATATAATTGAACTCTATTTTTCTTTAAAGATATAATGTGGATGTTCCACATAATTGAATTTGCTTAAAATTCTGCTTTATAATTATATAAATAATTTCATCCTAAACCCCAATACAATGCCATCCTATATAACGTTAGGTAGGTACTACTTTTATGATACTAAAAGACCGTAACAACTTATCTGATCCAGCAAAATATAGACCCATTACTTCTTTGCAAACCTTGTACAAGATTATTACATCCTGTTTATCTGAACTTATATTATTACACACACACAGACGCCGATAATATCTTAGCAGAACAACAGAAAGGATGCCGTAAGTTCAGTCAAGGATGCAAAGGACAATTACTCATGGATTCCGTAGTACTCTAAAACGTCCATAAGAGTAAATCAGATCTATTTAGTATGTAGATCGATTACAAGAAAGCATAAAACTCTGTCGCCCACTCTTGGCTTTATTCTTAGAATTGTACAAAATTCACTCTACAATAGAAACATTTCTAAAGACCACGATGGAAACCTGGACAACTGTACTGAAAGTCAACACACCAAACGATATACTCGAAACCAACCCAATAAAAATATACCTAATCAAACACGACCAGGTAGCCAACGTCAGACACCAGAAATAAGCCTACCAATACAAACTCATAGACTCAGTAGTACCATATTAAAAATATAATCCCGAAACTGTGCTAGAGAACCAATCCACGAAACTATATTTCGACAGAGCCATCCTTACTGACCGGACCATTCATTTCAATAGACCAGACATAACGTTAATAAACAAAATAAGTAGAATTGGATATCTAATTGATATTGCAATACCAAACACACAATTTACAGACTACAATAGCAGAAAATATCCAAATATACCGAATTAAAAGATGAGATATCACGACTCTGGCATCTACAGAAAGTAGTATTAGTTCCGATAGTATTATCCTCAACGGCAGTAATACCCAAACAGCTTCATCAGTCCCTTGTAACCATGAACTTACCCGCAAATACCTACTATCTACTCCAAAAGGCAGTCATCCTCTTAACACCTGCACACTGGTCAGAACCCGACAACTCACAGTAACTCACACCGCATCGCTTAGACTAATAACCAATGCTTAAACTACTGATGTACCTACACTTGGCTTCGGTCCGTTGCATCGGTTTTCCCGTTCAACCGGAGAAAAAAAAATAGAACAATATAAATAATAATATAGCATCTCTAATAATAATAATAAATCATTTCAGGCAAGTGAAGAGAGCCCTTACAAAACTAGACGACATAAAGTACATCTTTGTGGCATCAGATTCAAATCATATGATTGAAGATTTCGAAATAGCGCTACAGCATAGTGAAATATCAGTCGTAAAATTGCAACCAATGAATCCACATCTAGATTTGGCAATCCTTGGACAAGCTAACTATTTTATTGGTAACTGTGTGTCATCATATTCAGCATTCGCGAAAAGAGAAAGAGACGCTAGAGGTTTGCCTTCAGAATTCTGGTCATTTCCACATAGAAAAAAAAATAAACATGAAGATTTGTAATATGATGTGTAAACCTTACTCTAATATTATAAAGGTACATTTGAGCATTTACGCGAGCATTCGCTAGAATGATCGACGAAATTAATGTGCATACCGGTTAGTTCTTCAAAGTCAAACATCCAATCGGAATGCTCATTTCGTCGATCATTCTAGCGAACGCTCACGTAAATGCTCAAGTCTATCTGCACTAAGGGTATTGAATATTGTAAAAGAATGCGTTTCAAAAACAGCTTCCAAAAATGCTACTTGTTTCATTTTTATAAAGATAGGTCCCGTACTTACATACAGTTTGTTCGAAATAACTAAACCTGTCTGAAGTTGTCCGAAACTGTTTTAGCAAAATTGCTATCGTAGGATATATAAGTGTAGCGATTTTTAAGCAGCAAAAGTTTTAATACTCAATTGTGAATAAGTTATCGTTGATTTGAATTTAAAAACCAAGAAAATAGCCGAAATTTTGTGTGTATCAGAGTGGCGGGTGTATGACTACCGATGGCGATGCGATATGCGTGTGAGGAATGTACGAGCAATGTACCGAATGTACGTTCAATTTGAAGCAATGTACTATTCTCAAACCAAAGTTATTAGAAAAAGTAAATGAGCCGCCAACCTGATATCAGAATGGCGGGTGTATTCTAAATCTGAACAAATTGCCAACAATTTGAGTGTAAAGTGCCTACCGTAGCAATGTACGAGCAATGTACGTTATCACATTAAAAGCATACGATTCTGCTATTAACGGTTAAAAAGTAATTTAAAAAATAAAAATTATTCACATTAAGAGCCTGTCCAATTTTATTAGCAACAATTTTTTTGTGTGAAATGACATTTCGTTTTGTGACTTTAGTGAAGTAGTTTTTTAATTTTAATATATCGATTATGTTTCATCATTCAGCTGATAACCTGGATTAATAAAATTATTTTTTTCCATAACAAAGCAATGCATAATCATATTTTTCTGATTTATTTTTGTTCTATTGCTTAAATAATCAAAAAATATATTCTTATTCCATTGCAATTATGACGACGACGTGTCCGTTACCCAGGCCAGATGTTGTCGAAAATGGTCATTTGAATCTTATAGATAATTTTATTAGTTTTGCGGCTTCTGTAATTGTTGCGCACATTTTTAAATTTGTTGCGCTTATAGTTTTTTAATTATTTCACAAAAACATTTCCTGCTGGGGTAACGTTACCCCAGCAGGAAATGTTTTTGTGAAATAATTAAAAAACTATAAGCGCAACAAATTTAAAAATGTGCGCAACAATTACAGAAGCCGCAAAACTAATTATCTATAAGATTCAAATGACCATTTTCGACAACATCTGGCCTGGGTAACGCACACGACGACGACACGGCAGCATGTTATTATCTTCTGCCAACATAGATGCCGCAGCTTCAGAGATTCTTATACGTCAACTCGCACACGTCTTCTGCTCGGGAGCTCGGAGGCGCCGGACGAGTGTTGTCCACTAGTAATTGTGATAGTGACGTCGAATCTCTGTCCGATCATTACGTGTAATTATTGTTTATTCTGACTCTGTAAATTGTTACTTTGGCCTAGGGGCATACAAATCTTTTTTTAAAACCACGCCCTGTCATAATTTCTAATAATATAATAATTAATGTATATGTTATAATTATTAACCAATCTGTTACCTATTGTTTTAAAATTATATCAATATTTAATTTTGTCTATTTAGGTTTTACTTAATCGATATATTAAAGTTATTCCAATTTTATCTACTTCACTAAAAGCACAGTATAAGAATCTATACAGTATTCGCACTCCGGCCATGGCCTTGAAGTTATTACCTAAAGCCGCGCGGAATGTAAACACGCTATAGGGCTGCCGCCTACACTAGTTTAAATAATCTAGGTATTTTACTCGGAAGAAAAAGCGAAACACCACCTATGAACACAGAAAAAAATTAGGTACGTAATTTGTTAAAACTTTGTAAAGGTATATAAAAAATATTTTATAGTCTTTCGGAGTTGCGAGGTAGTATAAAAATGTTATTTCTGGGTGCGTTATTGAAGAATTCAAGCAATATCTATTTGCCATACCTACAATCTGATAATATTGTGACGATACTTAATATCTACCATCGCGTATATGCGCTACCATTTACTAATAAGATTTACAGTAAGATTTACTTAAACTATGATGTAAATCTTATTACCTATGTAAATTATAATATAAATCTTACCTATCATTTATAACTCTCATACTCATTTCATAATTTTGTTTTGACATTTCGTCTAATTTAATAATATACATACCTAATGTAAGTACATAAGTAGATAGCCTAGCCTAGGAAGCATCTCTAGTTTTTATTATTGTGAGCGTAGGTAGGTCACTCATGTGTCGCTTTTTTCCCAACATCTACTTATTAATTTATTAATCCAAGTTTTTTAATCTAACGAAAAAGCTAAATACTTACCGATTAAAATGAAACAAACTACGTAATAGCAGGTATAGAGAACAAAAATATTTTCCAGGAGAAAGTTTCCAGATAATTTAAAAATCTTATCTCTCTCTCGTATATATCGGAAAGTCAAGCAACCAAAAACAGCACAATATAGTATATTATTGCCGTTTTACATATTACGTAAGTAGGTAGGTACTTGTACTTATTTCAATAAATAATTTTCAAATCGCACGCTCACTGCTTAAAAAACCATCACACATTCGTTCATCACTGCGGCGCGTTCGCGACTGTTTGGGTACCACCGCGTACCCTGACTACTAAGGCGCGTAGGTATGACTCGTCTTCCGACCGTTTGTATGAAGTTAAGCTACTGTTAGATTCTTATATTGTGCTTAAAGTCACAAAACGAAATGTCATTTCACACAAAAGTCCTTTTAATTTAGACATAGCAACGTAAGCCGGGCAAAAATTTGTTGCTAATAAAATTGGACAGGCTCTTAATGTGAATAATTTTTATTTTTTAAATTACTTTTTAACCGTTAATAGCAGAATCGTATGCTTTTAATGTGATAACGTACATTGCTCGTACATTGCTACGGTAGGCACTTTACACTCAAATTGTTGGCAATTTGTTCAGATTTAGAATACACCCGCCATTCTGATATCAGGTTGGCGGCTCATTTACTTTTTCTAATAACTTTGGTTTGAGAATAGTACATTGCTTCAAATTGAACGTACATTCGGTACATTGCTCGTACATTCCTCACACGCATATCGCATCGCCATCGGTAGTCATACACCCGCCATTCTGATACACACGAAATTTTTGCGAAAAACCGAGTAAAATTCAATTTTGCGCCCAAGCGACGCATAGGCTGGGTGCGAAATTCAAATTTTTCTCGGTTTTTTTGCAAATTTTTCGGCTATAAAGCTTGACCGCTGTTAAGTCGACTCTCCCGATGGTTCGCGAGCCGCGGGGGGGCGGGTGCGCACGGGTACACAAGACATCGCCGCCGCGGCGATATATCTCAAGATCAATGAAATCTTCATATTGACATTTAGGTAATAATACGATTACAGATGTTTCAGTGTTAGGTAATAATTTGTTAATGATAAATAATAGACTTTGACACTGTAATAACTAAATTTATTTTAATTTCATTTAACTAAGGGTATACAGGAGATTAAAATTACAAATTACATTTCTTCATCCGAAACATTTTCTGATTCTGAGTCTGACGAAGATTCGGATGACGTTTCTTCTGACAACTGAATTATTTTTTATTTATTTTTCGTCTAATTAAACCCGCAAATATTAATAAGTCTACTGGTTTCTAACACTTACGCGAATATCAGACATTGAAATAAAACTACTTTTTACGGATTTTATCGCGTTATATTGATATTTTTAAATTCCCGACGTTTCGGATCCTTTACAGCATCCATGGTCACGGGTGGACTGAGGTGTTGGTCGTCCTAATGTCAAAATTATCAACAGCTACCCTACATTTTGTTGATTATTATTTATGCCGGTCACGCAGAATGAGCTCACCGTATCCTTAGGTCTCGCAGTCTTGTGCTTGGATTTAATGGAATCTATGATGGGGTTCCAAGCAGATGGTAAGACCCAGCCATCTTCTCTATTGAAATTTGGATGTTTTTTAATTTCAATAGCCTCGCGAATCATCCTAGGTAGGAATCGGTTTTCTTTTGCAAGGACTTGTGGTTTATCAAATCTGATGTAGTGCCGGGTCTTGTCAAGTGTATGTTCACAAACTGCTGACTTTCCGGAACGGCGGTGTTTGACATCGGCGATGTGTTCTTTTACGCGGGTCCCTATGCTTCTTTTAGTTTGGCCTATGTATGAGAGACCGCAATCACAATCAAGCTTGTATACTCCTGCATCTTGTAGAGGTATGTGGCACTTGACAGGTGGTAGGAACTGACTAATCTTCTTCAGCGGCTTGAAGTAAGTTTTGATTGAAGCGGGCTTCAAGTAGTAGCAGGTAACAGCGGTAGCTGTTGATAATTTTGACATTAGGACGACCAACACCTCAGTCCACCCGTGACCATGGATGCTGTAAAGGATCCGAAACGTCGGGAATTTAAAAATATCAATATAACGCGATAAAATCCGTAAAAAGTAGTTTTATTTCAATATTAATAAGTCTCTTAAATATTCTCTGAACGACTTACTTATACCTGAAAAAATCATTAATACATATTACAAACGACATAGCAATAACAATATTTAAAAAAATATAAACGTATTAAAAATACAATAACAGCCTTAAGAACATATATTATAGAAAACGTATATATTTATATACACACCTGACGAAGACGGTAATTCCAGTTTTTTCCTTTGAAAAGAATTTACCACACCTTGCTCGACTCTTTAACATTTAATTACGTAGACTGGGTAGTTCCATATTTGTTGTAGGTACGTTAATCGTTGTAAAATAATCTCATGTATAGCGGACATAAGACAACAACCGCGCGAGCTCTGACAGTAAACGTCTGTCGACTTCGGCAGCCGTATGGAGTGTAGAAAGAAAGGAGGACCATCTCAGTGTATTAAAAAGTGTCCATTGAAAGGGAGCAAATTAAGGTGGCGCTGTAGTAGCAAGTGGAAGAATTTTAAAAAGAGCGCCACAAATTATTAGAGTAGGTTACTAAATTAAAAAAGGAAAGAAAATTTAAATAGTTAATAAAAATTGATTATACATAGTGTTGGTCGAAAAAAAGATCTAGGTTGAGACGTATCAATACCTTTACTTTTAAATTTTCGTCCACTTGGACAACTTTTCACTGAACAAAGTTTCCCCATTGCGTCTATATTTGATCTTTTTGTATTAACAACAATAAAATCAACATTAAAATAACAAAAATGTATCAACGAAATTGCATAAAAAACATTTTTTTAACTCAGCACACTTCACTCTGCTGCTACATTCATATCATTTCCACTTGCTACACTAGCGCTAGTTCGGTGAGTTTTCGAACCATAATTTGCTGTATACAAGTGGACACTTTTTCGACTAATCCCCCATACAAGATGGTCCTCCTCTTTCTACACTCCATAGGCAGCCGACAGCTGCCTGATTGATTCTAGGTACGGCACATCAAGTTACCACAATATGTCAAATTTTCTCAGTTGATTTTTAACTCAATCGATAACATCTTAAGGTTTAAAATCATTTGCGAGAAATTCGACTGTTTTGTATAACCTGACGTGCTGGCGACTGTACATGGCAGTAGAAATTGCAACATTAACATAACTTATTCACAATTGAGTATTAAAACATTTGCTTAAAAATCGTTATCGCCGAAGATTTTGGTGTAAATTAGTTGATTCGGCGAAAAATCATCATCATCATCATCAACCCATTACATTGTCCCTCTGCTGGGCACGGGTCTCCTCTCAGTACGAGAGGGATTAGGCTATAGTCCACCACGCTAGCCTACTGCGGGTTGGCAGACTTCACACGCCGTCAAGAAAATCTCTCAGGCATGCAGGTTTCCTCACGATGTTTTCCTTCACCGTTTAAGCGCGTGATAATTAATTATTAATACGCACATGACTTCGAAAAGTCCGAGGTGCGTGCCTTGAATTCGAACTCGAGACCTTTGACTTGGCAGTCCAATGGTCATATCACTAGGCTATCACTGCACTTTCTGCACTGGCGAAAAATGACAATTCACAACTAAATCTTCTACGATAGCAATTTTTGAGCAAAAGTTTTAATACTCAATTGTGAATAAGTTGTAGTCGATGTCGCAAACCCTGACGCATGAGCGTCGGGGTGGGGCAACGGTATACGACATTTACTTTGTTGTTTGTGGTATGATTACATGAATGTGAGGATCAGGGACCGTTATGGTTACCCGTTGAAAGAGTTTCCGATAGGGTTTTTGCAAAGTGTTGTTAGAACACCCAATTCATAGGGGTTACACTTTTTAAAGGAAGCCGCTTCAATTGGTAACCTCTTCAAAACCCCTTCATTTTGGTTGCCTGTTAAATTCTTATCCGCTAATACTTTTAAACGTAAGCCGTTCCGAACGGGTTACCCCTTCAACCACTGTAATGGGGTAACACTTTCCGAGTCCAAGTACTAATTTGATCTCTCGCTAACTTGCTTTAAGTTCAAAATAGCATACGTGCTAGCACGTGTCAAGTTGCAACTTGATCTGAGCTAAATAGACACAAGCGATTCGATAAATACGGGACTACGGTTATTAAGACGGTTTTTTGAGCCCTTAACCACTACAAAGATTTAAGCCTGTTAACTTTAATGCTATTTAAAACTACTTTCGCCTGCCTTACATTAAGATCCACTTCTTAATTAGTTAAAACTTTGAATGCACTTACCTTTGTTCAAAGTCAGCACAGAATTGATCACCTATTATTAAAAACGATGTGATCACAGCCCGTTGAAGCCTTATGAATTAAGCTCTTTTCTAGTCTAATTAATTTCTAGTTTCCCACCCCAAAGACGTAAATTATATAATGATAACCATACGGTTACCCTGAAAAACCCTGGCGAGAGGATAACCCCTTCAATTGGATACCTTAAAGGAAAAGGTAACCCGTTCCACTGGCTAACATATTGAAAGGGTTACCCTTTCATTGGTGTTAGGAAAAGGTGACACGAAAGAAGATGTAACATCAACCATACGGTAACCCAATCAACGGGTTACTCTTTCAATTGAATTAACGCATAAAGGGGGTTGTACGGTCCCTGGTGAGGATAGACTATGGTAACGTGTCCACTAGCTCGTACGGCTACACATCAAGCTATACATATCCAGCATCGACTGACCTGGCATTATAAACGCTTTGCGAACAATGCGAGGCCAGCTTATACTAGATTTGTATAGCTTGATGTGTAGCCGTGCCTATTAGGTGATAAGAGTTTAAAAAGTATAAATTCGAAATTAAAAAAACCCCTTTATGTTTAATATATGAGGATTATTTTATTTGAAGCGTCGTTGCTTCGGGGGACCGCTAAGGACGGCCAGGGGCCCTGATGGAAATACTTAGAAGGAAAATAGGAAGGAAATACCTATGTTTTATATAGGTACAATATAAATAAGACCGATCGATCTTTTTTTGTCAAGGGTTTTTAATATTTATGTTATCCGATTCTATTGTTAACTGGTAATTGGAAGTAACCGGAATAAAAAAGGATGGTTGTTTCTAAGTGTCACCCCCGGGAAAATAGTATATTAAAAAAAACATATTATCTACCACCAACCATTCGTAATAAAAAAAAATATATGAGGAAGCTACGTAACATAAAAAAAACATTATAGTTTATAAAAATATATATATTATTATACTAACCCGGAGAAGAAATCCGATGCATTTTTTAAACTACTTGAAGGTAAATTATTACTTAAATCGCGTTTTTTATTTTGCTTTTGATTGACATCGATAATGGAATCAATAGATTCAAAATATGATATATTCCAGAATTTAACATCGTTATCGTGCGAACATGAGGCAATGAATCTGCCGTCATGGCTTATGTCGAGATGTTCAACAGGTAATCTATGTTGACCAACTACACCTAACTGTCGTTGAGGAAACATATGTGCGGCTCTCAAAATACCATCTTCACCTGAAGTCACCACAATATTCTGGGTAATAGGTACCATACATTGAATGGCATGTTTTTGTCCAACATATTCATCACTGTGTAGACCAAATTCTTTCCAATTGAATAAATATAATTTGCCAGTTGATGAAGCAACAAGTAGCTTAGTGTCTGATCGGAACAAACCTAGGCAAGTTAATTCCGCATCATATTCTTCTGACGTCGTGAAAATTTTACTGAAATAACATAACAGCATCGATTAGTACAAATTATATGTTAATAATAAGTAATGTAACTACTATATTTTTATGTTCATCATCATCAACCCATTACATTGTCCCACTGCTGCGCACGGGTCTCTTCCAGTATGAGAGGGATTGGGCTATGACTAGTCCGCCACGCTAGCCCACTGCGGGTTGGCAGACTTTTCATGCCGTCAAGTAATCTCTCAGGCATGCATATCGTTGTTATCATCGTTTCCTCACGATATTTTCCTTCACCGTTTAAGCGCGTAATAATTAATTAGGAATATGCATGCGTTTTTTTAATTTTTTTATTAATTCTATACATCATAACAACACAATAGAAGATATAATTAGTCCCGGGAATGTTCAAAAATTTTTTTAAAAATATTATTCAACATACATAATTATCCAAAATTGAGGTGTTTAAACGCCGCCATTTTTCGCGCGCTTCAGATGACGTCATGGGCCGCGATCATCGCACGAAGTGTTTGTTTATTACAGGTGTTTTGGTTAATTCTTAAAGATTTTACCATGGAAGAAGCTAAAAACCCTTTCTATCGGTATAGCATAGTACCAAAATGAAAAAATACTATCAGAACTACTCCCGATAAAGTATTTTTTCCTTCTTTCGGTCATCGTATATAGTCTCACCACTGACGAAAATCGCTCAAGACACCCAAATTTAAATATATTTCCAAGATAATTCCTCTTCTAGCAGCTTTCCACTATGTGATTAAATTCAATGTCGTGGCCCGTGACGTTTCATTTCGTTCGACCAATGACAGCGCGTTTTGTAAATTTGAATTTCGCTCGCATAACTAGCACTTTTTAATTATTATTTTATACAAATAAATAACAATTATGTAACAAAATGTTGTTACAATAATACTTTATGTATGTTTAAGATTCCGGAAAAAATACGCACATGGTGAGTCGCGTATTAATAAACCTTTGACTTGGCAGTCCAATAGTCATATCACTAAGCTGTCTCTGCACTCATATTTTTATGTTGCAACGAATTAATTACGAATATTAGTTCTAATAATATGACTTTATAACAAAAAAAAAAGAGTTTTCCAAATCAGTCTAACTGTTTTCGAAAAATCTGGAAAAATACACAAGGGGGCAATTTCTGGTCTCCATCATCAGTTCCACTTCACCAAATGATGCTTTTCGAGAGCAAATGCACGAGTTACTTTAAAAATTATGTCTTGATATAGGTATGCATATAATATTTGAAGAGTTCCCTCGATTTCTCCGAGATCCAATCGTCAGATTTTCACTTGATGAAAATGGGACCACCTTGGGAGTATACCCTTTCAAACAAACAAGAATTTTCAAAATCGGATCGCAATTGACGGAGAAATCGGTGAACATACATAGAATTATTTTTTTTCCAGACTTAGACAGACTTTATTAATTACTCGAAAAAACGTAGGAAATAATTGTATATGCATCTATTAAGATGATATTTATAGACGCTTATTAATTCCATCAACAATTTTTTCGCCATTGTCCTTTGTTAATTAATGCATTATTTTCGAAGGTGTTTTGATAAACATGATATTAATCGTTATCCAAATAAATACGTTATTCATCACAAGTATTTAATTGTAAATAAAATTGCTCTTTACATCATTCGATTTTAATGAATATCTTAGGAGATATCGCAGTTTTAAAATAACATCGCAGCAAAATAATAATCAAGTACTGCGCGCGCATTTATGATGTGTGTTATGGCTGATATTGTGGCACTCGGCGGTTACGATTCTCGAAAGGGACTATATTTGGGGTACTGTATGAATTTAAAATAGTATAACTTCACAATACTTTAATACATTTAACAATGGCCATGACTAATGAACTTATGTCAGATTTACGTTAAGGGGTTTTTCACACGGGAAACTATAAGATAAGAAAGCAAAACTAAAAAGTAGTGTACGCAGAAGTACTTTAAAATAACATATTTTTTATTTTTTTTGAGAATAAAGATAAGATTATAAGACATTTCAATCGTTATTTCAATCGTTAGGTGATACTTTCACCTAACGATTGAAATTTCCACTCTTATTGATAAAAGCGTGATGTAGGTACCTAAAATAGTTCCTTAATTTAATGTACGTATTATGTATTTAAAAATATTGTCACCTTCAAGAAAACAAAGTCGGGGGTTAAAGTTAGCGTTAGCCCATAGTAACTATTCCAGAAGCTAGTAGACTATATTTTTGGACGCAACCCTGTCGCAGCCATGTGTAAACAGGTACTATGAGCGTACAAAATATACGTTCATAGCGTTTTTTTTATGAATTATACATCAAATTAAAGCATTTTTTAGCAACCTCGTTATGAGCTTTTTTAAGATTTGGTGGTAACGTAGGTCTCCCCCAAAGGTAGGTCGCTCGTTGGCGCTCTTTAGGGGAGACCTTCGTCAGCAGTGGACGGCGATAGGCTGATATAATGATGATAAATGATGACTATTTTTTATCAGTTTATATATGAAAACATGAAAATTACCTTCCTTTGAGATCAATTGATGTAAGAACACCATCACCACTTGCACATACCAAATGCTTCTGAGCTTCATTCGTTATCATATCAGAAACATGCTCCTCACCTATTTTTATAGTAAACACTGGGTCAGGTTTCCTCATGTCCCATAGTTTAACTGTTCCCCCATCATCACCTAAAAATAAATTTAAAATATAAATCAAAGTAAAATATACAAAGAATCTTAATCCCTACTTAATATTATAAATGCGAAAGTAACTATGTCTGTCTGTCTGTCTGTTACGCTTTCACGCCTAAACCACTCAACCGATTTTGATGAAATTTGGTACTGGGATAGACTAAAGCTTGAGAAAGGACATAGGCTACCTTTTATTGCAAAAAATAGTTTTGAAGGGGTTGAAATAGGGGGTGAAAGTTTGTATGTGCGTTCGTCGTTTTTCAAGATAAGGCCATGAAACTTTATATTAAGGCACTTGATAAGAAATAAATAAATATTTGTTCAAGCGTTTTTGAAATTTCGACCTGTGTGGGGATGAAATAGGGCATGAAAGTTCGTTTAGAAGTCCAAACAAAGTCACGCTTTCAAGTTTAACCCCGGAACCGATTTTGATGAAATTTGGTACAAAAATAGACTAGACCTTGGGAAAGGATTTTGTTGTAAAAAAGGGGTTGTAATAAGAGATGAAATATTGTATGGGAGTTTGTCATTGTTGAAGATAAAACGGTGAAACTTTGTATTTAGGCACTTGATAAGGAATTAATAAATATATGATATAGGGTTTTTGAAATTTCGACCTTTGTGGGGATGAAATTTGGTACAAAAATTGACTAGACCTTGGGAAAGGATATAAGCTGCGTTTATATTCCGCTAAATAATAAAGATGGGCTAATTTTGTGGTCTACTCGAGAAAAAAAGCGGACGGAAAGATATGTAAGGATAATTTGCAATTTCCCGCCCGAATTGGAAAAAACTAAACAGTCAAAATCGTGTTGTTCACGCGGGCGAAGCTGCGGGCGGAAAGCTAGTTAGATATATGTTATCAACACACCAGTGACAATCTTATTCCTATCCAGGTTTAGAAGTCTGTAAACAGGTTCATCATGTGCATTTTCAATGCATCTCTTTAACTTTTCAGATTCCACATCAGTTGCCATAATTGCCTTGTCCTAAAAATAAAAATAAAGTTCACAAATAATTAACAACCAACCATTCAATCCATAGCTGATACACGGTCGCCAGCACAGCAGGTTTCCACAAAATGACAAATATGTACCTGAGAAGCATAACACTGTAACTCAGTTTTTTTACGATTTTTAGTTTTTTAAACGACTTCAAAAAAGGACGCGGTTATACGTTCGTCTGTATATAATTTTTTCTATGTATGCTCACTGATTTCTCCGTCAATTGCGATCCGATTTTGAAAATTCTTTTTTGTTTGAAAGGGTATACTCCCAAGGTGGTCCCATTTTCATCAAGTGAAAATCTGACGATGGGATACCGGAGAAATCAAGGGAACTCTTCAAATATTATATGCATACCTATATCAAGACATAATTTTTAAAGTAACTCGTGCATTTGCTCTCGAAAAGCATCATTTGGTGAAGTGGAACTGATGATGGAGACCAGAAATTGCCCCCTTGTGTATTTTTCCTGATTTTTCGAAAACAGTTAGACTGATTTGGAAAACTCTTTTTTTTGTTATAAAGGGTATTTTTCCCAATTTAAAATCCGACGATGAGATCTTGGAGGAATCGAAGGAACTTTTCAAATAAGTATCGTATTTGAATTTGCTCTACAAACTCGTGCAAACCAAATTCAGTTTCTAGGAAAGCTTCATTTGGTGAAGTGAAACTGATGATGAAGACCACCGCTGGATCGCAACTCCTCAATAATAAGTATTGTAGGGGTTGCGATTCGAATACTTCTATACAGTTGCAATTTATGCTAGTTGTGCTAATGTTTAATTTGTGCTAGTAGAATTCCTCAATAATTAACGTCCCTGCATTGGGAAAAGCAATATTTTGTAAAAGGTGATGAGCAATTGACATTGGGTTATTGTAACTTAGGTAAATTACGAACTAACCCACTAACAAAAACGATTTGACCTCTTAAAACTTTGAAATAAAATAACTATTAACAAAAAATGTAAAACCGCCTTCAAAAATAATGATATGTCTAAAACATTTTGGAAGTCGATGGCGGAAACAAAAGAATTAAAGCCACCGACGTGACATCCATTCAAAAGATATTACCTACGAATTTAAAAATGTCAATCTGAACAAAATACTAATAGAAAAATAAATGCCGCCGCGCGCCGCGACGCTGTCCTGCATAAAGATTTAATCTACATTTATTCCAAAATGACAATAATTTCCACCCGTGCAAAGCTGGAACTGGCCGCCAGCATTTAATAAACATAGCCAAAAATATTCACGTATTAAATTAATAAGGAAATAGTCCTGTTTCATTTTTTTATTCATGAATACTACTCATTTTGACGTGATCTTAGGTGATCATACATTTAAAATCGTATCTCCCTATTGGTGACGTCAGCAAAAGCGATTACGGACATATTAAGAGGGGACTGTAGTCCTGAGGAATTTGAAAAATAGGTATTTGTAGAAACTATTGCCGTCGCGCTGCACCTTCGGGCTCTCCCTGTAAAGTGCGAAAAGGACAACTGCAGCTTAGGATGATTTTACCTACAAAAATCTTGACAAAAACGTTTCGTATTCTACTGTTTTCTTCTTCAAAAGTGGATTGATCTAAACAATTTATATATTAAAATTTAGAGGAAAAGCATGTCTATGCTGCTATTATTATTATTTTTTGTTAAAAACTTACCAAATTTGTCTGATAGTCGCCTGAACATGACGGTAAAAACGGGCTTTTTTTAGAGTTTTTGAATTTTTATTTCATATTTTTGAAATTTAAAAAAATAATAATTATATAATATAAACATGAATTAGATCAGGATTTTTTGGAAAAATATCATTGCTCTAGAGCCATTATCTACGAAGAAAACAGCAGAATGCGTTTGTATGGAGAAAGGCTCAATAGAATACCCTCTTAATATAATGTTCCTCAACCGAAAATATAAATAGTAACAAAGTAAGGCAAAATCATTTAGGTTAATTAAATTTAAATGTAAGTAGGTAATTAATTATGTTATGAATAAAATCTACAACCTAGAGACATTGTATCAATAAGTAGATAGTAAGTCATAGTTTTCGCTAACGCTAAATTAATAAATTATTTTATGTGATAATATTATTGTTGCACAGGCGCAGCGGAAATTGAAAAACAATGTTGTAGCATAGTGTAATGAAATCTAATAGTGGGGCAACTCGCCGTCTAGACAGGTCAACGATGAGGTGGGTTGCGGGGCAGAGCGGCGTCCCCCCGACCCTTAGTCCCAGGCGTCCCGTCCGGCCGACAGGTAGTGCGTGCCGGTACTCCGCTGAAAGTTTGGCTCGCGCTAGCGCTTATTATAATTTCTTTTACAATGCGTTCTACATGTGCAGTTTACGGTTGTTTGTCGGCATCGTACAGAAGTAATAGTGAAAACTTGAGATTTCATCAATTTCCAAAGGAAGAGAATCGGTAAGTGCCTACTAACCTATTATACCTAAATAAATATTATCTCTAATTAGTAAACAAAGTCGCGTTTTGTTTACTTCTAAATTATTTTAACCTTCCAATGGATTTTGATACGGTTTTAACGAATATACGAATTTTATAATATTATAATTTGTTGATAATTTTGTATTTTTGTTTTGTTGTTATGATTTTGTTTGTTTGTTAGATCGCACTAAAGTACTGGTCGGAATTGATTTCATATTTGTGTTTTATAGTCCATTTATCGAGTAAAGCTTTAGGCTATATAACATAACGCTATGACCAATATAAGTGGCGCACAAGTGAAAAATGTTGCAAAAACGGGAAAAAAATATTCCTTTTGAGCGCTTCCGTTGCGTGCGCTGCGTAAACGGTTAAAGTTATGCAAAAATATTGTATGACGGAAATCTTCCGCTTGAAAGGTTCTAAAAAAAAGTCCGCAACAGCATAGGTCTATCTTTTAAGGTTGACTTAATAATACCCTTTTATGGTAACCAAATTTGTTCCAAAATAATGCATTATTTCCGAAGGTGTTTTCACAAACATAATATTAATCCATATTCAAATAAATACGTAATTCATCACAAGTATTTAATTTCGAACAAAATTGCCCTCGACAGCATTTAATTTAAATGAATATCTCAGGAGAAATCATAGTTTTTAAAAATATATCTTTAACTTTAGACGGACTATGCGCACGGAGCGCGCTCTCAACCCGATGCAAGGCGAGGGCGGGGCGGTCATGAGGGGGAGGGCGCAAATGCTTAGATAGTAGGTAACTATTCCACGCGGGCGAAGTCGCGGGCAGAAGCTATTTTTTATAAAATAGTTTTTAGTTGTATTAATATTCCAGTTTCTATCGCTACAAAATAAAATTAACGTGTTATTATTTTTTGTGACAACCCTAAGCTATTTTCAATGTCTAGACGATTGTCGGCATTTCGACGCAGACAAAGGAGTGCCCACTATTAGATTTCATTACACTATGGTTGTAGGTTGTAAACACGGAAGAGATAAATAAGATTGGAATGGCCATGTGGGCGGGGCAGGCGCGCCACAGTTATGGTTAGGCAATCATAACTCGCCCGAATCATACATTCGCCACGTTTAGTGTGCTTAGGACTACTTCAGAGAACAGAGCTCCGCTTTAAAATGCCGTGTTGTGTTATTCTTACGTGATAGACAAAAAGTCAGACCTCCAGTATATAGCGAGGAGGTATATCTTTCCATCTGTAAGTCCAAAATAGCATTTATTTACACAATAATTGATAAAAACATAAAAATATACTGATCACTATGAAATTCCGAACATCAATCATATTATTGCAACAAGTTACAAATAAAATACATTGCCCGATGTGTTCTCGCTTAATCAACGCGATGACCTAGTCCGCTTGCAATGTACTGCATGCATTGCGTTCTCTACACTTCAACCATGGCCGTTGTTCGTCGTTTGCCGGGGTTGGCCGTGAGAGATGCACGGCGTACATCTATCGATATATCGATATCGAGGTGACCGTGCAGTTAAATAAAAGCATCGATAGAATTCTCAACTATATTTACGTTTGACAAAGATTATTTATGAAATAATATATATTTAATTGATGAGAGTATATTTTTAGTTAGATGTATTTTATATTATATTAATCATTGAATGAATGAAGATGAAGCGGCATGTAGACCATTTTATTTTACTTAGATTTTAATACTCACTAGATACAATATAGTCTAGTCAAATCTAAGTCAAATACTATACCTACCTATTTTATACGTGTTTAGTTTAATATTTGATTCTATTCGACATATTATGCAATTAATTATAATAATGTTATAACTCTATGATTACGTTTTGTTCCAAGGGCAGTAATTCTTTTAAATTAAATAAAAATAGTTCTTGATTTTTATGTTCCTCTTTTCCCCATTCAATATAAAAATACATAACAGACTGAGAATTTATCGATAAAAATATCGATAAATTCTCAGTCGGCTTTTCAAGCACTAGCGTATGCTTGTTCCCTGTGTGTGTCTAATGCCTACGGGAGCTTGGTGCTAGTGTGTGAACAAATTGCTGCCCACAGATTTATGTGTGTGTGATTTGAGTGTGTGCGAAAAACTTGTAAAGATAATGTTGCGTATGGGTGAATCTTCAGAAAATATTATTTTTGAGTAAATTTTGTGGATTCTTGAAAACCTGCGTGCATCGCTCATATTTTTTAAAAGTATTAATAGGCATGTTCAGATAACAAGTTTTTTATTAGTTTGCCTGCAGATAAACAAGAATTTAAAGAGATATTAATATTTTTTTAAAAACTATTTTTGAGGATAATGATTTAATGTGAGAAAAATGATTTACAAACTTAGGAAAATGACGATATGTTGAGGACAATGATAATGCTCATGAATTTAAATGAATAAAGTAAAATTTAAAATATAAATGATTCTGTACCCAAGAAGTTAATTTTATTCATCTGTCGGGAATCTTTAAGTAGCTTCTGTAATCTCTGTAACTTTATTGTTTGTGCCTTGTGTTTTTTCTTATAAGATATGAGAAGTCTTAAAAGCCGTATTCTTTTCTTTGACTCTTCATATCTATTTTTTTTTAATAGCTGATTGAGTATCTGCACGTGTCATCTTCTTAACTTAATAAACTTATAGATACTTAAAAATATATATAGTCTTGACTCAGCCTTCACTTAATCTAGAAAAAAGCGCGCGATACAATCCGATGTATCGCGCGCTTGTTTTTCAAGGTCTGAAATTTAATCTACGTCCATTTCAGAAATACTGGTAAATGGTTTTAAATTGGGTAACCTATCCCAATATATAACCATTTACCCAATATAGATATACCCAACTTTCACTACCATACATAAGTGTCGGCGCCAACACTCCCCCAATCACAGCCAGCCGTGCCCTTTCGGACACTTTCCGGCTATTCATGAAGGTGTGTAGCGCCCCTTTCACCTGGTTACCAGCACTCACTCTGCTTTCAATGTCACTCTCATGTTTCCATCTCTAGTAAACACAGAGCCCAGATATACAAACTCTATCACTTGTTCTACTCTTACGCCACCTATCAAAATATTGCACGCTGTCATAATTTCTTCCCTTTCGAAGTCCATCACTTTTGTCTTGGATACATTCACTCTCATTCCCTTATTCTTAAAAGCACCGTCCATAATTGTTACCATCTTCTGTAACTCCCCCTCCAATGGTGCAAGGACAACTTGATCATCGGCATAGAGGAGACATTTGACGAGTAACTCAACTCATTCATTCTTAGACCACATTCACTCACTTTCAAATCCTTCAGACAACTGTCCATAAATAAGTTGAACAGCCACGGTGACGCTACACATCCTTGTCTTATTGATGTCAAACCATTCAGTATATCCTGACACATGCACTGGAATCGTCAAAGAGCGATTTCAGTGCCTGAATCAGGCTGCCATTCGCCCCATACAGGGACAGTGCTGACCACAATTCATTCCTAATCACTCTATCGTAGGCCTTTTCCAAATCTACGAACGCGCAATAGAATTTTTGGCCATTGGCCAAACATTTTCGGCTACGCATCGCAAGGAAAAGACCTGATCCGTACATCCCATGCTCTTTCTAAATCCCGCTTGCACATCCCATATTTTGTCTTCTGTTCCTTTCACCACTCTCTCGATCAAAACTTTTGCATACAATTTACCGGCAACACTGAGAAGGCCTCGGTAATTTTTGCAGTCTTGCTGTGACCCTTTTCCCTTGTAGAGTGGCACAATAACGGCTTTGCTCCAATCCTTTGGTACAAGCCCGTTACTCGAGCACAAGTTGAAAAGGCGGTACAGTTGACTAGCTACCACGCCTTGTCCAGCCTTCAGCATTTCGGTCGATATCCTATCATATCCTGCAGCTTTTCCGGATTTCATACTATCCAACGCTTTCACAATTTCATCCATACCAATACTATCTTCACTTTCTACTGTTTCATTCATCACCGAGGTAGACTAATAACTCCCTTTCAAACAATCCTTCAAAATATTATTTCCATCTTTTTAATATGCATTCTTCCCCATTGACGAGACTTCCATCTTGGTCTCTGATTTTATTGAGCTCCAAGGTTTCCTCGAGCTCTTTTTATGGATTTCCAGAAAAAAATTATGTTACGCTGGAAATTCTCAGACAACCGTTTATAAAATCATCTTTCTGCTCATCCTTCTTAATTTTCACAATTTCTTTTACGATACCTTGCACTCTTTTATATTCCTCTCTGGTCTTGGACACATCTTCGTCCTTAGCCTTTTGCACTCTTTGGTTGGCTCTAACCTAACCTAACCAATCTACCCAAGCTTTCTTCTTCTTACAAATTACTTCCTATACCTCTTTATCCCACCATATATTCTCTTTTATTCTGCAATTTCTTCTTTTAGAGACTCCGCATACTTCTGTAGCAACATTCACGACTCCTTCCTTCAAACTCTTCCATCTCAGATATATCATCTAGTATTCTAAAACATCAAATTTTACGCTTAATTTTCTTTTAAACTCTGCTTTCATGTCATCGTCTTGCATTTTCAACTTTAATGTAGATGAAGCGAAAGTAGTGTGCCGGGATCGTGGCAAGTGGAAATCTATAGTCTCTGTCTACCCCCATGGGAGACAGGCGTGACAATATTTATGTATGTATAAATCTTTAAGTCTACACTATCTTCACACAAAGCCTTGCATTGGGGACCTTCATACGTAGCGTATATATACATTAAAATCTTCCAATATATACAAAAATCGTCTATCTTCAACAATAAGACGATTTGTATCAATTATTAAAATGTAGTACTTAAGCTCCATGATAGTCTATATTATTAAACTCGACCTTAAACAAATGCATAATTACGAACTCCTATCATTATCCTCAACATTTGTCATTATCATTCCACATAATGTCATTCTTCTCAACGTTCGTCATTATCCTGTCAGTACAAATTCAGGACAATGATGTTGAGAAAAATGATGAATCGGGAAAAATCTTGCTTAAACTTGTTTTGCGCACGTGTTATTTCAACAAACGTTTTATAACTGCGTATGTACACAAAACCTTCATAGTTTTTTGTTAAACGAAAAGAATAACAAAATAATTTGACGGATAAATAAATGAAAATGTAAATGACGTTTGCAATGAAACTTTTTGGAGAATGAATTTCAAAGTCTTACCTGCAAAAAACGCAGGCATGTATCTTCACCAAAGCACGTCGCCCGGCTGTGGTGCGGGGAGGTCTGTTCGCACAGCCACGAGTTTCCCCCCCACCCGTCTCTTACTCGACTTAATATTGAAAACAAGCATAGTGCAGGACAATGACGCACATTTTTTTAACATGAGTTTTTTATTTATTTACTTAGCGAGTATTGGCCATGTTGTCAAGAATATGAAGATTGATTATGTATAATTACAGCACTCAACATCAAATAGCTAAATGAAGTCAAGATTTTTTTATATCATCAAAATATAGACCGCATGTGCTGAGGCGACACGTGAAAAAATGGCAATTTTATGTGTTTTTTTTTAATATATTTTTTATTATAATTTTTTTACGATGATAGTTTAACGCAACATTTTTGTTGATTATTTAAGTATTAAAAGTATCACTCAAAAATAAAATACATACACACGTTCTCGAGAAATTTTCAAAGACATTAATTTCGAGCCTCTCGAATATTGACCCGTATGTTTGAGAATTGAAATAGTGGGAGTAAAGCGGCGACACTGGTCCTCGTACAAAATAGCAGCTAGGGCCTTTCCAACCTTATTTATCTCTTCCGTGGTTGTAAATGAATATTATAAGACGCGCTCGACTTGCTAAAATACAATCATACCTACGTATAGAATGAATAGAACGAGTCGTGCTAACTCGTAACTACTCGTGAGCGCCCGCCGCGCTGCTACTGCGCCCGATAGCGTTGTGAGTGGGACGAAATATCAACAACATATCGCACCCTCTCGCACAATTCGTAGCGTTCAGCTTTTAAAACTTAAAAGTCCAAAGCAGCGTTGCCAGAATGTTACTTTTGTAACATTTTACGTTACTTTTGACCCGCTCGTGTTACCTCTATGTTACACGACTGTAAATGTTACTTTTACGTTACTTCTAGGACTTAATAAAAAATAATAAAATATTTACCAAAAACAAAAAAAAAAACATAAAACGGAACGCATGTAAGAAAGTTTCGTTCGTCCTAGATTCGTGCTGATATTGTTGTTATTTGTTACTTGTTATTGTTTTTGTCTTATAGCTTATTCACTCACTCACATATATTTTGAATTCATCCCGCTTACTTAAGGCTAAACATTCGGCACTAGGGGCGATTTTTTTTTTTTTCTTGGTTTTTTGTTATTATTCGGCACATTCTAGGTACGCACGGCTACGCATCAAGCTATACAATACCAGTTTACACTGGCCTCTTACTATTAGGAAGCATATATAATTCCAAATCAGCTTAAACTGGATTCACATAGGTTGACCTGTAGCCATGTGTACAGTCGCCAGCACAGCAGGTTATACAAATCTGTCAAATTACTCCAAATGATTTTAAACCTTAAAGTGTAGGTGATTAAGTTCAAAGTCAACTAAAAAAAGATATTCTATGGTACCTTGATGTGCTGGCCACCGTATTAGCAGTAGAAATTGCAACAAAAAATACCGGCCTAAACATACCGGCGAAGTGTGGGTGTACATTAGTACAACTCTGCCACCTTTCGCGGTATACAGTATGTAAAAAAGTACCATAATATAGTATTAAAGTCATTTCCATGTAAAATTAGGTACCTAATGTTACTTTTTTCGTGAAAATGTTACTTTTTGAGCCAACCCATGTTATATTTGACTATCTGTCACTGGCAACACTGGTCCAAAGTCCAATCAGTCTAGGTTGATGTGTGGCCGTGTGTACATTATACAGCAACATAGGTTTAAAATAAATCAACCTTTTACATTTATTTTGTAGACAACTGTAGTATTTCGTCATTAATAGGAATCATAAATCAATAAAAAATGTACTACAAACCTTAGCAGTTGAGTATAAAGTGCTTCCACAATCATCAAATTCAATGTCTCTGCAAGCTTTTAAATGCAGTTCTAATGTTTTTACAAGTTTTGTTTCTTCATTACTGTATTCATAAAATA
The DNA here is from genome assembly GCA_958496365.1 of Subacronicta megacephala. NCBI lineage: Eukaryota > Metazoa > Arthropoda > Insecta > Lepidoptera > Noctuidae > Subacronicta > Subacronicta megacephala. The sequence goes on along the minus strand of OY292515.1, from coordinate 9,294,400 downwards.
ACACATCTCCTACAATATTGGCAATTGCTAATAAGTTCTTGGATGGATGAAGTGATATATCAACAATAAAATCTTCACATATTATTGATGGGGGATGATCTCGAACTTTATTTTTTTCAGCTTTTATAGCCTTAACAACATCATCATCATCTTCTTCCTCTTCAGTTTCATTTTCATCTAAATGCTCCAAAGGTTCATCTTCACTCATGTCATGTTCATCAGGATCTATAAAGAGTGCACATAAAGCAGATTAGCTAGAATTAGTTAAGCTTATTGGACAAATATTCGATAGAATAAGATCGTCCACAAGACCTAACCAAATACTAACAAAATATGGGCATGTAACTGCAGTAAAGCCTCACTCTTTTTTGTTTTAAATTATTGCTTCATTTTCTCCTTTATCTTGAATGCATTTAAATACTCATACTCGCAAAAAAAACAGCCAAAGGCCACACAAACTTTTTTCCCACTTGGGAAATTGAAAGGTGTATTTTGTGCATTGATTTTTCGTATTTGTTTTTAATTACCTCTAGTATTTATTAACTCTTCCCCCTAAGGCTACTCTCTGACCGTCAGTTATTTTGTTGATGAAGATTTATTAAAAAATCTAGTGACTTTTTTATATATTTTTTCACGCAATCTAGTGACATTTTGGTAAATGTCTGGTGAGTTAATTTTGTCCTAAGCGGCAGCACTGCGTTGGGGGCCCCCGTAGCCCAGGGGCTCCGTATCATTGAAAGGGCTAATACGGCGGTAGCTACGCCCCTGTTTTGGTAGGAAAATGGAAATATATACTTAATTATAACCTAAAATAAAAATTCAGTCAACCCCCATCATGAACAAACGTAAATAATATTGAAAGCGATAACACTGACCATTTACTGACAATGCATCATCTTCACTTGAATCATTATAGCTCGTTGAACTATCTTCATCGGATGAGTTTTTGTCGAATTCTTTGAAATTCTGGGTCATGTTTTTTCTTCTTTGCCGCACAGACAGAAACCACAGACTATTAACTACAAGACTAGACAGACAGAAATAAAACAGACAGATAGTGAGTGACTGGTCTCTGGTCTAGCTGTCTATTCTTTTTTTTTGTGTGACTCATGTCCTGACTCATTGAGGCTATAAGACCAGTGTCGTCGGCGTATCTTAAGTTTTTTACGACCTTGCCGTTTACTTTGACTCCGATCTGTAGTCCCTCCATATGATCGCCTCTGAGTAAAGATTGAAAAGCAAGGGCGACAAAATAACACTTTGTCTGACTCCACGACATATCTCCAAAAGATCAGTTTCCGAGTTTTCAATTCTGACAGTAGCTTTCTTGTTCCAGTACAAGTTCTTAATGGTTCTAATGTCCTTGCCATCCAGTCCAACATCAGTCAAGCACCGTAGAAGGATATCGTGCTTTACGCAATCAAACGCTTTCTCATAATCAATGAAGCGCAGTAAGAGGTCGGTCTGCATATCTCTACATTTATGCACCAGAACATTAAGAGCAAACAGCGCCTCGCGAGTACCCATTCCTGACCGGAAACCAAATTGGCTGTCCCCCAGCTGTTCGTCGCAATGTGGCCGTATTCTGTTGTGAATTATAACTAGAAATACCTTAAGTACATGGCTCATAAGGCTAATCGTTCGGTAGTCCGCACACTTTTTAGCTTTAGCTTTTTTGGGTAGGGTCACGAATGTTGATATGATGAGCCAATCATCGGGAAGTTTTCCTGAGTCATATATCTGGTTAAAGAACTGAGTTAGAAGAACATCCATATATCCTCACATATATCTATCTTCCATCAATTTGAGAACCTCAACATGTATGTTATCAGGGCCGAGTGCTTTTTCTGTTTTGGCTGCTCTCAATGCTTGTTTAACTTCAGATGGTAAATATGGGTGGCCCTGTGTCTTCCGTAGAGGAACCGTTTTGAATGCCCGGTCCACTTTAAAGAGCATTGTTTTGAGTGAAGTTACTCCGTACTAGAATAATGGTTACATTTTCGTTAATTACTAAAAATTTCATTGAATGTTTTTACGTTAAAGTTTTGAACAATTGTTCTTATATCACTAGAAAGAAAGAAAACTTTTTATTTTGGACTCACACAGATTCAAAAGATAAAATGGCACACACAAGATAAAAAAATAAAAAAGCTAAATGAGAAATCCTGTGCGAGGCCAAAAAGGGTCCCCATCTCAGCATAATGCCGTGACATTATAAAATGCCACAGCGCTGGTATTCTGATAGGGCCCTATTAGTGATGCCACGGGCAATCACAACCGCAGAGCAAATTTTAATAAAAATAACAGTAAAATGTTACATAAATATTAAAACGAAAAACAACAAAAATAATACATACATACATACACTCACGCCTTTTTCCCACAGGGGTAGGCAGAAACTATGGACTGCCACTTGCTACGACTCTTGCATATCTCTTTCACTTCTTCCACATTCATACATCTTTTCATACACACGCGCCGGTTGCGAGTACTACGCACCTGACCTTTTTGGAGAACCTCGCCGATAAGATCGGTGTACGTCCTTCTACGGCGACCTCTCCCGACGCTGCCACTAACATTCGCCTCATAAATTCCATTCGTTAATCGTCTTTCATTCATTCTCTCGACATGCCCAAACCATCTTAGCATATTCCTTTCAATTCGTTTCGTGTCACTATATCATCTTTCAGTCCGCAACGTTGTCTTATCACACTTAAAAAAAAAAAAACATAAAATAAATAAAAGTAGGGAAGAGTTTGAAGTGTGTGTTGTGCATTTTGAATTATAAATATTAATAGCAATAACATAAGCCGTCGCTTCCACATAATATTCATTTGTCATTGCCATAGACAATGCAAAAGTGATATGGATGTATGGAGGGTAGAAGTAAAGGAGGACCGTCTTATAAGGGGGATTAGTCGAAAAAGTGTCCACTTGTGTACAGCAAATTATGGTTCGAAAACTCACCGAACTAGCGCTAGTGTAGCAAGTGGAAATGATATAAATGTAGCAGCAGAGTGAAGTGTGCTGAGTTGAAAAATTTAACATTTCTCTTGACTTCTGTAGTTAAGAAATATGCAGTATTTAAAATCTCAACTATTTACGTAGTCAACTGTAATTTAGTAAATAATAACATAATTATGAAACTCCTAAAATAACGTGCATAGTGATTTGTTTTTTATGCAATTTCGTTGATACACTTTTGTTATTTTAATGATTTTATTGTTGTTAATACAAAAAGAACAAATATAGACGCAACGGGAAAACTTTGTTCAGTGAAAAGTTGTCCAAGTGGACGAAAATTGAAAAGTAAAGGAATTGATACGTCTCAACCTAGATCTTTTTTTCGACGAACAGTATGTATAATCAATTTTTATTAACTATTTAAAGATACAGAAGTTAACTATAACAATTTTGTAACAACGCCAAATTACTTTCGTGAACGTACTGCTAGTTAATAAAATAAAATAAAATATGATTTTTCGTTAAAAATATAAATAAAAAAATATAAACAAAGCGGAAGTTTTTCTTTCCTTTTTTAATTTAGTAACCTACTCTAATAATTTGTGGCGCTCTTTTTAAAATTCTTCCACTTGCTACTACAGCGCCTCCCTTTCAATGGACACTTTTTAATACACTGAGATGGTCCTCCTTTCTTTCTACACTCCATATATGGATGCTAATACATATAATTAAATAAGGTTTTACAATCTTAATACAAATACAATATTAACATAATAGATATGGTAATAAATTTTGCCTTTGACAACTTCTGACAAATAAAGGGACCGAGGGCGGCGCGGGCGCGAAATGCAGTCTGCCACTACAGACTGCGATTGATAGTCTGTGCACGAATTATGCAGGGTGCAACGCGGTGCAACGACAGTCACAATTATCAATTATAACTATCACTACTGATCAAAGTTTTATTTTTATATAATTTCAAAGGTAAGTTTCAATAACTTTAGTGAGATTATCAGAGTGAGTAAATCGGGATTCCATAAAACTTCTTGCTTAAACATATAAAGTTAAAAGTTCCACATACATACATACACATTACACTCACGCCTTTTTCCTATAGGGGTACGCAGAAACTACAGAACGCCATTTTCTACAACTCTTGTATAATTCTTTTGGTTCATCCACATTCATACATCTTGTCATACACATGCGCCTGGTACTACGCACCTTACCTTTCTGAAGGATCTTACCAATAAGATCGTGGTATATCTTTCTAGGTCGTTCCCTCCCAGTGGTTAAAGGTTCCAATTCATAATTATTAGTTGTCGTGTGGAATAGCTGGACTTCCATCGGCCGCGTCCCCGGGTGGTGGATAGGGGAATGCCCCCCAGATATGGGAGGTACTGGGGAAATCAAATACCCAGCGCGAACCAAAACCAGTAGGCATGGGCGTGCCTTAAGTCTTGTAAGACGCGGCCTAGGGGATCGTCCCCCATCAAAAAAGACGAAGCTGTGGATCAGCTAAAATCATGAAATGGCGGAATCAAAAACTAAACTACCCCAGGAGGGTACCATTGACAATGGAGAATCCCTCCCTGAGCGGTGTTCTCCAGGGCAGAGTTCAGGCAGCCCCTCGGATTCTGGGGGGGGGGGGGGCAAATTTCGCTCTAATAATGTAACACTTACTCAGCAGATCTTCCACAGAAGAATGTTTACTAACAGACTAAGATCAAACTCTTATAGCGGGCCTTGCCTTCAGGCGGAGGCACCTACTGATGCACAAACCATCGAGCTAGACTGCAGTCAACATGCTAAAAATAGCGACACACAAGGTTGGCAAGAAGTGAATAATCGCAAAAGACAGAGAAACAGTCCAGAAACTACACCACGCATCCAGAAACAGACTAAACTTAGTTATTGGTTGGCAGCCCCAGTAGCAACATCAAACAGTTTTGCCGAACTTGAAACTATTGATCAATCAAAAACCACGGAACAAGTAACGCACCAGTCAGTTAGACCTCCACCTTTCTTCATTGACAAAATCAGCAACATTCAGCCCTTGTCTATAATGCTACAAACTGTAGCTCCAGGAGATTATGAAATCAAAATCTTACAAAGTGAAAGAGTTACAATTCAACCAAAATCCTCTGAATCATACTCAAATATCTACAAAGAACTCAAGAATAGAAACACTGAGTTCTTTACATACCAACCAAAACAAGAAAGAAGCTTCAGAGTAGTACTTAAACGCATTCACCCCTAAACTGGTACTGAAGAAATAAAAGAGGCCTTAGAAGAACTAAACCATAGACCCAAAAACATCTGGAATGTTAAAAACAATAAAACAAAGAAACCTCTCCCTATATTCTTCATTGACTTACAACGTTTACAATGTTTTGTCGTCATCGTCAATGGAAATGTGGGCTTAGAATTTAGATTTTAACATTACCTTGTGTGCAAACACTGTGGTTTGCACCGCGATCCGATGGATAGAGTTGAATCAATCAGTCGATCAGATCGCATGGTTTCGACCCGATCCAATGGATTTTCGCAATTGGATTGTATGCGCACAATTCTATCTACGAAAGTATTAATCGCATCTGCGCATCAGAAATCACAACACTACGGCTGCTTTCCACTTGGCGATCACAACGATCACGCTCACGACCGCAGTTTTTCCCGTTCCACTTGCTTGTGAGCGTTACCGTCGTAAACCTAAGTGGACCGGAGTTTAGGATTTTCTCAACGATCACTTCGACCCATCTTTTTAGAGGGGTCTTCATGGGCGTCGCGTGGGCGTAAGTCATAACTGCATGAGCGACGTTTTCGCCGCGACCACAACGACCGCGGTCGCCATGTGGAACGGCTAAAGAGCGTTTTGATCGTTGTGATCGCCAAGTGGAACGCAGTTAGAACGCTATATATTTTTTGAAGGTAGGTTGCTTTCAGGCCTGTCAGTAACAGGTGACAGTCAGTGTCATGTCAGTGCCTCAGTGTCACTACACTTATACACTAGTGTCAGTGGTCTTATGATTAGGACTCCAAGCCAAAACCAATAAATAAAAATAATAAGATTAGGACTCGTTTTAGAGTTTATTTACGTTTACATAATACCTTCCCGTAGTTCAGTGAAGTGAAGTTCATTATCCCATCCTCCTTTCAAATAATACAGGCGTCATACAGGATAGAAGCTAACTAATATTTCTCTGGTTTGGAGTCCGCGGTCCTACTATTTATAAAGTTATATTCTTCGCCCATACTAGGTCCTCTGGAGCACCTGGCCAGATTACAAACTAGACGTCTGTGCTAGATTATTTACCAGCTAAGGCCCAGACAGTTTGAAGATTGAACATAAATAAAGTAGTGAAATAAATAAATGAAGTGTCTTTGATACAATATCAATTTGACCTCGACTCTATCCCAGCAAACTTTGAATAAAAAGGTAAGAAAGACGACATTTGATATCTATAAACTATAAGAACTATGCTGTTGAAACTTGGTACGTTAATGTATTCTGTGAACCGCATTAAGATTTTCACACAAAAATAGAAAAAAACCGGCCAAGTGCAAGTCAAGAATTGGTAGTTGTATTTTTACATTTAGGCACAACACATGATTTCCTAGTAAGTATTTGGATTGGACATTTTTTAAAGTATTTAGGTTTAATTTCGACGGTACGGGCGCGTGACTGCTAGCGCACTGAGTGATCCAGACTGAGCGTGTTGTGCGATGACGTCATACCGTAACCGGTGGCCCGCGTCATACGGTTACAACTTGTTTTACTTGTAAATCGGAAACTAATTGACGTATCGAAGTAATTCGTTCACTAGTATTTTTTATTTTTGACAGAGAATATGGAGTGCTAACAATCAAAATTAGTTAACATTCTTCATTGCAACTTTATCTATTGTTGAACCATTGATGGGTCCCGGCTCCTAATTCCGTGAAGGGGATATTTATACGATAGTAGTATGTATATTTTACGGGTAACGTGATTAACTGGGCATTTTTAATAAGGACCGGCCATTAATAATAATGCCCGATGGCCCGTGGTCCATGGAATAAGTCAGTGTTTGAGATAGCTTGAATTTATCACTTGGACCGGGCAGTAAAACTCTTAACCAGTCAAATGTACTATTAACTAGCAAAATCGGTCAAAAGTAGTTTTAATACAGTTAAAACTACTTTGCTTTAGTTAGACAATAATACTTTTGACTAAAATAACAATCAAAAGTAGTTTTGCCCAATGGACCTGGTTAAAAGTACTTTTGACTAATTGGAGCCGATTAGCCGCCATATTTCAAAATTAAAAGTTCGCTGCAAAATTCTAATTACAGATATCGGTTAGGTTAGAACTGTGACCACACAACGCCAGAACCAAATTCATATCATAATAAACAAAAACACAAGTTCACCTATTTTATTACTTTGCCCAAGATAGAGTGGGCATTATTCATAATGGCCGGGTAAAGTGAATAATCATGCTGTTTTAATCACATTGCCCAATTGAGTCGGGCATTGTGAATACGGACCGGCCATTATTAGTAGTTCCCGGACTTATCAAATTGCCCGTAACATATATATCTTACCACAAATAATCATAACTGCGACATCATCTATTGTTGGAGCATTGATTCAATGATCCAAGTTAATCCTCCATATTTGGCAGCCAGCTCCATGAAGGGATATTTTACGACATTATTGCACGTTTTCACGTTTATGTTGACCTGGTACTTTAGCTGTGTGTTGGCTCCCAGTTCTGCCTGCCTTTTACCGTTTAAAAAAATAAAATAAAAAAATGTTTATTTGCACAAAACTACATAGTAACACAACATAGGAACCCCAGACTTCCAAACTAAGTAAAAACGTTTATGTTAGCATGGTCATTTATGTTGACTGAGTTCTAGGCATGGATAACTCCAGACACATACCTAAAATTAAAATTTCTTTATTTGACATACATCTATATCCTCGGATATATATCCCAAACAATAAATTTATCCTTCCTTCCATTTCCAAAAATAAACAACTCCGTAACAACTAAGTAACTCCGCCTCCAACTGAATAACAATCAATAATACATCAATCCCGGATATTATTAAGCAGATATGGATATGTGGATATAATACGAAGTCGGAGTTACATTAATCCCTACTTCCCTATTAATATTATAAATGCGAAAGTAACTCTGTCTGTCTGTTTTTGATGAAATTCGGTACTGAGATAGACTAAAGTTTGAGAAAGGACATAGGCTACCTTTTATCGCAAAAAAAAGTTTTGATCGGGTTGCACAAGGGGGTTAAAGTTGTATGGGCGTTCATCATTGTTCTAGATAAAACCATGAAACTTTGTATTATGGCACTTGAAAAAAAACAAATAAATATTTGTTGTACTTTTGTACGTTTTTGAAATTTCGACCTTGAAATAGGGGACGAAAGTGCGTTTGGGAGTCCAAACAAAGTCACGCTTTCAAGTCTAGCCCCGGAGCCGCTTTACTGGACCAATTTGAAAAAATATTTCAATAGAAAGCTACTTTCTTTCTGAGTGACAGGCTATATATTATCCCATAAAATTACAAGAAACGAATAGTCCACGCGTGCAAAGCCGCGAAAATTAATTCAGCGATTTAGTGAAGAATACTAATAAACAGACCTATTTATTCTGCATTTGTAATATAAGTATGGATACGGTATAGATACGGTACGGAATAATTTTCTATATCTTACTGAAACTCAGATCAAATAAAAAGTTAAGATCGAACTACGCCTTATCTTGTCAGTCGAGCTATCGAGCTATTGAAAGCTCGGCTGACAAGATAAGGCGTAGTTAACTATACTCCATTTGGTTAGGTACTTAACTAAAGGTAAACAAATCATAAAAAAGGTTCTTTTATAGGGCCTGTACGAGCTACGCTCGACATAATTACGAAATCACGACAATGCACGCATCATCATTTTGTTAAAGTGTGGAAATTTATAATTAATTTGTATTGTATCAGTTCGCATTCGGTCATCAAGCATTACGCGCGTTCTCATCTATCATTCACCTTATATCTAGTATTTTGGACAATATAGTATCAATTTTAAACTAAATCAAGTGTTTTATCATTTAATTATATCAATTAGTGTTAGAATTTACCCCAAAGTTCTACATGGTCCTTCGAGCCGGATAAAGCGGGATCTTAACGCGATTATAGTGCACGTGTTCGTGTTCCGGTTCTGACTTTATCCACGTGGACAGTGCCATCAGTCCAGATTGTGTATCAAGTGTTGTGTTAGTTTTGTGTTATCAAGGACACTAATATATCAAGAAGCAAGGCTACAGCCAGGTTCCGTAGCAGCGCAGCAAGGCGTACCATACCCTTTCATATCAAGTAGAAAGGCTTATCAAGTAAGATCTTTCCTTTTATTCTCTTCCGCTTTAATCATGTCGCGAGTGGAAGAACTTCTTTCGGAACAGGAAAAGATCGCAGTAGCGATTGAGTCACTTTTTACCAACTTTAAAAAGGACGGGGCGGAACGAAAGACCCCAGATTATATACAACGACGTCTAGATTCGCTAGATAAGTACTGGTCTCAATTTAATAATAATCATCTCACGTTGGTGAACATCGGTGATGCATCGCTTCACTATTTTTCAACTGAAAAGCATGGGTTTGTTCAATCGCAATATCAAAAAATTAGGGATGTGATCAAGAATTACTTGCCGTCAAGAAGCACCGAAGAGAGACCTCAGACGCCTGTCCTCAAACCTCCAACATTCGTCTTGCCAAATCCTCAAGCGCAAGATAGATCAGCAAGCAGTAAGACAGAAGATATGTTGAAAAAACAGCTAAGCAATTTCAAAGCGTACATGAGAACAGTATCTGGGATTAACGTCGAACTTGTCTCAGAAAAATGGGAATTTGAAGATCTGTTGCGTACTCTGCAGTCCCGCTGGTCAGTTATTGACAAGCTACACTGGGAGCTAGATGCAGAATTAAGTGGTTCAAACCGGGAATATGAACAAGAATTCTCTAAATATGAATCCCATTATGACAATCTCAAGAAAACTATCAACAAAAAGATGTGGTCGGTCGCGCATATTGAGAAAACCACACCAAAGATGGACATACCTATCTTCAATGGTAGTTATAGTCAGTGGATTCCTTTCAAGGATCTCTTTACAGAGACTATTCACCGCAATCCATCTCTTTCTGATGCGCAAAAATTACAATTTCTTAAGGGCAAAGTTAGGGGAGAGCCTGAAAAGTTAATTCAGCATTTACAGATAAGCTCGAGTAATTACGCTCTGAGTTGGTCTATCCTCAAAAACCGCTATGATAATACAAGATTAATTTTTACTGCCCATGCAAATACCCTTTTAAATATCCCGAATATACAACAACAATCAGTTAATGGTATCAAGCGTATTCATGACATTACCAATGAGTGTCTAAATGCAATCAAGAATTTAGGCATTGACACTGCATCATGGGACCCCCTTTTGGTCCACATTCTGTCGCAAAAATTGGACACAGACACATATCAAGACTACATGGAGTCGGTGAAGCAACCAAGAGCAATACCGAACTTAGAAGAATTTTTAGAATTTTTGGAGGCCAAGTTTACGACATTAGAAACTTCACGTCGAAAGCAAGATAATATCGCTGTAAAATCAAATTCAAATGATCAGAATCATGCATCAGGTAGAAATGCAAGTTACCAAAAACCTAATTATTATAAAAACTCGTTCTCATCAAGTACTCGAGTTATCCCGTCAAGCAATATGGGAAATAAAAATATCAAGAATTTTTCAACCAATAAGCATTGGTGCGTCGTTTGCAACAATAAAGAACATGGTATTTACTTCTGTCAAAAATTTTTAGAAATGCCGTCACATATCAAGAAGAATGTGATAGATAAACATAATCTTTGTTACAATTGTCTTTACAATCATTATGGTCACCCTTGTAAATCAGAAAAAAGGTGCAGAGAATGTAATAAAGATCATAATTCAATATTACATGAGGTGTTTCAATCAAGTCATATGACACCTCGCCGCGCGCGGCCGGATACAAGTTCAACGGCCGCTGCCTCGGGGCAGCAAGCGTCATTGCAAGTCCAAGGCAATAGTCACGTGTCGCTGCAAGGAGACCCAGTTGAAGTCCTCCTCCCCACCGCAATTATCAAGATTAAATCTGCTGACGGTTCTTACCATGTGCTACGAGCGCTGTTAGACCAGGGTTCGCAGACCTCACTTATCACGGAAAATGCAGCACAGGTTTTAAAACTACCCCGTCAAAAATGCAAGGGCGTAATATCAGGAGTCGGCGCCAAGGAAAATAGTTGTAAGGGGGTGGTAAATATTCAATGCCAATCAGCGGTGGGAGAGTTCACTTTTAATACAGACGTTTTTATCATGAAAACATTAATAAGACATTTACTGAATTGCTCAGTACCCAAGCCGAACTGGGCATTCTTGAAGAATATCAAGCTAGCTGATCCAGAATTTTATAAAAGCCGCCCTGTCGACTTACTGTTAGGAGCGGACGTGTATTGTCTTATCTTAATGGAGGGCATATGTAGAGAAAGTGTTAATTTACCTACAGCGCAACAAACACAGCTGGGGTGGATTTTAAGTGGAAACGTCAAGACCTTTCAATGTAACGTAGTTTTGAACAATTTAAATGAGATAGAAAAGTTTTGGGAAATAGAAGATATCTCCAAATCATCTGATTTATCTTCGGAAGACCAGAAATGCATACAATTTTATCAGGAAACGACATCAAGGAAAAATGACGGCAGATATGAAGTCAGAATACCATTAAAACCAAATTATCAAGAAATGTTAGGCGAATCTAAAAACAAAGCTATGGCGCAATTCTATCAATTAGAACAGAAATTCAAAAGGCAGCCGGAAATTGCAAAAGAATATAAGTTATTTATTAATGAATATTTGTCACTAGGACACATGACACATAAATTATATAGAAAAAATATGTCCATCAATTAAAACAGAGTCCCACTGCGAAGCGATCATATTACAACTATGGCATGGGTTCAAGGAACTGCAACATAACAACAACATTTTAATGAACTATCAGACAAGTACAAACAGAAGGCTACGCCCGCGACGTGGTCTAATTAACGGCATCGGCTATGTAGCGAATAGCCTGTTTGGAGTTTTAGATGAACATTTCGCTGAGAAGTACGAAAAGGATATAGGGTAACGAAAATCATCTAGCGGCTCTGTGGAAAAATCAAACGTCAGTAGTAGAAGCAGAGTTTAACTTACTGAAAAGAACAGAAGAAGTTATGGGCCATCATCATAAATTAATACATCAAAAATTTAATCTCATGGAAAAGGCTTCAAATCAAATTAAGGAGAGAATGCAAAACCTGTCATTATCATCGGATTTTATAGAAACTGCGATGATTGCAAATAATATTTTATTTAGTCTTAGAAGTATACAAGAGACTCTGCTAAACACAATAACTAATATTTATAATGGAAAATTCAACTTCCAACTTCTCAGTCCCGAGCAGTTAAGGCACGAGTTAAATGTTATATCAGGACAGCTGCCAAAGGACTTATCATCTCCCATTGATAGCTTCAATTTAGCAGAAGTTTATAACTTATTAAAGGTTCAAACCAGAATGTCACCAAAATATCTTATCATTGAAATTAAAATCCCATTAATTGGAAGGGATATGTATGAAATCTTCAGACTCATTCCCATACCCTACTTGACCGGTAACCAAATGACAACGGTGGTGCCGATCGCTGATTATGCTGCAATTAATCTAAAGAAGGATGCCCTTATATCAGTTACTGAAAGAGATCTTCAACAATGTACGCAACATAATATCAATTTAATTTTCTGTTATTTGAAAAAACCTATTTATCATATCAAGGACGACCACAGTTTATGCAAAACATTACCCGATACAAGGATATGCAAATCTATCACCAGCTCCTGTGACAATACATGGAGAGAGTTAAAAACATTAAATGAATACTTTTATTCTTGTTGTAAACAATGTCATATGAAACTACTGTGCGAAGATCAAGTTACCGCCGTCCAGCTGACAGGCAATGGGTTATTTGCAGTTAACTCAGGTTGCCTTATTAAATCAGCTGATTTCTTTATGTACGCTCATAAGGCAGAAACAAGTAAAATCAAGATCAGTTCTGAAATCGAGGCTCCAAAAATAGCTCCAATAAATCACATTATCAACGTATCAATACCTACTGTAATTCCGTTGGAGAATATTTCCCATTCCAATAAACAGCTACAAGAAATTAGGGAACAAATAGATGTTATGAAAGATAACCTACCATTGATTGAAACAGTGTCCACTCATGATGTACACCACTATACTGCAATTTATATCATCATTGGAATAATGTTATTGGTGGCAATTATTTATATGGTAAAATGTGTACGTAAACGACATCAGACCACGCAGCAAGCCGCAGCAGTGACATCACCGGAGCCGCCACCAGCTGCGACCGCCGCGGCCAGGGAGAGGAAACCGCGTACGGCCGTCCGCAACGTTGAACACCAGTACTCGGAGTGTATTAAATGTGAAAGAGTGCAGTGTAATGAAAACGCAAGTGATCTAAGTGAAGTGATTGTACCTCCAAAAACAAGTGCGCGAATATATAAACAAAATCGTGGTACATCTCCAATACTTCGTTCGGTGTTCACAATATCAGAGCCTTAGCATAAGCTATATTTTAAAAGATTGTTGATCATCTTGTATACTTATCATATCATGATTAACTAAAAACATTTAAGTTAAATATAAATTGTTTTATCACCTTGTATTCATTTGCATATCATCAAGTCTACTAATCCTCATCCCAATCTCCCCGCCTGGGAGCATGTACGAGCTACGCTCGACATAATTACGAAATCACGACAATGCACGCATCATCATTTTGTTAAAGTGTGGAAATTTATAATTAATTTGTATTGTATCAGTTCGCATTCGGTCATCAAGCATTACGCGCGTTCTCATCTATCATTCACCTTATATCTAGTATTTTGGACAATATAGTATCAATTTTAAACTAAATCAAGTGTTTTATCATTTAATTATATCAATTAGTGTTAGAATTTACCCCAAAGTTCTACAGGGCCATTTTTCATCTTGAAACAAAACGTAACCAAAATAAATTATTTAATCATTCAAAATAATTGTCCCTTTCTATACTAGCATATTTTACTACTTTGTTTAATATTAAATGGTAATTATTAATTCTTAAGCTTGAGACCAATAAATAAATCAAATCCGATAATTATGTCATAAAGTATTGCAATGTGCCTACTAGAAAGAATCTAAAAAGACAGGAAATCAAAACATTTTTCTACTTAATAGACTTTTGATAACTCGAAAAAATTAAGAAGTAGTAGCGCGAGGAAGCGCGGCAAAATAATTAACCGATATTATACTTAGTCGGGTAACCAGACGCCATTCGTAACAGTTTGTACTTTCGTTCGTTTTTGTGTTTCTTTTGCCGTAAATTGTATTAATTAGTTATTGTTTTGTTTGTTCGTTGTTTTTATTGATTGTTAGTTGTGTTGTTATTAATTTCACTCCCAATTCATAAGATACCATTGTAATAAAGGTTGCAGAGCCCTGAACGCCGCCATTTTTATTGTTTACCTTTAGTTAAGTACCTAACCAAATGGAGTATAATACATATTGTGTGCGTGTAATTGTGAAGTTCCATCTTTACTTTTTATTTGATCTGAGTACTGAAATAATTAAGAACAATCCTAACGTTTACATACATTTACAACCACAGAATTATTACAACGGATGACGTCAGCAGCGGCACGGTCAGTGAAGGTAGGGGAGCGTGGGAGGAGGAGGAGGAGGAGGTCGGTAGATACGTAGTATGTAGGCGGCGAGTACGATCAAGTTGCCGATGAACTAGCACGTGCAGTGTACACGCGACCCGCGGGAGCGTGACCTACTATTGGCTCGTTGAAGTTGTTTGCTCACGTGGGGTATTTCAGTTGTTTTCCTAAATCCAATGCGTAATTTCCTTCATCATCAGTATCAGTGAAATATTAATGAACATATTAAATTAGAGTTGGAGTGCTGTTATTAACTTTTATAAACGTAGCGTTATTGTGTTTATATTACGTTCTACGAGATTTGTTATTGAAGGAGTGTTTACCTATATTTTTTAAACACGGTCACTTACAAGGAATTAATATTAATTAAAATACATATTATAATTTATCTACCTATGTGGACAAATTACTGGTTAATAGGTAAGTAGTGAGTGTAGTAGGTACCTTAATATTAGGTTTATACTATAATAATTTTTCTGCAAAAGGTTTTTAATGTTAATTTATGAACTAGTAATTGATACCCACGGTGTAACTCGCGATGAAATAGTTTTTCCTAATATCTCGGATTTGTGTTCCTCTAAGTTATTCATTAAGTACTTGTTGTCCGCGGTTGCACTCGCGTCTCAATAGAATTTACTTATTATATATGATTTTCTACATAGCGTCAAGCTTCTTCCCCAAGGGAATAGGCAGACTAAGGTGATTCTCTGATCGAGAAGTGTCTTACACGCACATTTCGCCAGCTATGTATGTTTGTGATTATGATAAGTCACTTAGTGAGTGAATGAGTTTATTTTTTATTTTATTTAAAACAGGCTGCTGCCTATTTAATCAAGGAGCTTTTCTAGGATATGCTACGTTGCTATGGATGCGTTTCATCATCATCAGCCCGTATTCGTCCACTGCTACACGTAGGCTTCTTTAAATGAACGTTACAAAGCCCTATCTTCAGCTCTTTTCATCTCAGCTCTGGCTAGCGGGCGTCGTACATTACCTTTGCCTAGACGCGGTCTCCACTCAAGAACTCGTTTGCTCCAATGGTTGTCAGTTCTCCGAGAGACGTGACCGGCCCATTGCCAATTTAGTTTGCTAATCCTTTGAGCTATGTCGGTTACTTTGGTTGTCTGACGGATGACTTCGTTACGGATTAAATCCTTCAGAGAGACTCCGAGCAGATCTCTCTCCATAGGTCGCTGTGCGACTTTAAATTTATGAACCAGTGTCGTGAGTGTTCACGTTTCGGGACCGTAGGTCATAACTGGTAGGAAGCACCCTTCGAAGACTTTCGTCTGAAGGCACTGTGGATAAGCGACGAGAAGACTTGCTGAAGTTTACCAAATGCTGCCCATCCCAGCTGTATTCTTCTTCTTCTTGCTGTCGGCTTCCCTCTCGAAGTTGTTTCTACCTAATTGCATTACACTGTAACCGACATAATAGAATATATAAAAGGAATGCACGAAGAATGTCAGTCCGTTGAATTATTGCAGCAAAATAGAGATACACATTTTAATTCATTTAAAATAACAATAGCGGCAACCAAATTGGGTAGATTTTTGAAAAATGATTTTTGGCCTGAAGGCTTAGTATTTCGTCGATTCAGGCAACAACGTCCTATTCAGAGTGATAACGTGACCAATAACAACTAATTATGGATTTGAAAAACAAAGACGTAACTCTAGTTTCCTTCAATTGTAAATCGATAAAAAGATCTGTGGAACATGTAAGAGAATTATGCAAGAAAGTGGATTTTATTGCACTACAGGAAACTTGGCTATTGCCACATGACCTGGGTTTTCTGAACGAAATTGATAAAGAGTTTTCCTGCTGTGGAAAGTCGTCGGTTGACACTTCTAGTGGAGTGCTGCGTGGTCGACCGTATGGTGGAGTAGCGTTAATGTGGAGATCAAGCTTGTTTACTGATGTTCGTGTTGTTCCGTGTGACAGTGACCGGTTAATAGCGGTGCAGTTAGTACTAGGGGATAAGAATGTACTAATTTTCTGTGTTTATATGCCTACGGACTGTGATGATAATTTGCCAGAATATACAGAGTGTCTTGCGCAGATAAGTGCCATAATTGAAAGTCTTGATATTGAGTGTGTAATAATATTAGGCGACTTCAATGCACACCCTGGAACGTTATTTGGTAAGGAGCTTATTGATTATTGTGAGGAACAATCGCTGTTATGTTTAGATACACAGAAGCTTGCGACCGATACCTACACGTTCGTGAGCGAGGCGCACGGTACGTGTCGATGGCTAGACCACTGTATCACGACTATTGCGGCTGCTGCACTTGTTACTGATGTGCATGTGCAATACGACTCGTACATATCGGACCACTTTCCGATGATTATTAGATGTAATTTTAATTTAGTTACGGCTAAATCTTTAATTAATATAACAGAGACTGAATCTAATTTAAAACATATATGGGGAGTAAGAAATCGATCTCAAATAGATTTATACTGTAAGTTATGTAATGAGAAATTTTATGATTTGTTAAGTAAGACTACTTGTGATTTTGAATGTTTGGAAGTTGGCAACTGTACTGACTCCGTTCATTGTACTGCAATTGAAACTTTTTATTCACAAATAATTAATATTTTGCAATCGTCAGCGTGTCAGAGTGCTAATTTCCAAAAACGTAAATATAAGTTAATAGGATGGAATTTTCATGTACGGGAACTGCACCAAAAGGCTAGACAGGATTTTTTTCAGTGGATATCAGTCGGAAAGCCTCGTTCTGGGTATTATTATGATGCTATGTGTACTTCGCGCAGAAAGTTTAAAGCAGCTGTTAAATATGTGCAAAATAATCAACATAAAATAAAAATGGATATGCTGGCCCGACACCATAAAGAAAGAAATTTTGTAAAATTTTGGAAAGAGACGAAAAAGTTAGACAGTAAAATTAGTATGCCGATTAACATTGAGGGGGTTGTTAATAAAAAGTGTATAGCCAATTTATTCAGACAGCATTTTAATGTGGACAGTATTAATAACTTGGATAGGTCAGGTTGTACTAGTCAAAGTTCAAATAACACGGAGAAAAATCGATTAATAGTAGCGGCCAATGACATTGAGGACATATTGAGGAACATGAAACATGGTAAGAGTCCTGGTCATGATGGGCTGGTAATAAATCATTTGGTGAATGCGGGCCAGCATATCTGTCGTATTCTAGCGAGGCTATTTAACGGCTGCCTAAGACATAGGTACCTGCCTGCAGATATGATAAGGACGCTGGTTGTGCCCATCCCTAAAAACAAAACCGGAAATTTATCAAGCTTGGCCAACTATAGGCCAATCTCACTTGCAACGGTAATGACCAAGGTACTGGAACGATTATTACATAAAAACTTAACGCCTTTTTTGCCAATAGATGACGGTCAGTTCGGATTCAGATCGCAAGTTTCGACAGACATGGCTATTTTTGGTTTGAAGCAGGTAGTAAATTATTACAAACGTGGTCAAACGAGCGTTTATGCTTGTTTCCTAGATTTAAGTCGGGCTTTTGACACTCTGAATCATGAACTATTATGGCGGAAATTACAAGATACATCTGCTTCGCCTGATGTGGTTGGTTTGCTTACATACTGGTATCGTAATCAGACCAATAGCGTTAGGTGGAGTCAGGAACTGTCAGACAGTTACCAGCTCTCGTGTGGGGTAAGGCAGGGAGGGCTGACCTCTCCGGATCTTTTTAATTTATACGTGAACGACTTGATCGTAGAGCTGAGCAGCACCCCTGTGGGGCTTAGGTTAGACGACAGATATGTCAATAATCTGAGTTACGCTGACGATATGGTGCTGCTGAGCCCTACGATTAGAGGCTTAAGACGACTGATATCAATCTGTGAAAACTATGCAAAAGAACACAATTTAACATACAACGTTAAAAAGACAGAGATGGTAATATTCAGATCCGGAAAGGGGCCCGATAACGTGCCCAACGTGTATCTCAATGGCCAGTCTGTAAAAACAGTAGAAAGTTTTAAGTACCTTGGCCATATCGTAACATCAACACTAAAGGATAACAATGATATCGAGCGTCAACGAAGAGCCTTATGTGTGGTAGGGAATATGATTATCAGGAAATTCTGTAAGTCTTCTCCGGAAGTAAAAGTCACCTTGTTTCGTTCCTTCTGTCAGAGTTTTTACACTTGTCAATTGTGGACAGATTATACAAAGAAAGCAATTAATGGCATTCGAGTTGCCTATAATAATATCTTTAGGCAACTTATGGGACTACCACGCTATTGTAGTGCTTCAGGAATGTTTTTAGAGGCGCGAATTAATTCCTTCGAAGCCGTGCGCAGAAATCGTATTGCAAATTTTTTGACCAGGGTTGACAAGTGTAATAATACAATTATAGGGAGCCTGTCGGATAGAATTATTACTTCAGGCATGTATAAGCAATGGCTTGAAACCGCAGCCTGATAATAAGCGGCAATTTTATTGTATTTTATTTTCTATTTTTCTATTTTCGTTTTTGTATGTAATATGAATCTTGTGTTTGAAATAAATAAAAATAAATAAATAAATAAATAAATAAATTATCTGGCCGAGATACGAATATTCCTGATCAACTTCGAGAGATACACCATTGTCCATGATGGGTCTCGGCCGTCTCGGGGTAGCATGGTTGTTAAACATAACTTTAGTTTTACCCCCTCCGAAACCCAGCCTGCTCTGGGGATGGGATGGATGCGTTTCATATCCACCAATCCATATAGCTTAGCAGTGGTGGAACCGGGTTAAGTTAGCTATGTTTTTTAAATGGGTGGATGCGTGATCTGGATACGTGCCATGAATGGTCGCGACTGGTGTAGCTATGTGCAGAGCAGAGGACATACTGTTTAGGCCGGATAAACAGGCAGGGCACAAAATTGTACCACCCCGCCGATTCCACGATAGATTTCTTTTACTGGGGTACGATAAAATAAAAAGTGTACTCTAAACCTAATAAAGATTTAGACTAGCTGCACCAAAGAATTGCAGAATCCGCTGAATACTAAATACATCAACTCGAGAAGATACGCCCGTCTTATTACGCGATTATTTTTAAAGAGATGTAGAGCTTGTATTGCCCTTGAAGGTAACGAGTTCGAACATTTGTTGTAAAACCTTGTAAATCTGATTAAAAAAAAATCGTAACTAAAGAAATCCAACAACAAAATTTTATTTCAAATGAACCTATAATTGGCTATTTTTTTTTCGCAATTACGAAGTTGCAATTAGTTAGGTGTCATACTATTTTGGAATCCAGACTAAGGTGCGCCATCTTTTAAAGTTACTTGCCAAAATAGTGTAGTACTTTTTTTTATAGTACAGTCGGTTAAAGTTTGGTGATTTACTATTTTGAATTTAATGTTGGACAAAAATCTATCATTTTATTTAAAACTGAGGCAGTTATGTTTTTGCTTTTAACTGTAATTTACAGAAGGGTTATACATCACAGAAAAAATACTGACGAAAAGTTAATATTTGTAGTCACAGGAGTTCAAAGATCATCACAGGGTGTCAGTTATTAAGATTTATTTTGAATCGTTATAATTTGTAAAGTAAATGACCTAGTTTTTTTTTGCATATTTTTATAATAACTGTCACACTTTGCCCTATTGCCCATTTCCGGCTTGACGTTGATTTATGGGACACCTTGTATAATTATAAATATGTTAAGAACACAGTTGACCAGTAGAATTATATTAAGTGTTCTATAAGGATTCCCCAACTATAATGACCTTTCTCAGTATATTTTTTTTTATTTAAATTCGTTTATTATAGCGTTTTTCATGTAGTGCTTTATCAACCTAGAGCACTATCTCTTCGATGATATATTCTGAATAACATCAACCACTTTTTTTGTTAAATCTGTGTGCCAGGAACAAGGTGCGTTCCTGGCACACAGATCAGTCGGTCACAAATTTTGACCTTAAATATTTTGTAGAAACGCTTATAAATATGTGTCTTCTTTATAATATTCATTGTACCTACTTTTGTTTTAGTAAATATATATTATTAGGTATAGCTTGTATTCGTGGTGTACAATAAAATATAAATAAATAAATAAATATTCATAAAATATAACTTCCTATTTATATTTTTTTTATTTTTATTGAAGTTATGTGCAGCAGAAACTCACAAATCTAGTCATTAAAGTTGCCGAAAAAAATCGCCAATATTTAACGGTAAAAAGTAGCTGACTCTGAATATATTGTCAGTCCGCTAATAGTATTGTTATACCAAAATATATCTGACTTATGTTAACAAAAGGAAAAATTATAATCCTACCATTAATAACGTCAAAAAATTATAAAATATGACCATGGTGATAAAACGCATACGGAGCGTTGCCGGCACCTCAATGAAGTTCATGAAAACGCATATGGTGCGTTGCCGGAGTTGAATGGGTTAATGAGATGATAAGAATATCGGCTTAATGCAAAATCGTTGCCGGCTTATGTCGAGTCGGCCCAGCCGAAACAAGGCGACTGACGTTTTTTCGCTCTTATTACATGGATATAAAGTTGTTTCAGACCGGCTCACGCCGGTTACTCGTCGCTATGTGTGGTAACCCTTGTAGATGTTCGATTACCACAAAATCGACAAGAAATCAATATGGTGAAGACAGAACTAACGTCATATCTATTTGTTACGTAAATGTATGTCTCACATACACTTTACTTGGTTTCAGATATAAGATGGAATGGGTTCTTCGAAGTCCACAAATTCACAGCACATTCAGCAATCTTGGATTTCTACATGCAGATGGATATCACGTGAACGAAAATTGCAATTGTATGTACCTACCTATATTATTATATTGCTTGAATTCGACTACTAATCTTTCTCTTTGGTATAATGTACATGATCTGGTTTTTTTATACATTTTAGCTGCTTTGGAGACAATTCTTCACAACATTTTAACAGAAGATAAATACTTGCGTACATATCGTAGAAGTATTAGCTTTGGACAAAATATTAAGAAAGATCTGATACCCCTGTTAATTCACGCAAAGGAAGACACAACAGTAGAACTTTTAATTCGAATATTAGTAAATTTAACTATTCCTATAGAATGCCTTCTGTCTGTTGATGTCATTTCCAGAAATGATTTTGGAAGGCATACCATATTTGAAATAAATAATTTGCTTGCATCAACGAAAGGAGCATTTACTGATCAACGTGCCACCAAAGTTGTTATAGATTTTTTAAAGAAAAATGTTTATTTCGAGCAAAAGCTGAAGTTATCTTCGGAGCAATGCACTAACATAAGTAATAGCCTTTTGTTACTAAGAAACATCTTACACATACCAGAGGAGCCGAATGTTCAAAGTCCTAGCTACAGCGGTCCTCCCCACGCCCTACAGAATCAAATTTTATGGAACATATTTAGCCAAAGTATTGATAAAATTCTCATTAGGTTAATGATTATTCCTGATGCGGTAAGTGATGCAAAGTACTTTCTTAGGTAACTTTATTAAATATTAACTTATTATGTGAGTGAAATTAATGCCTTTATTGTTTTGCTTAATTTGTTTTAGACTGCATGTGTTTAGATGGGAATTGTCCCATCTATATACCTATATACAGGTATCAAAATGTCACAGTTTTATAAGAGTCGAGATGTGTGTTTTGTATTTTTTTTTCCTTCCAGAATAAATGGGCAGTTACAATGGTTCAACTAATAGCCTTATTGTATAAAGATCAGCATGTTGTCACTCTACATAAGCTTATTAATTTGTGGATTGAAGCTTCTTTGTCCGAGAGTTCAGAAGATAATGAGAGCAATACATCTCCACCTGGTAGAGGTATCTAAATATAACTGTAATTAATTTTAAATATAGTGTGAGTAAGCTTAATTCATATTGATTCCGTCAGTCAGTCAGTTGTGGTTACAATATCTGGTGCTCAACTACGCGCACCACGGCTTTTCCGCACAGATATGTGTAAGACTAATGCCGGGGTGCGCGCACCTCTTCGTCGTATTGTTGACACATATAACACGCACTTCATGGACCTGGATATATTTTTCCTATCTAAACAACAATTTAAAAATAAAGCTTTACAAATACTATTTAAGAAACTAGTTTATTCACAGATTGACGACTTTAGTCCATCGCTGCTTTTCTTTAATTTCTATATAAATAACTCGTGGACAATGGTGTGGGTTATATATAAGCTATTTTATTGTGTTTATTACTAACTTGTAACTCTGTAATGTATAACTGTTTTTTGTCCCTAATAAATAAAATAAAACAAAAACCATTTGGTTGCATAGTAGAAAACAAGAGAGCAGTCTGTCACTACATACTGACATATATTTTGTAATATTAGGTAGCGATTCTTCACCAATGTGTACTTCTGAGCCCTCGTCGGATTCATCGGACACGGGTGGCTGCGGCAAAAGTAATGATAAACCTAATTCTGTGAATAAAGATTGGGACACTTCTCAAGCGAATAAGGCCAGTAAAATTGGAAATGAGTCGTTTCAGAGACCTAAAGAGAAGGAGTCTGTTACAAGGCGAAGAGACAATTCCAACGATCATGCTATGAAATCTGATAACGTACGTTTAATTTTTCATATACATACACTACCTATTAATAGTTGGCATATTAGATTAACATAAATATAATATACCTACAAAAGTAATGACATATATAAATATTTATTGATTAAAGGGAAAGGCTACATCTTGCAGTAGCGACCTGCAATCTGATGCAAATGGTCAGGATCACTCTCCAAGCAAAAACGAGAAGAAGACTATTATATCTGAAAATTCTGATTGTGGATATGGTACGCAAATTGAAAATCAAGAGTCAATTTCTACATCAAGCAATGAAGATGAGTTACCTAAGAAGAAACCCGTGCATCAGAAACCGCATAATCCCAAACAGAGAATAAATAACAAGACGCGTTCAGGCACCACTATGCAGGAGCGCAAGCGGAAGAAAATAGTTAAAAGAGGCAAATCTAACATGTATGTTTTATGTTTTTTTTTGTTGTAGGTAGTTATTGCATGTAATGTTTTGATTTTTCAGTATTAACGTGTATTAACATTTGTTTGTTGTTTCAGTATTAACGTGCAAGGATTGTCTCACAAGACACCGACAGATGATGATATATCTAACGTTTTGAAAGAGTTTACTGTGGACTTTCTTTTAAAGGGGTATAATTCGCTAGTCCAGACACTTCATAACCAAATTATGACCAATCTTCAATTGGAAATTGATACATCGCACTTCTTTTGGCTGGTTACATATTTCCTTAAGTTTGCAACACAAATCGAACTTGACTTGGAGCATGTGAGCTCGGTTTTGTCAATCGATATTGTGTCCTTCTTGACCGCAGAAGGAGTCAATTTATGTGAGCAGTTTGAACTGGCCATTAAACTCGATGGCAATGATTTGAAGCCTAACACAAGGCGACTTCATTTGGTAAGCACATTAACAGAACAGTTTGGATTAAATCTCGCATTTACATACGATACGGTTGTCTTTCAGATAGGATGCGACAAACCTATAAAATTTTGTCAGATAGACAGATGGACAACGAAGTGATACTTGTGTTCTTTTGAGATAGGTGCGGAATCCTAAATCCTTGAATCTTAGGGCACCTTAACACGTGTTTTCTAAAAAACAATACATTGACTTGTAAAAGTGCCTTAGAAGGATCTATTTACAGAAGTAAAATATAATTTAATTTCATACTAATAATGGTGGACAACAATTTAATACCATCTTATGAATTATTCTGGCGTGTTGTTTTTTCTAACTGCTATTTTATACCGAAAGGTATGTCAAATATATTATATTTCATATATCAAGTGTGGAAAGGAATCTTCGGGCATTATTTTTTTATTGTAAAATAGCTATGCCCCGCAGTTTCAATTTTTTTCTTTTTACTCGTCTCCTAAGGTTCATAGCAACACGTTAAATGCGTAAGTTACTCCTTATATTAACAGTTATCTGCCAGTGAAAGTCTCGCAACCATCGGTCGAACTGTTTCGGAGCCGCAAGAAACATACATAGTTTTATCATATTTACGATAGGTGTATAAGTATCCTATACACTCAATAAAAAGGTTTTATTTTGATATAACAATCAGACCTTAATTTTTTTGACCTTATTTATTTATTTATTTCAGGCAACAAAGCCCATATAAAAAAAAAATACTATAATACAATACAATAAATCTTAAACTAATAACAAATAAAATATTATACATATACAATAATATAAACACTAATTCACACGAACAGTCGTCGTCGTGTGTCGCGCGGTGTCCGGTAGCCGGCCTCGAAATCGCCGGATCACTACCCCTCTCGGCCAAAATTCCTCATTTATGATTTATTAATGTCTTACTAAGCCGTTGCATCCAACCATTTTTAATGTGTTTTAAAAGGAGATTAATAAAGCAAAAGTATTAACATACTTGCGGAAAAAATAATTAGTAATAGACATATTTTGTTTTTGCAGATTGTTACAGCCGTCAGGGAAATTATCCAAGCAATTAAGGTGTATAAAAAGTTTTCACATACATCGAAGGATGATCAGGACGCACTTCTGAAGTTACAAATTACAATGTGTGAAACCGAAGAACTTAGATCTCTTCTTGTTTTGCTATTACGTAGTTACAACCCAAAGTATCACTCGAAACAATATTTACAGGTAAGTAAAACTAACGATCTTTGCGTGCCTTAGCAAAGTTTCGCAAGTTGCGGAACACAGTAAAAACTGTATTTGTTATATTGTAACTACACCCTGGTATTCCACTGCACAGCCTATATGCCTCCCTCCCATATAAGATACGTATAACTTTCCATCACGCCTGTATTCCCTCGAGGGTTAGGCAGAAGTGTACTAATGTACACCCACGTTTCGTCGGTATGTTTAGGACCCATGTAATAGCGAGCCTATTGCCATGTATTTGGGCCATGGCCAGGGCCATGCCTATTGGCACAAATCCAGACGCCGAGCTGCTACTGAGAATTTTATAGAAAAACTGAATAAAACTGCTCGACCTGGGAATCGAACCCAGGACCTCTAGCGTAGCAGTCGCGCTTGGGACTACTAGACCAAAGAGGCAGCCAAATATATTATACGTCTAAATCTATTTATTAATATTATTATGTATCATATAACCCTATAAAATTAATAAGTGTTGTAATTTCGAAACATATGTCGTTATTTTTTATACTCGCCAATTCTACTAAAACACATTGTCTTCAAATGGAGGGGGATTCTAATTTGGGGCAGGCCCCCCAGGCCCCAAATTGAGTTTGACGTTTCCCGTTGACTCATGTCACATGTCTAAATAATGTTTCAGGATGTTATTGTAACAAACCACATATTACTGATGTTCTTGGACAATGCGATGAAGTTGCCTGAATATAATGGTTCCACAAATATGCTTGATCATATCAGACAGTATGTATATTTTTAAGTGTTTGTATAGTATTATTGTATGCCTATAGGTCTTTATTTTTACGTATTACGACTTTAAACATACACGGTGAAGATTTAGTGGCCTGCACCTATTAAAGGGATGATTCTGCTCGTGCGTCGTACTTCACAATTTTTCCTACGAAAACCCCTATTCGTGAAAAATAATACGTCCTCCTGTACAAATGCGGCAGTAGCCCAATGGCTAGGGTGTCGGACTAGCGATCGTGTGGTTGCCGGTTCGAAACCCACCCTAACCTAGCTAACTAGTAATGTGCGAGCCGCACATTACTAGTACCTGGCAACACTAGCCAATGTAAACATCGGTCCGCGAATAAAAAAATTTTTTCAAATGTTTTTCTACATTTAAGTGCCTAAAATATTATGTAAAAACACTCAGTACATTGCATTACACCAGTGGCAGTGTTATCATATGAAAACTTGTGTATTATAACTAACATTAATGACCATTAGTGTACCGACCAAGTGACCTAAACTTTATAAAATATATAATATTGTACAGTGAAATATTGTAATAAAAAACAATTAAGAGTATCTAAATAGTGACTGTGACCAACTAAATCCATTTTAAAGAGTGTTTCCAATTCCAATTTCTAAAATTAGTACATTAGAAACCAGTTGTGAATTTCAAATTGCATCGTACCATATTTGTAAACAAATAGCAGCTGATTCATTGCAAGTTACATCGACCAATCACAACGAGCTAAGATACTTCGGACGTAAGAAATTTCGTTCAGAAACGATCTCAACAAATATTTCTGGACCAGAATCAGAGTCTTTTAAGCGTTTTATGAAATCTGGGTTGCCAACTAAAAAAAAATACAACGACTTGGTAGATTAATTGTTATATTTACAAATATTTAGATAAAAAAATGGATATTGATAACGTTACAATACGACGGCATAAAACATCAACGCATGATTCTCCTAATCTCTCTTTTGAGTCAACTCACTCTGAAATAAGAAGATTCAGTTTACCCAACTTGTCTACAGAATACGATTGCGATAAAGAAGAACTGAGAGAGGAGATCGAAAAACTGAATAGAGAATTAACAAGTGCACACAGTGAAATTGAAAAACTTCTTGAGGAGAATATGATATTAAAAAATGCCCTTAACAAACAACAAATTACAACAAAAAATTTACAAATATTATGTTCCCAAACTTGCAATAACACATTTAGCACGTTAAGAAATAAAAAAAAGAAAAGTAACAGGAAAACGCTCAACTTATCGTATGATGAACTCAAGGATACAAGCTGTGGTGATCTAGGGCTTCTTGAGGATACCACCCATGAAATGACAACAGATGGAGCTACCAATCACCTATTGAAACCGATGCAACAAGGAGGAAACGACCAAGTTCAAAAACCCGGAAGTCCACCACTTTTTTATGAAACTTTGGTCAGAAAAAATAGCACTGGCAATTCTTTATTAGAATCATGCAAAAATGACCTCATACAACCAAAAGTTGGTATGTTTAGAAATAAAGAAAAAATCCAAAGGAAAAAGAAACTTGTTATTTTGAGCGGTAATACCAAGAACAAAATTCTACCAATAGCTGAAACCATGTTTGCTGAAAATTTTCAAATATGCCACTATATTAAAGAAAATAGTAGCATACAACAACTATTAAGTGGATTAGATAGCAAAATATGTGATCTCACTTCTCAGGACTATTGTGTTATTATGTTGGGAGAACAAGATTTTATTGTAACCAATAATTATGTAGATATTGTTGAATTAATACGGGAAAAAGTCACTAACACTCATACTAACATTATTCTATGTCTACCAACGTTTAAATTTCACAATCACAAAGCAATGTATAATTGGCGAATACAATCATTTAACAACTTATTGTATAATGACAATCAGACAAAAAAATATGCATATATAATAGATTCTAACTCTAATCTTTTGTATGACTATACTATGTTAGCATTTCTCACGGTAATATTAATAACAGAGGTATGAAGAATGTATTTGAACAGATACAGCAGTTAATAATCAGCACAGAAACATATTTTGAATACTTAAACAGTTTATCAAATGTAACACAAGAAGATATTTCGTTACAGTTTTTTCATGAATAGTTCTTCAAATTATAAACACACTGCTTTTCCTCAAAAAAAGAGTAACCATTCGGCATTGACTATTTACCATCAAAATTTATGTGGAATAAACAACAAGAAAGATGACCTCGAAATTTATCTTAGCGAATTGAGTAAAGAAATAAATTTCATTTGTATAAGCGAACATTTTCTAAATCAAGTGCTAGCTACACAGTTTAGTTTAATTAATTATAGCCTAAGCTCCTACAATACTAGATTAAACAAAAAAAGAGGAGGTACTTTGATCTTAACATTAAATGACAGAAAAGTTGAAGACCTACAAATTTGTAAACAACTCTATAAGATAAATTGTTTTGAGGTATGTGGTGTAAGGGATCTGGAGACTAATGTGTATATTATCTGTTGCTATAGAATACCAGGTAATGGACACTTAGATATTTTTTTAGAGAAACTTGAGCAACTATTGCAACATTTTTTCAAAAGACAGTGTTTAATTTGTAGGGATTTTAACATAAATTTATCCAAAGATGACTCGAAACGAAACTCTTTCCTATCACTTTTAGCGTGTTACAACTTTAGACATTTAATTAGTTCTGACACTTTTCGACGGAATAATTCTAATTCTTGTATAGATAATATATTGACAAATATTAATGAGACAAATGTTAACAGTATAGATATAGATCACAATGGCTTGTCGGATGGGCATGCGGGCCTTTTTTTGTACATTATCTCTGGAAAAACTAGCTCATATGAAACAGCAGAAGTTTATGTACATTGAGAGAACACTATATAACGTCAAAAATAAAACTTGTTTTAGGCATCATCTATTGCAACAGGATTGGAGCACATGCTCATTTATTGACAAAATTAGTAACCTACATTCTAAGACTTTTAATAAAAAAATAATAAAAGTAAATACAAGAAACATTAACAAGTCTAAATGGTTATCTTTAGGAATAAGGGTGTCCAGCAAAATGAAACGTTTTCTATATTTTATCAACAAAGAACAATGTCACAGTTCAATATTACAATATCGTGATAGGTATTTCAGAGTATACAAGAAAGTAGTAAGATATGCTAAAAAGGCCGTAGTTAGAGCAGAAATAAACATAGCTGAAAACACTAGTAAAGTAGTTTGGAAAATTGTAAATAGTAGGAAAAATGCTCAAAAATATAACAGTGGTAATTTAATACTAAAGTGCAATAATAATATAATTCATAATCCCTCAGAAATTGCTGATACTCTATCGAATAAATTCTATAATAATTCTTCTTCAATAACAAATTGTGACACCAAGAAAGCAAAACAATACTTACGGAACTATGGGACCAAGGTGGAGGAGGATATGGTTTTTGATTTCGTTACACCTCTAGAAGTTTTCAACATTACTAAAAGTATAAAAAGTAAAAAGTCTTTTGGCCATGATGAAATACCTATCAGCATCATTAAGGAGAACATTGACATATTGGCTAGTCCTCTGGCTAACCTAATGAATGAATGTGTAGATCAAGGTGTCTTTCCTGAGCAATTCAAAATAGCTAGAATACTACCCATACATAAAAAAGGCTCTAAAACGGATCCACAAAATTACAGGCCAATTTCGTTGCTACCAGTTTGTTCTAAAATATTTGAAAAGTTAATGAAAGTCAGACTTGTTCGTCATCTGAATAGACACAAAATTATAACTGGTCAGCAATATGGTTACCAAAAAAATATAGGAACCATCGATGCTATTGACACGTTAGTTGATGATGTAGTGTGCAATTTGAATTCTAAATTAAAAGTTGCAGGGCTTTTCCTTGATTTAAGTGCTGCATTTGATACAGTGGAACATGGCATTCTCTTAGAGAAGCTGGAATTTTATGGCATTCGCGGAAATGTCTTAAGCTTATTTCGATCTTACTTACATAATAGAATATAATATGTAGAGATTAAGGCAGTTGAAGAAGATGGTCATGAAAGAATATACAAGTCGAAAAAAGTAGTAATAAACAAAGGTGTTCCACAGGGATCGGTTCTGGGTCCTATTTTCTTTATAATATTTATAAATGATCTCGCAACTTACATGGAAAATATTTCTCACAAAGTTAAACCAATATTTTTTGCTGACGATACAAGTGCGATTGTAGCTAGCGATAGTATGGAAGACTTAGAAGAAAAGATCAATGCTGTTCTGTGTGCTTTCGAGAAATGGTTCACTATCAATGATTTAAAACTAAATGTAAAAAAAACTCAATGCTTACTTTTTAAAACTACAGTAAAGAGCAATGCCACTGTTCAAGTTAATTCTTTAGGAAATAAAGTAGATATAGTAGATAGCGTTAAATTCTTGGGTGTACAAATAGATGCTATATTAAATTGGAAAGAGGAGATGAAGGTCATTACCAACACTCTGAGTAGTGCATGTTATGCCATCAGAAATCTTAGAGATGAGCTAACCATGGCTCATCTCAGAATGGTATATTTTGCACTCATTGAATCAAAACTTAGGTATAGTATAAAGTTCTGGGGAAATAGCTACCTGTACAATATTGATGCTGCTTTTGTCATGCAGAAAAGGGCCTTAAGGACAATGCTACGTATCAAACAAACGGAATCGTGTAGAGATCACTTTGTCAAGCTGCAAATCCTCATAGTACCATGCCTCTATATTTTGGTTCTGCTTAGTCATTTCATTAAGAATATAGATAAATTGGAGACGGAAGAACAAAGGAATGTCAGAGTAAGAACACGAAGAAAAGATTTACCGAATCAAATACAACCTAAGCTTAATCTCGTTAAACAGGCCTCAAAATTTCAATCAGTAAAAATGTACAATAAACTACAGTTTGTTCGAAATAAGTAAGCCGATCGGAAGTTAGCCATTTTCTGGGGCCGCGCAGTTACAGTCGCGTAATAAAGTGTTAGCGTTCGGAAACGTATTCAAATAATTTCAAAAATAAGATAAATAATTTGCTAACATTACGTGTAATATTGCTGGATTGCTTCATTGATAAAATCCTTACTTGAATTTTCAAAAAAATATTAAATTGTCATTTAAATTTTAAATAGTCCACAGATTTGCAAAACAGTGTTGCGTTTATGCATTTTTCAGCAAATAGAAACAAGTACAAACCACAATAATACATTAGCAATAAAATATAATATCCAAGAACTAAACAACAATAACGTCAAAATAAAAACAACGCATAGCACTTTTGGCACTGACTGTGTACTTGCACTGGGGGAGCGAGACAGAATTATGCATCAAACACTAAGGATTGAGTGAAACAGCGAAGAGGCGCTGACCCCGCCCCTCGCGCCATTACCACGCATGCGCGCTACTGATTTTGTCGTAAAAATGACTGCTGCGCAGCGACTTGCAGACTACTTCCGATCGGCTTACTTATTTCGAACAAACTGTACCGGTGCAATTTAAAAATATCAAAAATGCTTATGATTTTAAGAAAGAATTAAAAATATTATTGTTGAGGAAATGTTATTATAGTATAGAAGATTTTTTTAAAGATCAATTACTGTGAGTATTTATAAGCAAATGTATTTTTAATTATTATGTTTTTTAAATTGGTATGATTATGATTGTGTAGAAATACGATTATTAATTAAATTTTAATGTGATAAGCTGATATTGTAAATTAACTTTTTAAAATGTGATATTGTAAACGTAATGTAATTGTTCGACACAAATGTATGGATTTGTTGATGAATAAATAAATAAATAAATAAATACTAGTTAGCTAGCAGCTAGCAGACCACGTTTAGATATGTATGAAAAGTTGTATTTTTTCTCGTAGGTATCAGTTATTGGTTTCATAGGGAATATTGGTCAGAATATGTTGGTATGAGTAGAATCATCTTTAACAAGTGCAGGTAAATAAAACTACATCCCTGTGTAATACACCTTCAGACTTAATAATTACGTTATGTATGACAGGTTTGCCACATCTGAAATAATGTATCAGTATGGGTTATTACTAGAGGACTACTCTGGTAATGGAGAATTCGTTAACGATTGTATATTTACCCTGATGCATCATGTGGGAGGAGAACTGGACAGTTTGATAACTTTATTTCAACCAAAAATTTTGAAGACCTTCACTTCCATATGGAAATCAGAATTTGAAATTTGTGACGTGAGTTATTCAGTTACGATTAATATGTTCGTTTTCTGTGTTAAGTCTTATAATTAAATTTCATACCATTTTGTGTCATAGGATTGGTCTGATTTAATTGAGTATGTGATAAACACATTTATCAAGAAACCCCATTCACTTCAAAGTACTGCAAACTTTCGACTTGATACAGAGTGTTTTGAAGATGACAAAATCGCACCGAAACTTAGTATCAGCCCAACACCTCAAAACAATCAAGACGGTGCTGATGTTAACGCCAAGAAAAAGTCTGCTGACAGCAATTCTAGCAGCACGGAGGAGAAAATAATTTCGAGGTATATATTTTATATTTACCCATGATGCAATGGAGACGATAATTATATGCGTGCGAGGTGATATAAGTGTGAGAGGTTGTTTATGCAAATGAATGAATGTTGCAATTTACCTCCAAAACAGTTTGTCCGATAAAATTTTCAAGATATTAAATTTTCTGAAAAAGGTTTGTGATTCACAACCGAACAGAGAATGTGGTATTGGTACCCATAGCGGGCTTTTTTCCGCAACTCCGCAACAGGGAATGTGTATGCGTTAAGTGTAAGAGGTTGTTTGTAGTGGAAATTTTCTCAAGATCTGTCTGACTAATTAAGATACTGTTTTTTTTTAAGTTTTTGTGATTCACCGGCGATGGTGGTTAACTCGTCAGGAGGTGCTGCAATAATCATTGTTAACCAGTTGAAATGGCTTTTTTTTTAAATTATTATTTACTAGTTGACCCGGCAAACTTCGTTCTGCCTTAGATTGGGTTACATATGTTAGATTCTAATTATTGAAACACCTGATATATACTAAATTTAAATTTAATATCTTAATTATGGTGCTAGAACGAACAACGCCGATGGTTTGCCGACTCTACAACGATATTTAACGATACTGCAGTATGGTATCTTTTTTACGTTTCATCATCATCAGCCTACTGAATATTATGCATTCGTCCACTGCTGGACGTAGGCCTCTTTAAAACAGAACAGAGACAACAGAGCCCAATGTTCAGCTCTTTTCATCCAATATGGGGTCTGTTGTCGAAGCGTTCGTGTAACTCCAGGGGGTCGTTTATCAGCTCCGATCATGACTTTGGTACTATTACCAAAGTCGAGATCGGATCGGAGATGACATAGGTCATCAAGTCGACGCCCCCTGAGCACAAAATCGTAAAGTGCTATTACCATAGGTACTTTTAATGTTTTTGCATTTTCGGCAACATTCAGATTTTTTTTCAATTTATTTTAAAAAATCTATAAATTTATAACAATTTTTATTTTCAATCAAAAGGGAGAAGGTTCTAAATTCATCTGTATGTTTTTCTTAATGGCGTCCGTAAACAAAAAGGAACAAATGTTTTTAAACCTTCGCCTATTGACTACACAAATATAATATTCATCTTCCTATTAATATAAACACAAACCCATTACTAGCTACATACATCTCTATGGGACACAATAACTTTTTTTATTTAAATTAAGGATAGAGATGGGAATGAAAGCTCCGACGGATTTTATTGGATTTGTAAATATATTAATCAGTAGGCGAATATTTGAATGCCTAATTTATTAAGCGGGAATTTTTCAAAAATATTAAGTTTGGGTTCTTACGTTATAACCTATCCCTTAAAACAAATTTTCTCATGCTTCAGGTGGACCGAAGATGAACTCTCATCATTGAGTTGGAATTACATGCAATGTAGTGCATTACCTGATGTAGTTGGGGAAATTATTAAATTGTATAAGGAAGATGGTATCACTAAGTCACGAGATTCGGTGATTAATGAGCTGTTTAAACAAAATTTAATAAACAAA
The DNA here is from genome assembly GCA_958496365.1 of Subacronicta megacephala. NCBI lineage: Eukaryota > Metazoa > Arthropoda > Insecta > Lepidoptera > Noctuidae > Subacronicta > Subacronicta megacephala. Next base: position 9,260,075 of record OY292515.1, on the reverse strand, counting down.
GAAGATTATGAGAAACACGTGAAAGGAGAAAATGACAGACTTTTAAAAACAATACAAGCTAATAAGGAGATGAGGGATGATGAAATTAGTAAGCTTTGCGAACAGCTTGCTCAAGATGGAAAGTCAAATTTTTTAGACTGGGTACAAAAAGCACTGTTGGAAACATGTTTTGCTAAAATATACTTGGATAAACTATTCAGAAAAAGTGATTGTCATGAGCTTTCGGACGGAAATGAAACGAAATTAATGAAGTTGAAGAAATCGAATGATTTACATGTCTTGTCGCCAGTGTCATATCACTCCTTACGTGAGTTAATTTGATCATGTGTATTTGATATATACATAGGTACATAGTATAGTTATATTATAACAATCAACGTTCTGACTCACTCACTGAGACCTTTACAGAATAAAAAAATATATGAATAGGTATCCATCACACTGCGGTCGGCCGGTGTTGCGTGACGTCATCACGCTGTCCTTCCTAGCCGAGCGCCGAAACTAATATAGCACTAGCTGTGTAGGCAGACCCTAACAAAAAAGTTTACACAGGTTGATCGCAAAATGTTTTTTAGGACTCTAAACTTTTAAAAATATGATAAGAGGAAGAAACAGCATTTAATGTCTTTGGATTGAAGATTTAGTTCTAGTGCGTAAAACGGTCATTAATAACATAACATACCATCACGCCTGTATTCCCCGGTTATGCAGAGGTGTACTAATGTACACCCACATTTCGCGGGTATGTTTAGGTCCCATGTGCAATAAATGTATTGAGTATGTAATGTATGTAATAGGGGGCGAGCCTATTGCCAAATGGCACAAATCCAGACTCCGAGCTGCTACTGGGAAATTCATAGAAAAACCCAATAACACTGCTCGACCTGGGGATCGAACCCAGGACCTCTTGCGTAGCAGTCGCGCTTAGGACCACCAGAATAATGAGGCAGACGACAGTCAACGGTCATTAATTTCAGTACCTTATAATTTTGCTTTCTTTATACTTTTCTTATATAACCGTTTTTACTGGGGAAATACTGATACTCTTAATTTGTAAGACTACAAGTTACAGTAATCTGTTTATGTTTACAGTTCTGAACCAGTCCGTGCCATTGGTGCCGTGGAACTGTCAGCAAGCAACTATTTGCAAGGATTTGAAGTTTTTGCAGCTCCTTCACAAGCTCGGTTTCCACATGCCTGTGGATTCAGGAAAAGTTTTCATTAGGATACCTCACTACTGGACGGCTGACTTTGTATATGATGTAGCAGGAAAAATCTCGCCAATAGACCAATGTAAGTTGTAATTTTTAAATTTAGCGCTACTCAATTTATTAATTGATTTTCAACGAACTGGAATTGTAGCAGCTATATTTTGTTTAAGGGGTTATCTTACCATTTCAATATTTAGAGATCATTTTAAATTGTAATATCAGGTAACTACTAATTACTAATAGGTACTTGCATTCTTTTTCTCTCTAGAAAAAATGAAGTTTTGACAAATCACTTTTATCTAAACTAATATCATAAAGAGGAAACATTTGTGTTTTTGTATGTATGTTTGTAATGTTTCACACAAAAACTACTGGACCGATTTCAAAAATTCTTTCACCATTAGAAAGCTGCATCTTCACTGAGTGACATAGGCTGTATAACATTTTATTAAAATGCAATGATATAACCCAAGGTGTGAAAATGTGGGCGAAGCTGCGTGCGGAAAGCTAATTATTATACAATAAGATATGTTACCCTTAGATCGCGAAATTTCGCTTTGTAAACAGAGCTACTAAGAATAGCACTTGAAACTGGTTTAAAGTTAAAATAATACTTAGTTCTAATAGTATAACAATAATTTGTTTACGCATCAGTGCAATGTCATATACGTTTTAGTGGTACTGCGTGTTGGGTGCGTTTACAAGCAAAAATCTCACATGCACCAACACTCAGACCCGCAGCAGCAACCTCTGGTCAACCAATGTATATTCAATTAATCATTTTAATGATTAATTTATTTACTTCAGCTATAAGGGTACATACTAATTACATACAATCATTGAAGATACAGAAAACCTTATATTGAACTAAGACCTATCATCCCTCTCGCACAATTTCAGGCACACCTTCAACATCTTTACATGATAGTACGCACGGCTACACATCAAGCTAAGCAAAACCAGTTTATGCTGACCTCTTATTGTATGGGAAGCCCATACAATGCAAGATCAGCTTAAACTGGATTTGTATAGGTCCACCTGTAGCCATGTGTACGCACTGCTACACATCAAGCTATACAGAACCAGTTTACCCTGGTCTTTTATATTATAGGAAGCCTATACAATGTGATATCAGCTTAAACTGGTTTTGTATAGGTTGACCTGTAGCCGTGTGTACAGCTAAATGTGGTGTACATTGTATCTATTTTTTTTATAGCCAAATTAAAATTCTCTATAAATGATATATTTGATAGCAGCATTACAAACAATAAGCAACAAGAAAATTTGGCACTGTCGCCTGATCTTGTTAAAGATATCACGATGTCGGAAAGTTCAGTAAATTTCTATCAAATACACAAACAGGAACATCTTGCAACTATGGTGAACTTTACGCCAATGTAAGTATAATTTAGTATTAATAAATTTTCAATGTATAATATGACCATGATATTTTTGAATCCGTAAATCCGTAATGATTTACGTGAGTATGTCTAGTTATAAGTACATACAGTCACGCCCTTTTCTCATAGGGTAAGGCAGAAATAACAGGGCGCCATTTACCTACAACGATTCTGCTATATCATAGTAACAAGTAATGATGATTATTTATTATTATATCCGTAAAACTTTATTCCAGAGTTATCTCACGTTTGTTAATAAGTAATTACAAATATCCGTGAGGTCACGTAAAAAAAGTAGGGAAATATAAAACAACATAATTGGGAAAATTATTATTATTAATAGTATGTAACTATTAATAATAATTTTCCCAATTATGTTTGAGTCTGCTCAGTTCAGGCTGAATAATTAAACTACAACCATCTGCTATGGATGTGGTTCACACAAAGCTGCTTCCATCACACCTCCATAACCCATTTTTTTGAAAAATCTGGTTTACAGTATTGTTGGGCTTTTGACTACTACAAATTATAGTGAAAGGTATTCGTTTGACAACCTTGCAAAACGGCTATCCGAGGCGCACAGTGGTCTTGATGTGTTAAGAATGATCACGCTAATTATTATCTCTACCTAATGATCATCTCTCCAGCGGTTTATTATATTTATTCTCGAAAATGCTAGTTTTAACTAAAACTGTAATTTGTACATAGTAATTTGTAATTTGCTGTCAGAGTAATTTCATCGTAAATAAGACATACATAAAGAAAAGATCTGAATTATTAGAATTATAAGATACTTCCAGATTTTTTTCCTGATGACGTTCATATAAATAAAAAAGCCACCCACAATGCAATTTGTTAACTAATTAAATACTTAGTTAAAAATCAGTATTCTAACCGCGGCTGTGACACTGTTCGGCACCGGCGGGCGACTCTTAGTTTTGTCTAACGAATCGTAAAAACGCCCTACACAGTATTATAATTGTTGTTGTAAAGTTCATAAATTATATTTCAGGCCTGGCTCCTCGTTTAACTCCAGTGGCGCCGATGTTGTTGAACACAACTGGTTGGAAGTGGTCCAAAAATCACAAGATATTAAAATACCCCTTAATTTGGGAAGGTAAAGAAAACATGTTACGACGTTAAAAATTAAGTTTGCAGCTATAATTCTATATTTGCGATTTAGTAGTAGCCACTTACAAAAACTTCTAAAACAAAACAAATGTTTAGTGCTTACTAATAATTGATAATCATGAAAACTTATACTTTTATACATTTCAGTAGTGTCATTGAAAAAGACGAAGAAGAGCAATCGGATGTGGTGATGCAATCGCCTGCAGAAGATAAGGAAGCGTCGTCGTCGGTGCCGCGGCTCATGATGACCGCGGGCCCGTTGGCTCCGGGCTCCACCGGCGCGGCCACCGGCGCCGCATTCCCTGCTGCTGCCCTCATGATGCCCACCATCATGACCATCAAACAAGAAACAACACATTTCAATCTGCCAGTCGCAGAATCTGAACCTTATAGGTATGTTGTATGTTGGTTATTTATTGATCTTCCTGTTTTAAGTTTGTTTTGAATTCTTGAATATTTATTTTATAGTTTATAAATTTTCAATCACGTTATGTAAAGCTGGATATTTGGTAATAAACAAACAATTTAAATTAGATAGTACAATTTATCGATTATTTTCAGTGCGTGTGATACTGCATCAGTTGCATCTGACCTGACTAGGATGTATGTCTCCGACGAAGATGAGAAACCCGAAGCTCTGTGATGCGTCATTGCAGTCAATTCTATTGTTGATGATCAATCTGGATAATTTAGATAACGAGAAAGCAGAGAAACGGCACCGTGTGCATTTTCCTCATTTTAAATAGTTGTAGCTTTCGTCCTGACGCGACGATCATGTACCTACTTAGCGAAACTTAGGACCTATCTACGCAGAGTGCGCCTGCGTACTAGCTGCAAATCAATTAAGGTACTCCAGCATGATCTATCAGTGCGTAGCTCATTCTTCTATCGAAGAGTGTTTTAAATAAAATGTAGGCTTTGAATACACATTTCATTTATACCACGTTTCTTCTTAATTTACTGACGCCCGTAGGTACTGCCGACTGTAACTGAAACAATGGATTTTGCATCGTCTCTATAATATGGAACTTGACGGGTTAATATAGTTTACAGATTTATTTACGCATTCGAATAAGAATATTATAAGTTTTTCTAAATCGAGGACATGATTCAGAAAGTTATAAGTACGTACTAGATATTCTGGGTACTTTAAGTACAACATTATCAATTAGTTTCTTTCTCATTTTCAAATGATAACATTTAGTCTATAGTTTAACAAGAAAGAGAATGGTAAATGTGATTGACGTGGTACCTACCATTATTATAAGTACGGTACCCATAGTCCAAGCATTGTATAAATTTACTGGTTTCTGGGACTCTTTTTTTTAAAGATGCTGTATATTAAGTATTTACGCCTTTATAAATTACAAGTGGATTAAAGTGTGTTGGGACGATTAAGTATTAAAGAATCAATGTATAGTTATTAATTATTGATATCCTAAACTTGTTCAAGTGAAATTAGTATAGTAGAACATAGATACTATTTAGAGATCAGGTAACATTTTCGAAGTGTTAGATCTATAAATAGGTAGTACGGTGGCCAGCACGTTAAGTTACCACAATATGTCAAATTTTATCAGTTGGTTTTGAACTTAATTAGCAACACTTTAAGGTTTAAAATCATTTGGAGAAATTTGACAGTTCTGTATAACTTGACGTGCTGGCGACTGTACATAAGATATATTATTATTTTTAATATATGTAATGTGATAATGATAATGCAATTGGAAAATAAATATATCGCTAATAACAATTTGAGTAATAATTTATTGCCAAATCAACAATACTAAGTACACGGTACACATCTAGCAACAACAATAATATAACACACGACACGACCTTTAAATTAAGTAATACTACTGTTCCATCATGCCGCTCATGCAAGTCACACTCAAGTTAAAAAACTATGTACAGAAACAAACTTACATCTAATATAATAATATTATAAACAATCCAGTCAGGTACGTATCTTGAAACCTTCTAAAATTGCTTTCGGTTTGGATAAATTTTATGTAAGTACCCCGTAAACCTACTTTGTTTTTAATATCAGATGGCTCAATATTACCATTAATTAATATTTGTCCAATCACGCAAAAACCGCTAATAAACCTAATGAACTGCACCTACTGAAATTAATCTATTGGCAGAGGCGATTGTACATCCGCAGTTTACTGATATGTTTTAGGTCACATCACAGGTACCTAATAGGGGGGCAAATTGCCATTAACTAGGCACAAATCAAAACTGAGCTGCTAATTAGAATTTCATTGAATATCCCATTGATCGACTTGGGAAATAGAACTCGGGACCAATGCGGCTTTTTTAAGCAGGCATTAAAAGGCCGTAGAATAATATAATTCTTGAATTTTTCGCGTTTGCTATAGATACCTATTCTCAATAGCAAAAGAAACGCGACGGTGGCAACACCTTCATGGGGTGAGTGTTACGTTATTGGCGATGGAATGTTTTAGATTCAATAGCCTGAATCATGTCCGCCGTCGTTTCCGTAGTAACTATGTGACGGTGGTTCATAAGAATTACCAGGAGATCCTTCAAAAGCGTACTCATCATTGTTTGGTGCATAACCGGAATTGCCTCCATTGAAGTGTTGAATTTCAGGTCCGTAAGAGTCTCCGTCATGGGAAGGCCCTTCCTGCACCTGGTAAGAATTATCTTGACCGCCCGACTGGTGACCATGTAGTGACCTGCCTTGGCTGCCAAGAGCTTCGTGTTCGTGTAATTTTGGCGGAGTCTCGACGTGAGGAACTTTAACAATGTGGGGCACGGGCACGGGGTAGGGCTTGTTGATGTGGACGGGATAAGGTACTTTTTCGATCACTTTCACTGGATATGGCACTGGTACCTTGACGGCTACAGTTTTTGTGATTTTCACCACTCTGACGGGAGTTTCAGGTATTTCCACATGTTCGCCCAGAACTTGTAATTCAGTTTCATAGTTTTCTACAGGTATAGTGTGGACGTGATGTGATGCAAAAGCATACCATGAGCAGGACAGCAATATTAGTAATATCTGAAAAAGAAATTGATTTAATATTAGGCGCACGCCAATAGGTACCTAGATATAATAATATATTTTATTTTGTTTGTTTTAGTAATAAGTAGGTAGGTAAATAATATCGTCGGGGATAGTGCAAATCCGCGTAACTATTATTTGATAATTCCGCGTAACTATTATTTGATAATTCCGCGTATCTGACAAAATGTAGCCAATTTAAAATTTCGCGGGCAACGCAATAAAAATATTAATTTATAACCTTCCCCTGTTTAACTTCCACTTTACGTTTGGTAGAAGCGCGACTGCTACGCAAGAGGTCTTGGGTTCGATTCCAGGTCGAGCGAAGTGTTATTGGGTTTTTCTATGAAATTCCCAGTAGCAGCTCGGAGCCTGGAGTTATGCCCGGTTGATCGCAATAGGCTCGCCCCCCTATTACATGGGACCTTAACATACCGGCGAAATGTGGGTGTACATTAGTAGGTACACCTCTGCCTAACCCTTCGGGGAATACAGGCGTGATGGTATGTATGTATGTATAATTTAAAAAAATCTCATGTGCTCAGTATCTTCCTACACAAGACCGAGGTTTCACTTTACACACATTAATTATTAAAATAAATTGATATTGTTGAGGATATATTCTAGGGAATACATTCGATGGAAAAACACGATTTGATAAAGTTGGCTCGATAGAATAAATTGACAAAGATACTTCTTTTTGTAAAATTTACTTTTTACTACTACAAAAATTAATTTTAAAAACATGTTTAGGTGGGCTTTGTAGTACATACAACTCGGCCTTAATACGTACGTACCTGCTTACTTAGGCACCTTCCATAGACTTGTTAATTTTTATGGAAGTGAATATAAATGTAGGTTAGGTACCTAATTTAGCAACTTCAAAATCTAATTACTTGTTGTTCCTTAGTCCAGTAAAAACAAATAGGATAAAAAATATAAAAAAAAGTAATCCATAGAAATGTAGAGGTGAATTAAAATAAAACTGGTTATTTTATGCATAATACTTATTCACATCAAAAAAATGTGTTAAAAGGTAGGTTACTTATCCACCCGCTTGTATCCGGTGCCTTAATTTAAATACCTATCCAGTACCTATTGGTTAATAATGAAGTAGAAAAGTTATGTCTATGTAGGTAAGTATCTGAATCGCCAACTGACAATGTTATATTTTTTTCCTGATCTACGTAACATCTAATGTAAGAACAGGAAGTAAGTTTAATATAATAATTATGTAAGTTTGTAGTTACACAAGATCGTCAACTTCTGGTACATAAAAATAATAAAAGACATTAAGCAGTGGAAGTGTAATAAGAGCAATTGAATTTGTTCAGGTACTAACCGGTATTTCCATTATGTATCGCGTACAAGTGTGCGTCTGCGGTGCAGTTAAAAAACTACCGAATGCCGAGTCTGCTTAGTGGCTTATATATCGCACATTCTCTCATAGCGAGAGACAGGCTACGTTCGACGCTGCGATCAACCAATTACTTTCTTCAGAAGTCACTTGCGTATTACATTCTGTTGTAGTGAGTAGATTTTATCAAGCTAGTTATCACTCGCGTCCCGAAAGGATTTATTAACTATAACTAGGCTCCTAAGCGCTGCGTATCAGGATAAAACCGACCTCCATCACCGCCAATGAGCCAGATTTTTAGTTAGTTTAGTTTTAAAAAAATGTGGCTTTCAGTCGAAATTGCAGGGTTCTACTGTAAGCCACATAACATTTTTTTTATAGAAGAGGGAGGCAAGGGAGCATGCGGGTCACCTGATGATCAGCGCCGCTCATGGGCAGCGATAGCATCGGAGGGTTGTGGGTGTCCACTGTCCATTTAGTGCAGTAGTTTTTGCTTACAAACATATCATAGGTAACTACGGACGGACAGACAAACAAAAACTCAAAAGATTATTGTTTCTGCTTCTATTATTATTATAAAGACCTCTCATAGTAATCTAGATTCATGCATTTAGACACAACTATCTTCTTACAATAACGAAATAAAAATAATTATACGATATACATAAATTAAATTAAATTAATTTATTTATAATATATAATGCTACGCTAGAGGTCTTGGGTTCGATCGAGCAAAGTGTTATTGGGTTTTTCTATGAAATTCTCAGTAGCAGCTCGGAGTCTGGATTTGTGCCCGGTGAATTCCAATAGGCTCGCCCCCTATTACATGGGACCTAAACATACCGGCGAACTGTGGATGTACCTGTAAGTACCTACATTAAGTACACCTCTGCCTAACCCTTGCGGAATACACGCGTGATGATATGTTATGTTTATTATATTTAAACAATTATAATAATTGGTGCTCTTGTAAAAAATCGGGAGTTTAAACATACATGTGCCTAGGCTATAAATAAATAATAAATAATAAATAACTTTTATTTCAAGTGACTAAGACTCATAGTGTTAGTAACAATGTTTACTTAAAGTCTATGTTAGTAATACAGTTTTTTTTTATTTTTAAATTCTATTAAATATAATTATGAATCATTGCCTCAGAATTCCAGCTGAAATTCTGGAGCAACGATTCATAATACAACAGTCCAGCCTATCGGCCATCATGCTCAGGACGCTGTTGGAGCTGGCCCGCACACGACGCACCAAGGATGCACATCTTTTTCGCATTATTGCAAAAAAGCAATCAACTTTCATATCTGCAAACATCCCCGATGCGCTACAAAAACGAGGCAGCCCCATCAGCACCCTGAAAGCATTATTGTACTGGACACGGAGGGCGCTATAAGATTTCTGCGTAAAATTCACCCACATGCTACAGGTGTAAAATGACGTACAGTAGGCTCTGAAGAGTGTTCTTTTTACATCTTCAGAAGCTCGCGCGAACCTGCGGGCAATCATATTCGCCCTCACCGACAGCGCCCTCCGTTCCCTTTCAATATCGTCATCATCCTTAAGGCCCGTGGTCAATACGTGCCCTAGGTACTTGAAACTGTGTACCCTAGCTAAGGGTACATTGTTCAGTCTGATAGCTGGCACCGTTTCAGGGTATTTTCCAGCAGCCCCAAAAACCATGACAACACTTTTTGTACCATTATACAAAAGTCCGTGCTCTCTAGCATATGTTTCACAGGTTTTTACTAATTTTCTCAAACCACAAACTGATGCACTGAGCAGCACCATGTCGTCTGCATAGCTTAAGTTGTTGACACATATGCCGTCAATATAGCACCCGACTCTGGTACTGCTCAGTTCTCGAATCAACTCGTCTAAGTATAGATTGAAAAGTGTAGGAGAACTTAAGCCCCCCTGTCTCACACCACACTCCAATCCGTACAGGCTAGAGTATGCACCGTCCCATCGAATGCTGTTGATCTGGTTCCCGTACCAGTATTTAAAAATATTGATAACCTCAGGTGGTACGTTAGCATCGGTAAGTTTCTTCCAAAGAATGTCATAGGAAACCAGATCAAAAGCACTCGACAAGTCGAGGAAACAAGCGTAAACAGGCGTCCTGCGGTCTGTATAATATCTAACAGCGTGCTTAAGAGGAGTGTCCCTCGCGAACGCAACAATGTTGCACAGTTGTCGCTGTCTCTATCCCTCGCGATGCGAACGCGTGCCCGAGAGGAGAAACAACAATACATTTGCAACATTTTCACGCGTATTTCTTATGTTCCGAATTTTGGAGATAACTCCTATAATATTGTTAATACGTAAAGAAAAATCTTGTAAAAATATATTCACTATATTATCTGGGTTTCTTTCGAATCAGAATGTTTCTGTATTGATACATTGTCGAGAAATACTAGCATAAAGTTGGGCCGTTTTTCAACGAAAATTGCCAATCTTTGAGCTCGTGTAACTTTTTAACCGTATATTGAAATGAAATTGTATACTACAGGAACACGTATTTTAATGATAAGATTGTTACTGCAAAATTCCAAAGACTTTCATTTGTTAATATTCAAGATAAGACCAAACTACGTTTGTATGGAGCGCGGAGCGGATACTATCCTCTTAAAGCCCAATATCGCATTTTCGGTGGACAAACCTGGTCGAAATCCAAATTGATTGTCATGCAATTTAATATGCTTATTTAATTGCGCATTAAGCACGCTGTCCAACACCTTAGCAATAACAGTAGCCAGTGATATTGGCCTATAATTATTCTTATCAGTTAGAATACCAGTCTTGTTTTTAACTACGGGCACTACTATTGTTTTTAACATTTCATGGGGTAAATAAGCATGACTCATACAAAGATTGTAGAATAAGACCAATACACGAGGCAAGTGGGGGCCCGCATTCTGAAGATGCTCAATGCTGAGCCCATCGTGGCCAGGAGACTTACCTCTTGACATCGACTGTATGATAGATTTCACGTCTTTCACAGATATTTTAACTCCTAATACCTTTTTAGGCTCAACATTAATCATCGACTGTGACTGACCCAACGGCGACTTAACTTTGAATTTTTCTTTGAAATTTTCCGCTATTTCCTGAGCATTACTCACGCCATCTACGCACACAGGAAGGCCAGGTTTATAATTAGATCGGTTAGTACATTTCCAAAATCCACGAAAGTCCTTACTCAGATGTTTAGACGCAATGATATCCATTTTTATTTTCTCTTCCCGATCCTGGCACCATTTTAACCGAGATTTAAAAATTCTTTTCGATTCACACATTTCTTCATAATACTGACCGGAAGAAGGGCTACCATGCCATGACCAGATTAAAAATATGTGTACATATTTAGATAAAGGCAAGACGTCAAATCGCAAAATTCGTATTAATCGCTGGATCGGACAAACTTCTTAGTATTTTAAACGACTTCAAAAAAGGAGGCGGTTAAGTTCCGTCTGTATATATTTTTTTTCTATGTATGTTCACCACTTTCTCCGTCAATGCGAACCGATTTTGAAATTTCTTTTTTTGTTCGAAAGGGTAGGTACTCCCGAGGTGATCCCATTGTCATCATGGTAAAATCTGACGATGGGATCCTGGAGAAATCGAGGGAACTCTTCAAATATTATATGCATATCTATCTATAACAAGATTTATAATTTCGATTAGGTATATATGTTTGCTCTCGAAAAGAGTCATTTGGTGAAGTGGAAGAGTGGAACTGATGATGGAGACCAGAAATGGCCCTTTTATGTATTTTTCCCGATTTTCTAAAAAAGTTAGACTGATTTGGAAATTCTTTTTTGATTTGTTTTAAAACTTAAAATCCGACGATGGGATCTTGGAGGAATCGAAGGCACTCTTCAATTCAATATTGTATTTAAATGTGCTCAAATTTGCGAAATTCAGTTTCTCTCTTCTTCTTCATTTGGTGAAGTGAAACTGATGATAAACACCGCCGCTGCACCGCAGCTCCTCAATAATAAGTATTGTAAAGTTGCGATTCGAATACTTTTATACAGGGTGGTAGGGACATCGACGCACATCCGCTTACAACGAATTCAGTACATGATTCTGGACCCTCTAGCGTTGATATTTTTCGTAGGTTAGGTACCTACCTACCTTTTACTTACTAGTTATCTACCATAGAAATTTCTTATATCTGTGTCCACTTTCAAACTATTGCATAATAACACTGAACATAAATAAATATATCCTCTTTCAAAGTGACGTAACAGACTATAAGTTGTTACTTCTTTCTCTTCTCCGTCGTTGTTACAGTTACGTCATTGTTGGGGAACTGGATCATTGACCGTAGACGGTTGAGCTGCGCTCTCGCATAGGTGACACTTCCACAAAATATACTGGTGACGCTAACAGAATGATACCTATAAATATTGTATTGCATAACGGCTTCTCCTCACCCCTTCTTAACTTTAAATATCGTGCCGCGCCCTACGTAGGTACCTAAATAAAAACAGACACGAGATATCTTACGGTTACCCCGGTTTTCCACTGACGACAGAACATGGCAAATGGCTACCTATCCCACTTGAGTTAGATAGATGTTTGCAACATATTTGTTGTCAGTGGAAACGGGGGGTTAAGCACACATGTATAGTACTATAGCAATATTATAACATATCATACCATCAATCACGGCTGTATTCGCCGAAGGGTTAGGCAGAGGTGTATTAATGTACACCTACATTTCGCCGGCATGTTTAGGTCCCATGTAATAGGGGGCCGAGCCTCTTGCCACAAATCCAGACTCCGAGTCTACTACGACTCCTCCGAGACTACTGGTAATTACATAGCAAAACCCAATGATAAGTATTAAAATACGTAATTAGAAAAACCCAATAACACTTTGCTCGACCTGGGGACCGAACCCAGGACCTCTAGCGTAGTAGACTTAATTTAATATTATAGACTTATTATTATAATAACGGAAAGTTTTGTTTGTTTGTTTATAATCAATACCTATAGGTTACTTTGATACTCCTGAACCGATTGTAATAATTGTTTCACCGTCGCGTTAGAAAGCCAACTATGTATTTAGGTACCAAGGTACATTATTCCAAATTGACAAAGGCTATTTATTCCCCGGGATAACTGGGATACCAGGCTGGTGAAGCCACGGGCCATTGCCACAGCCAGCCAATCTTCACGGGTGTACTGATGTACTCAGCACCGAGTGGTAGGCTATTTTTCGGATCTCTTCGACATTTCCAGCGCATACTTATTAAGCTATTTTAGCGAGCGCTGCAGTAAATGTGTACCTAATAAATCGAGTCACATCTTCAAAACAGAGATGTAGCATTTGATGTTCCACTTTCCAGAACACTTAAAGGTACCTATTATTTATTGCGATTCCTTGCCCTATTATAGTTTTGGCTCTGAAATATGCAGCATTTAAAAATAATAATGTCTTTAAATTATTAAAGTTTATGTCGGTATTGAAAGTTGAACATAGGTACCTACTTTCGAAGTTCGTACCGAGGTAAATTTAAGTAGGTAGGCTCAGATTAGGATCTGTGTAGGTAGGTAGCTGGATGCAGCTAAAGCTCCCAAATGGCCAATAACCCTAAGTAGTACCTAACCCTGGTAGTCAATATTAGCTGTATTTTACAAGTCACCTACATACGTCACCTACTGAAGGAAATAAAATAGGGAATTATTAATAAGTACCCCCTTTATACCGTCTATAAAAAAAAGTAGGTAAGTGGAGACCATATTAAAAATTTACTGGGTAGTCTGCAGCTTGCATAACGCATCCACAACTTGTCTTCCTTTGCGGTTTAGATTCCGAACCTTGCCGCAAGGTTTCTTCGCGGCTCGATTGACCTGGAATGTGTAAATGTCGGTGTCGCTGTAGAAAAACCGGTAGGTACTGAACCTGACCGGTACCTACTTCATCATCATCATCATCATCATCATCAGCCTATACTAGTCCACTGGTACCTACTTACTGACCTTAAATTAAAAATAACCTACGTTATTTCAAGTTTATTCATCCTTTATTTAACCCATATTACTCTCTTAGGTGTAGTTGACTGCAGGGGCGGAATTAGAAATGGGGATGGATCTGTTCAGCTAGTTTGTACTTGTTCAAACGCCATTAATTATAAATTATTAAAGAATTAATTACTTTGACGGTCATTGTATGCGGCGGCTGCGAAATTTTTGTTTTGTATTTGTAGTTGTATAGATACTGCAACTAGAATCACTGTGAACTGTGATCTGTCACATAGGTCGTTAGGGGGGGGGGTTTACAGATAAAAGAGTACTTGTTCTGTGGACCTCACCATTACAAAGTTCTCGGTATTAACAATATTAATAAGTTGTGATTGGAAGTTGGAACAGAAAAAAAAACTGAAATTAAAGATTCATTTCCTCTTTACCAATGTTATTTATATGTTATTAACGCGCGCTATCTGAAGACTCGTAAGCAACCTGATTTTGTTACTTAGATAATAGTCCACGTCAAGCAAAGCGCCGAGCGTGACTGGTGACGAAAATCAAAATGTTGTGTGAATAGAAAGTATTCCAATTATGATGGAAACATAAACAAACAAAACAGGAATGTGAATGAGTTCTGCCGCTGCATATGCTGCCGGTACATTTATTTCATTTGGGTATAACATAATTATCAGTCTGCACTTTACTTATGATATAAAAAGGGTTGTGCTGAAAAATAAACTTTTAATAAATTATATTATATGATTTATTAGTTTCACATATTAAAATTTATTGTAAAATATCAAACTCTCATTCTATCTGAGAGTACTCTAACTACAGAACCAGAACCACCAATATTAAATGCTTTTTCATGCCACAGCAATAGATGCCCACTCGATCCTTCAGTAGGGCATTCAAATCCTCTATAAATATATTTCATCAGTGTATCTATGTCATCTAAAGATAAGTTCCCCACTGCTTCTTCTATTTGTGTAGACTTTATGGCAAGTAAAACTTTTAAAGTAAGTGCCATGGCATTATCCTTAAAACAGAGACATAAAAAATATATTTAATTATTAAATCTCATAAACCAGAGTCCAATGTGAGTGATTGAAAGAGATGTGATGTGATATGATTCACACAATGCGAATACCAAATAATATAATATGCCAAAATTTCAAAATAGACCACACATCCTAATGAGTCAGCGGCGGTAGCCTACATGGGACTTGCGATCATGTGGTTGCATAGTAATGTGTGACCCACATTGCTAGTAAGCTTTAGAAAAAAAAGCATGTATATTCTATATAGACCAAATAAACATAGTTTCTGATGAATGATGCACAAAGAAGTGGGTGAATTTAAGACAAGCCACATAAGGGTGATGATAACACTCACTTTGATTTGCTGATTGGTTGATCCGACTGGAGCATTGATCAAAACAGCTTTCAGTGCATCAATGTACCGACCTGTGTTATTTGAGTTAAGAATTTATAATTAGAATAGCTACAAATGTACCTAGGCTTACCAAATACTGAAAAAATAATAATAGGTATAAAAATTATTAAAATTATTTTCCCATATTATAAACACAATGCAAAATTAATTGTTTCGGTCGACAGCGACTAGTACGAGAGTCGGTAATTATATTACACACTGATAAAAGCATGAGCATGAATCATAAATTAAAAGGATCTTTTTCCTGGGAATCTTTAAATGTCAAAGCAAAATGCTGATGGGTACTGCCCATCTTTTGATGCATGTACTTTTTTACATTCTAGTAATATTCAACGTTTTTAAATTCCATTATTATATTGTTTAGTTTTGAAAAAGGATATTGATTCAGTAACGCGCAAACTTCTCCTTCATCCGGTCCGGTGGGTATCGACTGTTCCGACTCATCTTCTCTAAAGTTGTCTTCATTATATTGATCGATGTCGATCTTACGAAAGGCTGAACTAGAAGTATTTTTAGCCATTTATTTTGTTTACAGTGTTCTGAACACACAATTTCAAACAAACTACAAAAATGTATAACTTTGCTCTACGATTTATTGCTTTTTTCTTTCTTTAGCACTTTCAACTTTCAAGCCCAGTTTATCACTATAAAATTGACATTTATTTGAACTTTGACGTTGACACTTGACACTTCACTTGTTCAGTCACGTCAGGTCGTCAGCAAGGATTTGGAGTTTTTTTTATCACAGATAGGCTTACGCTTGACCACAACTTGCCAACAGTGTTGGACCTCAGGAGAATAAAATGGAACTGTTTTGCATAAAACAAAACAGAGATTATGTGTCTTCCAAAACACACAGCGTTGGTTGAAGAAGCTGTCTTAGATATCCCCCTTAATTAATTAATTAAAGTATAAATACCTTCAATTCCGTCGAAAAATACTTTCCATCTCTTTCACACAAGGTGCGGCGGCGCGCCTCTAGCTCGTAAGCGCACCACTCTAGTCATACTGTCATAGAAGTCTTCAAGATTCACCAGCAAGCACCTTGCTGCAACGCTGTGTGTTTCTTCATACACATAATCTCTGTTTTGTTTTATGCAAAACAGTTCCATTATGTGTCTTCCAAAACACACAGCGTTGGTTGAAGACGTGTTTGTTATCTGCTGGTGAAAGAGTGGGTCTGGTAGACGCTATGTGATCTATAAAATAAAAGGTGTTCAAATCTTCTGCATCTATACAGACAACAAATTGTTATAGGTAGTTAAATAACTAATTTGTCACAACTTTTCTTGATGCTAGGTACTTACCTACATCAAATTACATCGAACAAATCATAGTAGGTACTTAGTACCACAAAAGAAATACGTAGTAGTACCTACTTAGTACTTACCTATACCTGAGTACTTCAAAACAATATAATTCTTCTAATCTAAAATATATGTTGGACTTGTTAACCTGAAGGGTCCCAAGATATCAAAGTATTGTAATCCGCCTGAAACATCTTTGGGTTTCGTTTCGTACCATATTTTCAACCACCTCAATTCAGAGCAATGAGGTCTATAAGCTCTGTGCTCTGATGTTCCAGTCAATCTGTTACTTTCAGGGAGACCTTTATGTTGCTTATTTAAGTGGTTGAAACAATATAATCCCTGAAACTTAAATGAAATTATAACATGGAATACCATTACGCCTGTCTCCCGGGTTTAGGGTTAGGCAGGGGTGCACCTCTGTACACCCTCAATTCACCGGTATGCTGAGGACCCATTTTCATGTATGAGTCTATGCATTTCGTGATATTTCCTTCGTACAATTTTGTACATATTTATATTTTTGTATTTTTAAATAAAAGCCTAGGAATTTGAGCAATAGTTGGAAATCTCTACAATTTGAAATCATGTCTCTGTATATTATAGTATTTATAATCATGAGAGCTGGGTAGGTACCTTTCATTCAACATTAATCTTTTCCTAGAAATGCCTCAAGAGTTAGCCAAGTTTCACAGGCTATGAACAAAATAAGTGATTTATTTGTAATATCCAAGACAATCTTAAGTAGCAACAAGTCTGTGGCGACTTATATACATAGTTAACCTTGGTAGGTACCAAAGGGCTGCTATAGGTTGTTTATTGAAATCTACTGGTTAACACTATCACTGAAGAGAGTACCAGCTTAGCTAAAAATCTTACTTCAAAGTAAGGACAAATGTGGACTTTGAAAAGTCCTACTGAAATCAGGCTGAAATAGGTTGTGGATATACTACTAAGGAATACAATCAGAGTGCAACATCATTACAACCGAGGGCACGTTCAATCCTTGTTAATATTAGTACGCACCCCCCCCCCCCTCCCCAAACACACTAAACATGTATCTGTTCGCCAATGGGAGGACGATGAAATTTATTTTGTAATAATATTGGCCTTTGAGCTGTAATTTGCCATTTTCGAGTTTCTCACAACAATCTCTTCATTGGAAATATCTGTCTCATGCCTAAGCATTAGTGTATGGACATAGTAATAGTAACTGTGTGACTCTGGATCTATAGGAGCTCTTACCTACATTTAAGCTTCATTTAATGGCTAGGAGAGCAGAGACTAATGTGCTTCTCTAACAATTCAGTATCTAAATTCCTTTTGCTATGTTCACAAAGAAAGTAGGTACTTACTCTGTTTGGGTTCCATGGTCCGTAAAATCACACGAAAACCGTAAAATCACACGAAAACCGTAAAATCACACGAAAACCGTAAAATTCCACGTCTAGGACGCTCCCATTCGCAGTCACGTGCTCAAGGTGGGGCACGGGTACGGTTATGCGGCTGCTGCCTGGCAAGGGCTTGTCAGTGTCTCAGTCCCAAATGACGTACTGAACCATAACATAACGTTCACGTCTGGGACGCCCCAATTTAAAGCCTCCGAGGCTTGGGGTCACCATTCCGGAATGACGCCGGTGGCGGTTAGCATTGCTAAGTGTACTCCCCCCGAGGCATACGCCGCCATAGACACAATCCTTCCACATCTGTGTACTTGAAACCCTTAGGTGGTTCATTCAGCTGATCGAGCCTCACAGGTCTTGTCAATAATATTGCAAAGGGCTGTTTATCATCACGGCTTCCTGCCATCATATCATCAATATAATATATACTGCTCCACAGGTATACTCTCAGAGTGAGGGTCAAGGTTACAGTCTGTCACCTACTGCAAGTTGGCATACTTCAAGTTCCATTGAGAAAATCTGTCAGACCCCCATCACCTGGTCATACTAAATTAGCAAGTGACTTTAATTGCTGCTTTGCCCCTTCGATTGCACTCTTTTTGTACTGGTTAAGACTGACCAAATTCAAAGGAATGAACATCTTCATTTGGAGACTGCTCCATGGAGGGCTTAAGCGAACTAGCAATAATCAATGATCTTGATCGAAGATCAAGATTTGTTGTCACATCTATTATGCCTAATATTTAAGTGTGCTGAAGTGTCATGGTTGATACCAAGGTGGGTAAATTATAATGCTCATGCCAAAGTAGCTAATCAGGCAAGCTAATTTCGACTCGCCCCCTGGCCGTGCAAGGCTTACAAACTCTATTAAAAATTAAAACTAATATTTAGTTCAGTAAGGGTATTGACAACAATACATGATAAATGACAATAATGACATACATTAATATATCATTAGCATTCAAGATAAACTAAATTACAAGAGTCTATTTGATTTTCTAAGTTTTAATAAATTCCTATATATTATTATTGGTGAAATATATACCATAGTGTATGTTAAAACATAATGCCTCTACCAAAAGTTCAACATAACCAGTGACAATAGGCTGTTATGTGCAGTAGGTAGTTCTTTCTACATTTAAAATTTCAATCTAATTTAATTTTAAAAACCGCGACCCTGTGGCAGGTCAAAGGTTCAACAAAATAAGGCCAGTTCCAACTGTTGGTCAATAATAATTATGATTGCTGCCACTTGAGAACTCTCCAACTCCTACATATGTTCCTTGGTGACTTTACTAGCCATTTGACATCTACATTGAATTGCTTCAAAAACAGATTAGACAAAATCTAAGAACACACCATCAGCGAATTAAGTGCCTAATGTGGTTATTTAATAAGTATTAATATATATACTCATTGAGTTCACTAACAGTAATACCTACATACAACATAACAAGGATATATGAATAATGTGTGTTTAGTTATGTATCTACAAATTAACAAGCCTAGCTGCAAGCCTGGTCCCTATGCCTATTTATTTATTTTTTAATATGGTGTAAGTACTTATTGATTCTTCAGGTTGTTTTTATCTTCTAAAGTAAGTAAAGATGCCATGTAGATTCTGGCACTAGCTTCCTGTAGTAAGAACTTTGTCTTAATAAAAGTTTACCTGCCTGCACCGGAGGGTAAATAGATAGGTAGATTATCTTCATCCTGCAATGCTTTATTATATCCTTTTATTTATATAATTATTTCAATGATTCCACAAAACAAAATAGTGACATTATTATTAATTGCTTTTATTTTTATTTAAGCTGTGTGTTAAATATAAAGGATTGCACTATTTTTTATTATTTTTTAGCATTAAATACTGCGAAATCTTCACAAAGAAATGAATTTTCTAATCTTTCTTTTCATTTATCGAATTTTTCTTTCACAAGAAACCTTCTTTAATTAGAAAATTCATTTCCTTATAAAGGATTGCAGTCTTTAAATCCAAAAATCAGTAACAATTATCCAACAATGTGAATAGTTATTTTCAAGATGCTTAGTTTAAATTATCACTAGTTCATATAGGTACATAACATTATTTAAATATGCACATGATCTAAGCATCATTGCTTATTTATAAAATTTAATAATATTTTCAGTTTAACTCATCAGTTAGTAATTAAATATACTTAAGAGGAGTGTACCCCGCGAACGCAACAATGTTGCACAGTTATCGCTGTCTCTATCCCTCGCGATGCGAACGCGTGCCCGAGAGGAGAAACAACAACATTTTCACGCGTATTTCTAATGTTCCGAATTTTGGAGATTACTCCTATAATATTGTTAATACGTAAAAAAAAAACTTGTAAAAATATATCCACTATATTATCTGGGTTTCTTTCGAATCAGAATGTTTCTGTATTGATACATTGCCGAGAAATACTAGCATAAAGTGGGGCCGTTTTTCAACGAAAATTGCCAATCTTTGAGCTCGTGTAACTTTTTAACCGTATATTGAAATGAAATTGTATACTACAGGAACACGTATTTTAATGATAAGATTGTTACTGCAAAATTCCAAAGACTTTCATTTGTTAATATTCAAGATAAGACCAAACTACGTTTGTATGGAGCGCGGAGCGGATACTATCCTCTTAACAGAGAACATAAATGTTGGTCTAGAATTCTCAACAATGTTCCTACAACATTTAGTTAGATAACTCACTAAGAACACCTAGTGACTAGGTAGGTAGACTTATAACCCTCGTTCACCTAGTTCACATAGTAGTGTTGTATTCCGCATTAACTTTTTTGTAGTAGAATCTTTGGCGTAGGTGTAAGTGTGTAAAGGTTTATAATAGTACCTACAGGTATCCACATAGGTAGGTTATGGCAAGTACCTATTTCCATAAAAGTTATTATGTTTTTAACTTACTCGGGCCTTGATAACTTTTTTTTTTTTTTTTTTTAAGAGTGCTAGTTGTAACTATTAGGTACCAGGCAGTACTAAATCATCTTTGTAGTCATGGTACCCTTGGTACCTGATTTCTGAGTGTCTTTAAAACGTTTGTCTGACTGGGCATGACTATATTGCTTGAATTGCCAGTGGGGAGAAAGCCTGTTCCTTTACAAAGATGATGATGAGACCATTCCTCGCTTTTCTCGAAGTGGGACGGTTGATTGTTGTTGCCACCGCTGACCCTGACAGGTCTCCAAGCGAGCACTGGCTGTCGGAGCGCAATGATCGGTAGGTAGTTGGTAGTTACTGGACTCACCGCCTCGGAACGTACCCATACCTGTTCTAGTCTCACACACAATGTTTATCCGATCATTATTGGTGGCTATCGCTGGCCATGACAGTCTCCATGCGAGCACTGGCAATGGGAGCGCAATCATCGGTAGGTAATAGGTAGTTACTGGACTCACCGCCTCGGAACCTTCCCATACCTCATATTGTCTCACGTACGACGTGTATTTCGACCATTACTTCTTGGAAGATACGCACAGAATTTCAGACTAACGCGAAAACTTCAAAAGCGCGGAATTAGTTAATTTTTGATAAAAAATATCACGGGGAAAACTTTTTGCCCGCCATTTGCCGGCAAAATTTAAGACGCTATGAAGGTATGACTAGAGTGGTGCGCTTACGAGCTAGAGGCGCGCCGCCGCACCTTGTGTGAAAGAGATGGAAAGTATTTTTCGACGGAATTGAAGGTATTTATACTTTAATTAATTAATTAAGGGGGATATCTAAGACAGCTTCTTCAACCAACGCTGTGTGTTTTGGAAGACACATAATAAAACAATATAAAAGTATTAACACATCACGTCGTATTTTTTTAATGCCTGTTGTAGGGTACCTAACTGGCTTCCTTGGTTATATTTATGGCCAAACAGTCTAAAATGTTAAGGCTTATAACACCAAATTAAAAAGTTAGGTAGTTGTTGTTTCGTTTTATGCCGCGGGAAATAAATTTAGGCGATTTTACCAGTTCGGTACGGCTTACTTCAGACGAGTACATCTTAACCGAACAAACTGTACAAAAAGTAAAAATGACTGCATGGGCAAAGTGTTGCCATACTCCAAAAATGACCGATCGCGACGCGTGATTACATGTTTTGTCGACACACCGATTATTCATGATTACCTGCAGACATGATGATTATTAAACCTCCATTAAAAGTAGATTCCATTTCGATTTGGGTGCGTTCCACTTCACGTTCACAACGATCACGCTCACGACCGCAGTTTTTTCCGTTCCACTTGCTTGTGAGCGTAACTGTCATAAACCCAAGTGGAACGCAGTTTAGGATTTGTATCGATCTCCTAACGAGCACTTCGACCCACCTTTTTAGATGGGTATCTAAAAAGGTGGGTCGAAGTGCATCGTGGGCTGTAGACAGAGAATCCAATAGACAAACTGACATCTTCTGTCGCATTCATACAAGAAAAAGAGCAACTTACGACGATATCGTGTAAAGAAATGAAACAGGACGATGAGATTTTTTGTTTCACTGAGCGTGCCGTGCTTTTTCAAGGTCAGCATACTACTTTGATAAACAAAGTTTGACAGCTGACGTGCAGCTAGCTATCGTCTTACTTTAAAAAACAGTTTTTACGTATTAAATGATAAGATATTCATGTTATATTTTGTTTTGAACAATGTAGACTTACTATTTCAACCATTTTTTCAAAAAACATGGTGCGTTGTAGTTTCAAACGGTGTAAAGGTGGTAGCGGAACGAAATGCCAGGATTGTCTTTTCAGTCGTAAATATACCACACTTTCTCAGTTACTAAGCATTCAGTTACATTTTATTATGTTCATATATTGTGTCTAATGTACTCTAGACGTAAATTCATCGTTAAAAAAAGCACTTACATAACAATTATAATTTCTAACCTAAAACATTGGTGTTGCCAACTTTTCTATAAATTATTACCCACTATTATGGGAAAAAATAATACGTATTCTGAAGTTTGTATTAATTTAATATCTGAAATATTTAATGGCTTGTTGCAGTTTTCCTGGACCTGATAATTTACGTTGGAATTGGATTGTAGCTACAACGAACTACTACGAACAGTTTGGACACCGAAACTGTCATCAAACTTTGTAGCAGACATTTTGAGAAAAATAACTATAACCATAATTCCCTTGTTTTATTTAAAACAATCGTTTAAAATCAATGAAAGCTAAATAAAAATAAACATGTTATATTACTTAGCCACGAAGCCAGAACCTATTAACACATAAGGAATGACAATTATGTATAACCACATCATCATCATCCATTGTCAATTTGCTGCGTCTTCTCGTCATCGTATGCCTTTACCTACTGATAATAATGGATTTATCAGCGTAATTTTCAGACTCTTACATACGTACTAATTTATATTCTCAAAAATTGTGGGGTAAAATTTTTCTCACACGGTAACCCTAAATATAGTGACGCTTTCTTTTTTGTCTCTTTCTGCCACACGCTTTGCCGGTGTCTATTGGATTTTCTGTCTACGGGATTCTCTGTCTACGTCGTGGGTGGCATGACGTCATGAGTGACGTTTAGGCATGTGACTTTACGGTAAAAAATCGATTATTTAAAACAATTATTTGTAGTTCTCTCAAAAAAAAAACGATTATATAAAAACCGCTTTTTAATAAGATAATATTCGATAAAAAACGATTTTTTTTATAATGCAATGTATGTTATCTACGAACAATTTGCGAAATAATAATGAAACAACCCTCTCTCCCCCCATCAAATGGACTGGGTAGCGGTGTTTCTTGTAATTTTTAATAGGGGCCCGAAGAAAAAAAATTTAAAGGGGACGCTGAAAATAAAAAAAATGATTAACAAATAATCATTTTTTTTCAAAATAATAATCGCTCATAGAAAATTAATTATTATGACATAATAATCGATTTTTTTAATAATATATAATTTTTTAACGTCCCTAGTGACGTTTCGCCGCGACCACAACGACCGCGGTCGCCTTGGGAACGGCTAAAGGAGCGTTTCGATCGCTGTGATCGCCAAGTGGAACGCGGCCTTTGTCGCGTGTTTTCTGTCATCTGTCAATCGTCGATGTCAAGTTATGACTGTCAATTCTGTATTATCAATCGCATTGTCGTGTCAAGCTTCTTCGCGAAGTTGCTAAAAAATAATCTACGTATTGAAAAATCTCCTTGTGACTTTTCTAATACTGAAATTGTTATTATAATATCTTATATAAATCTTTCTAATCACACTTTCCTAACCACAATGACAATGGGTGATGAACTACCTGTTACTTCTTTAGTTTTACCCGTTCTCATACGTCCCGTTTTAACGCAGGTAAGTACTTATCTACTCAAAATGTTAGAATAATATTAACTGGTTCAAATTTTAGCATACTTTTATGAATATGAATATAAAGACAAAGAACAATGTATGTTACATTACTGATTTAGTTTTTAGTTATATATGGTAGAGATAGTGATGTGTAGAAAGTAATGTTACAAAAATATTGGACGGAAATGATTGCGACAGCAATTTTGGCCACCGACCTTGTTTCTATATTTCTCAAATAAACACATTTGGTATTTATCGGGTCAGAGCGTCACTTCGAGACGTGGTGAACAATAAAAACCGTATTTCAATTTTCGTTTGACTATACATACCCTGCCTTGCTCTTCTTGTGTCAATTGTGTGCAATGCAACATAGGAATTCATAATTATTATGAAATTGAATATATTTTGAAATGCTTATGTAAAAATTTGTTTAGATATTCAGACACACTTTTGTAATGATACTATGTTTTATTAGGATTTAAAAGTGATAATATCCCTTATATGTAAATGTTTTATTTCATAGTTGGAGAAATATGATTTAGGTGCATCTCAGACTCTCCGTGCGGCTCTCACAAAGGTAGAAGCTGCTGTGCCAGGACTTAATTATGATTTGGTGGCAGGGATTATGAGGAGAGCTGATATCCCTGTTAACATGAATGAAAGCTTGCTCCGACTTCAGGGTACCTTGACAGAAGCTGAATGTTTGTATCCATTTGACTACTTTATTTCATAGTTCATAATAATTCATTTATGCACATACTGGTTGCCGGTAACTACAATATTAGATTTTGTCTATAATAAGGATGGGACTTTACAGGTAAATATGTATGTCCTTTATTTATTGTGGGTGTATATTTCTATACTATTAAAAATATGGCTGGGCAGCCATATTTTTAATAGTATAGAAATTATTTATTAGTCTAGTGGTCCTAAGCACAACTGCTATGCTAGAGGTCCTGGGTTATGATCCCCAGGTTGAGCAAAGTGTTATTGGGTTTCCTATGAAATTCTCAGTAGCAGCTCGGAGTCCGGATTTGTGCCTGGTTAATGGCAATAGGCTCGCCGTCTATTATATGGGATCTAAACATATCAGCGAAATGTGGTGCCTAACCCTTCGGGGAATACAGGCGTAAGGGTATGTGTATTAAAAATATTTCCAGAAAAAAAGTTAGAGCAAATATTATTTATTTATAACAAAACTTTATTAGAGTCCACTAGTCTATATTTATTTATATGTATGGAATTGCAGGTGCCGATTTGAGACTGAACAGAACTGAAGAAGCATTCCAGGAATTGAACAAGAAGTCTACAGCTTTAAAGAAAATCTTGAGTCGCATTCCAGATGAAATTACTGATAGGAAGACATTCCTGGAGACTATTAAGTGAGTAGTATATTGACATGGTGGAACTATAGAAGAGTTTTTTGTAGCAGCAGCAATATACAGGACAAGGTTTTTGACAGTGAATTCGGGGAAGTAAGAAATTCGGGGAATTAAATGTGTCATACATAATCCATCTTCTTTATCATCATGTTCTCTTGTAAAATAGACATGTTTGGAAATTTAATAGGGATCAAATTTTTTTAATACTTAAACAACTAACAAAGAGAAATTCAGAATTAAACAGTGTGGTAAACAGAAATATAATTATCATTTTCATTAAGCATTTGAGGAGACCTTTGCCTGGCAATGGGACAGTATATTGGTTGATGATGATCATAAAAAACAAAACAGTATTATCGTACAGAAAATGATGGTCATACTACTTTTTGTTGATTTTATAAAGTAAATTTCTTCAGAAGTAAAAACTTCCACAACTTAAACTTACACAATAACATACATATAACATACCATCACGCCTGTATTCCCCGAAGGGGTAGGCAGAGGTGATACTTACCGGCGAAATGTACACCCACATTTCGCCGGTATGTTTAGGTCCCATGTAATAGGGGGCGAGCCTATTACCATTAACCGGGCACAAATCCAGACTCCGAGCTGCTACCGGGAAATTTATAGAAAAACCCAATAACACTGGGGATCGAACCCAGGACCTCTAGCGTAGCAGTCGCGCTCAGGACCACTAGACTAATGAGGAATTCATTTTTAATCTACTTATCTTATCATATTTAATCAATTTAAAAAAATGAACAATGGAAAACATTTTAATGCTGTTAGGGTTGCCACGTCGTCAAACCTAATAGCCGGACAGACCAGCCAGTTTGGCCGGACATTTGGGTAAAAAGGCCGGACACCTATTCGTGAAAACTATGCAAAAGTTATGACGCACACACAAGTGTTTTTCATATATCTGTAATGGGTTTAAAAAGGGGAAGTTCTGACCAACTTTGTATGACGGGTTGAATCACCAATTTAACGGGTGCAGGTGACTCGGCATCGGTGCAATCGGCATCCTGTATAGACAGTCATGGACAAAGTTTGCACAATCTTGGTCAGTTCCCACCAATGACGACACTGACTTGTACCTGATATACTAATATCTATTTTAGAGAGCAAATTCTTATATAGAATTTAAGAAATGTAAAAAGAAAACTATTTGATTTCAGAGAAATTGCTTCAGCAATAAAAAAGTTACTTGATGCTGTAAATGAAGTATCCACATACACACCAGGAACAGGCAAGCAAGTACTAGAACAAAGAAAGCGAGAGTTTGTGAAATATTCCAAGAGATTCTCTAATACTTTGAAGGAGTATTTCAAGGAGGGGCAGTAAGTTAGACTTCCTTCTTAGGGTTCTGTGCCAAAATAGCAAAAAGTCATAGTCAATATAGATAGGTGTCACAGACAGCCCCTATGCAGAGCCTCCTGGGGGACGACGAGACAGCGGCCCACGTGTTCCTGCACTGTCCTGGTGTCGCCACATAAAGGGCAAAGTACCTCGGTAACCCGGTAGTACTCTCCGAGAGGCTGTAGGCAACATCGGGCGCTTGTCGGCTTTTCTCGGGGAGTTGGGGTGGTTTGAATGAACCTAACATCTTCCCACCCACACGCAAAATACGCGCTAAGTCGTGGAGTTGCGGAAAATAGCCTGTTATACCATACTATGGCAAAAAGTCTCACTTTTGGCATCATCACTATGTCCGTCCGTGACAGCCATCGTACTTGAGACAATTTTACTTAGTGGATTTAAAAACATACAATATTTTGATTTTATGACAACTAATAAAATGTTATTTCCGTAACAATTATGATTCCAGTGTTACTACGATGAAATACAATTAATTTCCTTGTTGTACCTTATTGTTGGTAATTACCTATTAATGTGTAATTACCTATTTAGTGGAGAATTTGTACTAAGGACTATTTATAAGGTAATATTTTATTTTTATTTCAGAGCTAATGCAGTGTTTGTGAGTGCTCTATATCTGATACATCAAACGAATCAAATCCTGTACACCGTCAAAAGTAAGTCTGAGTAAAATGTACGAGGCAGTATTATAAAATTGAAAATTAAATGTTCATTTTTCTGTAATGACTGTTTTCAATATATATTATGCATGTTACGATGTGGCTGTTAAATAACTTCGATACTAATATATTATTTTTTGTTAATATATTTTGCATTCGTAGGGTGAATTTATTGTACCTATTTTACTATAGACATAAAGAATACAAACGCGAAGAAGTATATATAGGCGTATTCAGAATTACAAAAAAAATAAATCATTTCATTTCCTGGATTTGAAATTTTGAACCCCCAATGGCTACGATCATGATTCATATTATGTAAATATGCTAGCTTATCTTTGTAACTACGTCATACATAAGACTAAAGTAAGATCATATTATTTCAAAATTTATTGTACATTTATGGTTTGGAGTCCTTAAATTTTAAAATAATTAATTTATTGTAAAGTACATAATTGTTACGATATAATTTTAAATCGTCTGTTGTAATCATTCACATACATCTAAAATGGTAGTATAGAAGTATATAATGTATAGTGATTCAATTTGAGAAAGTAAATCTTGTAAGTAATTTTTAATTAAAATTGATAAAAGTTGTATAGTATTAGTAATTGTTGGATTTTTTTTAAACAATATGAGACCTTTCTTTATACATAACTGCATATTTTTTGTTTCATTATATAAAAAAAAAACTAGGTAGTTTGTCTGGAGATATTCTATAAAATCAGCTAAGGACTGCCTTTATCATGAGGCAATCGGTGAGGATTCATTCTGATTCAGTTGAATTTACCCCTGACAAAAAAAATGTATACCTAAGAAAAAAAATGTCTTTGCTTCGTCTTTCGTCGCAGTACACATATTGAGCTAATGCGGCAGTTTGATTCTATCGTGTCTTTGAATTCGATGGCTCCCGTCTAGTTTATTTGCTGTCTCTTTCTTTTAGATACATAGTAGTGCTTTTTACCTGACTGAGCAAGAAATAATGTATTCGAGAGTATGTATGACTATGTACTTTTTCATTTGTCTTAACTATTAATTTACCGGATATTTTTCTGCTCCAAAGAAGGATAATATTTTCTTAAAATCACGAGTGGTTATATAGACTAATGCGCGTTTCAAGTGTCTCTACGCTGCCGCTGACCCAAGAAAATCTCAATGACGCGGCTTTGCCACTGAGCGACTATCGTATTGGCTGTAACGTGAAGTGTAATGGGTGGAGCAAAGGGCGCTTGTTCGATTACTTCACTTGATTCAGCCTTTTGTTTAAAGTCAAACTACTTCTTTAGCTCTATATGTCTACTGTGGTCTTGTCGTTATCGAAAGGCTTTCTAAATCGCAACAGTTTTTAAGCATGTTCGATAATAATATCATGTCATTTCAAAATTATTAGCAAATAACTAATATTACACTCGGTAAGTTTATTCATTGTTAGTGCCGGAATAATTAAGATTATACCTAAAGTTTTATTTGTGACGGGGCGTAAAAATTTTTTTTACGAATGCAGCAGATTTTTTAGCAATTCTTGTTACTTCACCACGCCTCGTGGAGTTAGTATTCAACCACCATGTGTAATAAAAAGATAAAATCTAGTATTATTTAAATTAATAATATTAATTCATTACATAGATTGTAGTAGAACGTTTACAATTTACATTATTGACAGCGTTATAATTAGTTATATTTTTTATGAAATAATTAATAAAGTGCAATTAGAAATGTTAAATTTTCTGTATTGATTACTGTTCTCTATACATTATAAAGCAAATATGCGACGATCTAAACTTTATAATTAAAAGTAGGGATGGTCCGAAATTCGTTTCACATTTGGTTAAACCGAATTTCGGTGGCTTGAACCGAACTTCGACATTCGGTCGACTATGAATCCGCAATAGACGCTTGACGTAGGGATGGCAACGCCAGCGCCGTGGGTGCCATTATATTTGATGTTGAAGCACTAGTTGAAGGTAAGACGTGATTTGCCGTATGAAGAGGATGTTGCAACTGTCTAAATTCTCGATCATGTTTCACTCTAAGATGGTGACGCTAAACGCCGAGGTTTGGTTTAGTCGGTAGATCACTCTTTTCAGAGCGGAGTACGACACAGCGTAGTCGCTCCCCCCGGGGCGGTGGGTAGTGCACAAAGCATTTCCAACCCCGATAAAAAAAAGGTGCGGGTGAGGCGAATGCGCGTAAGCGAGTTGCGACTTGTCCAGACCTATCGCTCCCTAGAAAGCGCGCCAAAAATAACCGATCTTCGGCCGAATTTCGTCCGAATTTTAAAATTTTACCGAATGTTCGGCCGAAGTTCGTAATCGGTACAAACCACATTCGGCCCATCACTAATTAAAACAAGAGGTCAAGAGCAGGTTAATCCGTCGGTACCGGTTGTTATAAGTACACCTAGGAAAATCAGTATTGACCAGAAAAGTATGTGGGGTGTGAATCGCTCTAATGACAGCCGTTTCCAAAAATATTAATAAGTCGGTCATATCTGGTTCGACTGGGAGCTAAACCCAACATATTTGTTGGAAAAGACCTAGAGAGTCCTAGCATATGGCTCTCTTATACGATGGTACTTAAGACTCTCTAGGCATCTCTTTAGGCATCTCAGATAACTTTTGCTGTAATAAAGATCTGGGTTCTCTCTCTAGTAAGCTAACTTCCTAGACAACATTCTGTTGCACTGTGACTGGTAATATTAGTTTACATATATTACTTGGTCTATGGTCTATAAAAACAGCTATATATAGTCCCGGAACGACTATTTTAAACCATAGGTATTTGAGTACAGGACCGTCTAGTAACGGACTTAGTCCCTTGGCTATCTACAATAATTGGGCCATTATGACTGTATGACAGAACAATTTTATTCAAAGACATAAAAAAGCAAAATGCTAGATGCGAAACCAGTGTGCGCAAGGATCGAGGGGCCCTTGGCACTTGCTAAGCGTGCCAATGGAAAAGTGGGAGCACTGAGTACCTAAGGGAGTCGAATCCACACGAGGTAGATTGTACCTGGTTGTTGATGTGTTTTAAATTTGATTTAAAATGCCTCGAACTCTATTATATTATAGTTTTCCTATTATCCACAAATGCAACATGTTTTAACGTAAGCGTGAAACTTAGTCGTAAAGTAACCTACCTGCTGCTTTATCTTTGACGGGTCTCAATAAGCTTTGGCTGCAAAGGAAAATAGCTAATGATGACCTGCCGCGGTTGCGGTGAATAGGTACCTCGTGTGGCCATGAGGTCATACTTATATACTATAGGTATGACCGGAGAAAAAAGTACAGTTAATTTTTATACAATTTTGTAGGGTCCTAGTACCCAGTCACATACCTATTCGCTATTTTAAACTCGTACAAGATATTTTTTAATAACGTTTTTACAAAAATCTTGTATCAAATGTCTTGATGATCTTCGTGGGACGCCTGGTGAATGCGTGCCGACAGTCACTCAGGTCAACTCAAAGCCTTCCTACAATGTCAAACAAATTGGTGAATAGACTGATACTCCGAGTTTATTTCGGTGTTTCTTCTCAGAATAATTTGCATAACATTCCGCACATAGGTATCTATATCTTTTTTGCCGGAAAAATCGATACAAAATTCAAGCATTAAATATGACAATAGTTTGACTGTGGGAGTTTGTGGGAACAAGGCAAGGTTTTTGGTTGGCAGTTCAAGTTGGTGGTTGGTGTCAGTGAAAGAATCTGGTAAAATGATTTCGTGACCGAGTTTAATGGGTCATGATGGCTGCGTTGCGATTCGTCTCGTCGTGCGAGCGCGGACAATGGCTGGTCGTGCCTCCTGAACTCGTCGCCCCTTCGCCCCGCGTGCCCGTGACACTTGACACAGGAGCCCGTACTCCACGACCTCCAAATATTTCCGCGTACACCTTTTTTATCTCGGATAAAACGTGGACTACCTTCCTACGCATCAATTTATTAACCCAAGGTAAAAACGACATCATCGACTTCAAAATTAGATGTGTATAAAAAAAGTATAGAATACACCAATAAAAATTGTTAAAGTGTAAATGTGTGTAGGTACTAGTACATCAAAGTTTTGAAACACGGGAATTTTCATAAATTGTACTTGCCTCAATCCTTCTTTCTATTGGTGAAACTCGAATGGACAAGAAGGTATCTAAGGAGTCTGATATTATTTTCGCCTTCGTTCTCATAACTAAAAACCAGTCAGGATATTCATTTATAGTGTTAATGTTAATTATATGGTTAACTTACGCTAAGTGATACCTACCTATCCTATTAATTTTATGTGATAGGTAGGTACCTATTTATGTAGGTACCCACAATACAATAGCAAACTTTCTTTCCGGTACATATTTGAATGAAAGATACTTACCTATCTACTTATTTGTTATGACACAAAATCTCCACAATGAGTCAATCACACGGATCAGTTAAAATATTCATAGCTTTAAAGCGGAGGCGTAATCGATTTTAACTTTGCGTCCTGCGCTGCGCCACAGAGGCTGCGCCAGCGCTCGCGTTGTATACCTACCTACACCAGATGAAAGTAACTGATATGATGCCATTTTAATATACTTAAGTACTTAATTTTAAAGTAGGTCAGGTACACACACTATTTAAATATACATACATTATTTATGTAGGTATACCTAGGTAACCGGGATAATATCTACAGTTCCATTTTTCGACGAAATAACTGTGCATATCTGAAGTTAGCCATTCCGAAGGGCAGCGCACGTTTTAACCGTAAGTAGGAACTTAGGTTGTTAACAAAAATCAGCGCTGAAGCTAATCGCAGATATCTATAGCCACTGCGATGATCAAATCACACATGAAGTAGGAACCTACCTACCTACCTACATACAATAGATTGTTAAGTATTTTATGTAGGTACAGTCGCCGTCAGATATATTGTGGCAGTTAAGGTGACCAAATACTTCTGAACAATTTAAAATGTCAATAAGTTCCATACACTACAAGGTACCATTAATATCTGAACATTAATTACTCCATTAATATCTGAGCAAACGCTTGTCAATATCTTTTAACCACATAACTTACCAAAAATATCTGAACACATAACGTCAAGGGTATCTACGCAGATAACACTTGCTTATTATACTGTGTAATAATATAAGATGATGTACACCGATGTACGAACCAAACACAATGACACTATTTGTGGTATAAATACGATGAAAAGGGAATAAAAATTGTATACAAAATCATTTGTATAGGATACAACTGATAATGTCGAACTATCGAAGGAAATAGATTTAGGATTTGTAATGAAAATAAAAATTATTGTGAATATATTTTTATTTGTGACAACATAAATTAAAGATTAGTATTTTGTGTGACCTCCTTCTACATTTAATACGTCGTGTAACCGTTTTCGCATGGAACCAACAATCTTCTCGCAAAAATGTCTTCCTCTGAAAGTTTCCCAAACGTTATTTGCATGTCGTCGTTTTAAATTCTTAATGCTTCCTTTGTTCGACATTGATTTCCATCCCACTCTTGCACCATTTTACCCCATAAGTTTTCAATGGGATTGAGGTCTGGACTTTTTGGCGGTAGTTTGATTAAAGTAAGCTCTCTCTGTTCATTAATCCACTCTTGTACAGTACGAGCATTGTGCACTGAGCTGTCTTGAATGAATGTTATTTGTTCATATTGATAAAATACTTTAGCAGTTGGAAGAAAAGTATTTTCAAGAAGTTCCTTATTAAATAATTCATTGAATTAATTCATACATGTGTGCATGTAATTTTGTGTTGTAGGTACACGGCAAGGCGTAGTTTTAGCCGGCCCCACTTCTTTGTTCGCAAAGTTCCATCTTAACTTTTTATTTGATCTGAGCCTACATTAAATTGAAATTATAATCCAATACCCTTATTACGTTCGTTGCTCGTCTGAATTTAGTCCCATGACATACTTAACATGACAGTAATGACAAGACTGAAAACTACAAAACTGCCTGAGTTACCTTAATATATAAATTAACGAAAGAGTCTCTATTTAAAATTGTATTTATAGTGAATTTGCAAGGCACTTCCTCCTGCAATTTTTCTTCAACTACTCAGATATTAAATAAATGGTGCATCCACACATGCCGCCTGCTTTCACATTGACATGGCGCTAACTTTGTGTCGGGCTCAATTTCGTACCACAAGCACACTGCCACCGGTATCTAAAATAGACACACTTGACGTAAAGTGTTCAGATATTTTTGGTTGTTTATATGTATAGAAATTATTGACAAGCGTTTGCTTAGATATTAATGGAGTAATGAATGTTCAGATATTAATGGTACCTGTAGTGTATCGAACTAATTGACATTTTAAATTGTTCAGAAGTATTTGGTCACCTTATCTGCCACAATATATCTGATGGCGACTGTACAATACGCTGCTTTAATTAAGCCAATTTTAAGTTTGAGTAACGGCCAAACGTCAGCGTCGTTCTGAATTGCTATAGCATATTAAAATTAAAACAAGACATAAAAATCACATTCGATATAAATGTAGACACCCAATATAAAGCAGATAAAATGTTAAGTAGGACGATGGATTGCTCCTGTGCTACCATTTATTTCCACATACATATTAGCATCACAGACTTCAAAAAAAGCTGTTTGTCAATGCAACACATTTTGAATGTATGGTTCAGGAACATCTCGTAATTGTTGCACATCAATCTCCGTTCGTAGTTGCAAAAACAAAGCATTTGTTACTGAACATATTACGATTCGGTAACCGAAATTGTTAACATGATTTATACCGACCATTCAAATTGGTACATTATACAAAACTAAATGCATGAAACTTCAACGAAGACCCAAGTGCTTAATTCAGAACGGATGACGTTAATGTTGTCAGAGTACCAATATTGTACGAATATTGTACAATTGAAAACCTGTTAACCTTGTTTATTACCTTTTAAGTGTTAACCATAAAATAAATATAAAAGTGCGTTTATGATTAATTTCAATTATTAATTAGCTGATTAATGATACCTACTCTAATAAGTACATATATTATGTACCTATCAAGATTTTTGGCACAACGATCTCCAAAGAATGAGTGAGAGCGTGTTTTGGGAATCATAGATGCATCTTCACCATTTACAAACGGTTGTTGACTGAATACCAGACGTGTGCATGCATAATTTATACGTCCATGTCTAGATTTCCCGTTTAATGAATTGAAAATCTAGGTAGATATTGATAGACACCAGTAGGTACCACATAAATTTCCGTAAATGTTTTCAGTAGTTGATAAATTTCCATGTTTCTGTAGACAGATGTCGATGAAAAGTTAGACGGTATAGCAACCGGACTATATAATGATGTTTAAAGTTATTCCTAATAAAATATTAATGGAGCATCTGCTGGCCGGCGAGGTTGGCGGGGTCAGGCGTCGGCGTCAGGGCGCGGGCCAGCGTCGCATATGCAATAGCGTCTCATGCCGCCAGGCAGCGCGAGCGGCAGCAACCCATGAATACATAAACGTCAATTCGCTGAATAATAATGTTATGTTTTGACGGGTCAAGTGTTCGATTGTTGTTATGTAATCATAATTTATCTATACTCGTATTATAAAGAGGTAAAGTTTGTGGCGTTGCGAGTTTGTGACGTTGTAGTGGGTAATTTCTGGATTACTGAACTAATTTTGAAAAACCTTTCACCAATAAAAAGCAACATTATTCCTGATTGACATAGGCTTTAAATTGTCCCATAAAATTGAAAAGAAACGGATAGTCCACGCGGGCGAAGCCGCGGGCGGAATGCTAGTATCCAATAAGTAAATAGTAAACAAAAACTGCGTTGATCCTTTCAGTTGAAATATTAAAATTAATATCTTTATTCAAAAAATAATATGATTACATTGTTTTCTGTTGTAATTCAAAACTTGTTAGACAACATTTATTATTATGAGCCTGTAGTGTCCCACTGCAGGGCAAAGGCCTCCCCACTCTTCTTCCACTTGCTGTAGAGGACCAGTCTTTTTGGTATAAGTCCAGCTCATCTCGCCATCTCCGCCTGGGCCTGCCGCGACGATATTGCCCTCTTCTGGTCTTCAGCGACCGATTTGGCTCAGATGTTAGCCGATCTTAGCAAAGCAAGCTTCGAGGTTGGACTGCAGATGAAAATGTCAAAGATAAAGTTGATGACGAAAAGTGCGCATCACAAAATCACAATGGGGGGTGTGAGATTGGGTACGTCGATGAGTATCTGTATCTAGGTCAATTACTTAGTCTTTTTCCAGAGCAGGCAGAATAAAGAGGTTGCAAGACGCACAGAAAATGCCTGGTAGAGCTATTATCATGAAAGATCTTATGAAGGGTGATCTTCCACTATCCCTAAAGCGGAGATTCATGGACGTAAGCATACTTCCCATCCTCACATACGGTTCTCAAACATGGTCTTTGGCAGGACAGCTGAGGTCCACACTTGCGGTTCTTCAGAGAGCAATGGAACGGAGTATTCTGGGTATAAAACTTGTAGACCGGGTTAGGAATACAGTCATCCGTTCCAAGAATAAAGTAAGTACCAGACGTCACTCGGAAAGCTGCCACGCTGAAATGGAACTGGGCTGGACACATTTGTCGCATGTCAGACGAAAACTGGGCCAAACTGACCAACAACATAACATAAAAGAGGTGACCACCGAATGGGTCCCACTTAATCGCAGACTTAACATTAAAACATTTAATTCTCAAGACATTTAAATCATCAGATCTCCTGAATTACTGGAAATCCCTGAACATACAATGGGGGTGATTCGGATGCCCCTCGATAAAAGCTATCTAAATTTCGTCTTATGACGTCACCTTTCGGGCCACCCTGTACCTATATAATTAATAACGTGAATAGTGTGAATTACTACTACTACTTTTGTGTACTTATAAATAAGTGCTAGATTCCAATGCCTAAGTATATTTCCCTGAAATCCGTCTGATGAAGGCGCTGAAAGCAAATAGATTATCTAATCAAATAATACTATCCACCCTTAGAATGAAGTATTTGTTATAGTCATTGTGTAACAGTGATGAGCATTGTTATAAATACAGGCGCTTATT
The DNA here is from genome assembly GCA_958496365.1 of Subacronicta megacephala. Classification (NCBI taxonomy): domain Eukaryota; kingdom Metazoa; phylum Arthropoda; class Insecta; order Lepidoptera; family Noctuidae; genus Subacronicta; species Subacronicta megacephala. The sequence continues at coordinate 9,222,963 of OY292515.1, read as the reverse complement.
TCCCACAGCTCCCACGGGGGTCACTGGTGAGACAATATTGTGAGTGACAGTGGTTGTGGCGGGCGCGGGTGCCGCCGCGGTCCTGGCCTCGCCGCGCGCCCGGCATCTGGTCCCTGTCGTGGGACTCGTGGGAGTGTGTGCGGATACCGATCGCACCATCGCGCCAACAATAACACACAAATCAACGAGCCGACCGTGGCAGGTCACCCCTCTGGAAGCTGTGGGAACATTGCAATTAATAATATCATGCGCAAATCCCCATCTAAATCTAAACAAACTGTACTCAAGTGCGATGTAGGGTGGGATAATGGGTAAACTTTTGTATTCAAGTAGGTACGCTGACCGGAAGCAGCTTTCTGTGTGACGCTGTATTGAACAATAATGCGTGTATTATGCCTGGGCAATTTTTTTGTCTCTTCCAAAGTCGTTATTATAAGCCTGACTAAGAAGTGGCCTGTTTTATCAATCGGCCAAAAGCGGGGCTGCTGACTGTGATGTCCTAGGGTCCCTACCCTAAGACATAACGGTCAGTAGCCTAGTAGCCCGTAGGTAGTCTGTATCGAATACCTAGACACTATGTAGAAATTCTCAGTATGCATTCCAGAAAATCAAATTTTTGCTTACTGACACTACAGTACTCTTGCTCGTTATTGGATACTCACTGTATGCTGATATGTTACTTATTTATAGAAATTTAGTAACTATGAAACTCAGTAAATTTAAAATTACGCATCACGGAAGTCATAATTCTAGTCAATAACCTACCATCACGCCCGTATTCCCCGCAGGATTAGGCAGAGGTGTACCTACTTAATGTACACCCACGGTTCGCCGGTATGTTTAGGTCCCATGTAATAGGGGGCGAGCCTATTGCCATTCACCGGGCACACAAATCCAGACTCCGAGCTGCTACTGAGAATTTCATAGAAAAACCTTTGCTCGACCTGGGGATCGAACCCAAGACCTCTAGCGTAGCAGTCACGATTGGGACCACTAGACTAACGAGGCAGGCAGGCAATATTATCTACTACTAAAAAATTATAGTTAATGAATTAATTTCATAATACGCATTCAGTTTGGCATGGCAGGGGTGTGCAACCACCACCTGACGCCCGCGCGCCCGTGATGAGCTGTGTTTGCGTGACCACAATAAACGCATGCGCATACGATACTATCGTTCTGTATTTAATTTCCATTAAGGAATAATTATGTACGTATGTAAGTACCAAATTTAACTCGCCAAAGTATTCATGATGCGCTTCGTTTGTTCTGTTATTTTGTAAACGGTGACTTACCTACGTAGGTAGCTACGCAAAGTCGCAATAATAATTATTACCGTATCAAAGTATTATGCAATTATTTGCCTAAAGGCACATTGCCTGACTTTGGGCACTGAATTGAAATAAGTAAAAGCAACTTAAATATAATACCTAACAGGTACCGTTTGTTCGAAATAAGTAAGCCGATCGGAAGTTAGCCGTTCCGAACTACTGCGGTGATAAAATCGTTTAATTAAGTGTTTTAATACATAAATATCGAAATCAGTAAACAAAATAATTAGAAATGTGAAGCATATACGACTCTAATTGTCATTACACCGATTCTTCCTATTAAAATTTACCACTTCTAAACCACTTGCAGACAACTTCTGATCGGCTTACTTATTTCGAACAAACTGTATTATGCAAAAGAAAATGACTGATCTATTTATTTTCTACTTATATCTCTTTATTTTATATTACTTTTATTTTACATACACCGAGTGATACATATGACAAAATGCAATATACAAAAAAAAACTCCATGGACACTTATTTACTTATATATATTCCCAAAACACCGCAGCATAGGTAGGTGCCTATTTTTATGGAACAAAAAAGCATTATTGGAGACGATACAGAGTAAATAAATAATTATACAAATGAATAGTGGAGTACTGTTACGGACCATAAGTTTCTCGATTAGATCGCGCGCGTGCGCGTACACAGCGCAACTGTCATAGGTCGCGTGCCCGCTTAATAAGCTCTTAATGAAATTAACGACTGTGCCATATTGATGGGGATGACCAACAAATACGTAACAATCACAAATTTACTATGTTGTTTAATACCCTACCCTCTGTTGTTGTATAAATTACTGACAAATTTACCTGCATGCTTGTTGCACCATACTGAAGTTAAGTTAAGTTTTAATCATAGTTTTTAGTACTTACTTATTTTGCATACTTAGGTACCGCGCCTACATTGTTTAGCTGGTTTCTAAAGCAAACATGAGAATCTAATTACATTACTGTCTCCCATCATTTGTGTTTCTTGATCTTAAATTTGATGTAGATAGTAGGGGTACCTATGCGCCCCGTAAGTGCTGTATACGCTACAAGTAATATTTACTATTACCTACTACGCAAGTTTGTGAGGTTCATTTGTGTGTTAGTAAATGGCAGTGCCAGTAGGTACATTCCTAACCGTGGAAACCACTGTTCTATTATCTGATTTCCACAGTCCATATGTACATGTATAAATTGTAAGTTGTGGTATACCGGTCGAGTATAAAGATTTTCTTTGTAAACACTATCAGAGGACGCTCATAACTGTGTTTATCTATGGGTTGCTTAATGCCCCATAGTCGCGGTGCTAGCCCTCGCAAGACAGGGGACGGCTGGTTACGTGAATGAACACGTGCGGTCTGGCAAACACAAGTGTGGCATCGTTCACACCGGCTCCTTTCAGAACCTGATTAGATAAGGCGGGGTTCCAAGGTAATTAAGTGAAACGATTGAAAAGTTGAGCGCCTCTGCTGTATAAATAGCACTACACCATTCTGATGAACTGATAGCGAGTTTGGTGAGGAAAATCAACAGACACTAAACTGCAGCAAAAATTTAACAAGTATGTTCATATATCTACCTACATTTGTAAATATTTGATGCTCTTTGTAAAAACTAGATCGATATGTACGTAGGTACATTAGTTAGGTTAGAACATTATTGGATTTAAAAAAGCTCAAGTGCTTGTTGTTCATTACCAAAGACTATTACCAAGATACAAAGTATCCGTGGTTCAAGGAAAGCGATTGAGTAACAAGTTAATTATTCCTATCAACTTGCTTGGACAGAGCGCCATGCTGCTGAGACTGAGGTCCACGGTTCGAATTCGAAGTTTGGCAGGTACTTAGGTATTGGGTTCTTGTAATATAATGTAATGTACTGTAAATGTAATGTGGGGTAACTTGTAATGTAATATAATAATCAGTAGCAACTGAGAATATGAAATAGGAGAACCGGTATGACTATATTGTTGCTCGCTATTATGAAATGGGATCTTGGTTCCCTTCGTGCTTATCTCTGTGAAGCGACCAGCGAAATGCTAACGGAATTGTGGACATCACTTACACTTCCTTCCGGGATACTGAGTATACTGGCGTGATATTATGATATTATGATTTGTTAGGTACTTGCCTGAAAATGCATTAACAAAATAAATGGTATGGTACTGAATACTGGATAGTAACTAAATACCTTCTAAGTTTGTAAGTAGAGTGGCCCTGTCGAGGTATCAGTTAGGGGAGGTACACTATATTTAAACACATAAATGTAACACATCTGGTTAACTAAGGTGATCTGACTAAGTGGATTCCTCACTCTACATCATTACCTATATTTATCTACATAATATCTACTATATCTACATAGTAAAACGATTTTACCGGTTTTAAATTTAAGAAGATAGTCAGTATACATATATATATATATATTATATCATACTCAGTACTGTAGAAGCACCAGGATTAATTTAATGGGATCGTAATGCTTCTACGTTAAAAACACTGGATTAAGGAAATCACGACTTCTTTATTCGTTCAAGGAATCAATCTTAGTCTTCTGACATTCATATATAATTATTTTCTAGACATATTTCAAACACTACTTACTTTTTTTGTTTAAATATTCTACATGCCGGGACGCGCACTTGAAAACTTCTTGTTACAAACTCCTACATCAGCTACGCCCCCGCATTTGGGTAAAACAAAATAATAAAAATTAAAAAAAAATTTTACCCAACTCCAAACAAAAAAGTAACTAAATACCTGCCTAAGACCTAACTCGAAAAACTATTATCAGGCGAAGAAGTCTTTATTATACCTAATACACGGATGCGTGAGGCTGGTCCCCTATAATGGGATAGTGTATGGCATGTGCATGGTTAAGTTATCATTAAAATTAATAAAGTTTCAGCATAGTTAATGAACACAACACACCATAAACTTTAACGCACCAAAACGCCTGTAAAAGATGCGTAACGGCCTCCTATCCAATGATGCTTCAAAAATAATTACATTAAAAGCTTAGCATCATACCTTACGGGTTTATGAAACTAAATATAAAAAGAATTAATATTATATGCAAAAACTTTAACTTCTTCTAACGCAATTGAGTCAGAGGGAGGGAAAGCTTAAGAAAACATATTAACCCTGTCATGAATTCATTCCGAACTATAATTAATTAATTTCTGAGACTAATGTTAATACCCATTTTACATTGTATTATTATACAATTAAAAATAATATTTGCTGAATCATATGTGTCCAACTCAGACACCCTTCGTAAGGACTATATCCCTTTCACGAAGTCGATACAGCATGAGCAGGGTCCCCCTCCTACTAGCAAAAAAAAAAAAACCCTCGGAATATATTCGGAATGCCTTCACCCTATAACGCATTGGCATCTTCTTCCCTCTCTCCAGCTCGTTCAGACAGCACATCAGATATATGAAAACACACGAACAAAATCATTAATGTTAAATATTCTTCTTTTACCAAGCAAAATTAATGAACTATAATATCATGAAACTATCTATAGTCTAACATGAAAGGGTTTTAACCTGTTTACATGTACTATATCTCTATATCGACTATTATTTATTTTCCTAATAACATAATTTACATTAGAAATCCTTCTTACAACTTGATAAGGTCCTTTATATAACCTACACAATTTTAAACTTTTACCGTCTATTCTCCTAGGCGTATAAATCATAACTAGTTGGTTAGGCGAGTAATTATTAACTTTAACTTTCTTATCATAACTTAATTTCTGTTTTATTTGTGCTTTTCTCAAATTATGTAAAGCCTTTTGTGATAAGAAATTCTGAAAATCATGTCTTCCAACATAATCAATTATACAATTTCGCCTATCAGAATTAACAACCATATCAGTTTGGAATAAAGGTTCTCTCGCATAAATCATCATGTGTGGTGATATCTTAATGCTTGACTGTTTACTCGAATTATATGCATAACATACTAAGGGTACATAACTGCACCAATTCTTTTGATCTGCAGAAACATACATAGACAACATTTGTGTTAACGTTCTGTTAAACCTTTCTACTAGACCATTGGATGCCGGATGAAAAGCTGTAGTAAAGCGAGATTTACCACCAAAATAATCAACAGTATCTTTAACTAGATGTGATGTAAATACTGAACCTCTATCTGAAATAACTTCTTTCACCCCTCCAAAACGACAAAATATCTCTCCTATCAAAAATTCGCTAACTCTTTGGGCTGTAGCCCTAGGCACTGCCTTGCAAATTGCATACCTAGAAACATATTCTACACAGACTATTATATATTTATTGCCTCTCAATGATTTTCTGAATGGACCTAATATATCTATCCCTACTTTCTCCATTAAATGATTCACTAAGACAGGTTGTAATTGAGCCACTTGTCTAACCTTTTTCCGCTCCTGACATAAACTACAACTCTTAATATAATTTTCAATTTTCTTTTCTGCATCTTTAATAAAGTATTTATCTCTAAATTTGGTTAATGTCTTAGCCAAACCTAGATGTCCTCCAGCCCAAGGATCATCATGTAACTCTTTTAATATATCTGATATCAACCGCTCTGGTAATACCACTAAATTCTTCACACTATTAAATCTCATAGCTTGCCTACATAAAATACCATCTATGACCCTAAATCCTTTATATGCATTTTCCTCGCTAGTCGCTATTCTATCTAATAACTGTCGACAAACCTGATCTTCGCGTTGTTCATCTGTCATTTTTGTGACACCTATTTTATATACCTCCAGACCATCATCTTGACCTGCTACTTCCTTATGATTCTCATCATCCTGACTCAATGGGTTTCTACTCAGAAAATCTGCAATCACATTTTCTCTCCCTGCACAGTGGACTATATCAAACTCATATGCCTGAATAGACAACGACCATCTAGCTAATCTCCCATTCATATCTTTCTTATCTCTCAACCAACACAATGCTTTATGATCTGTAACAACCTGAAACTTCATACCCCATAAGAAGTGTTTAAAGTAATTTAATGCCCATACTAAACCTAAACATTCCTTTTCTGTTGTGGAATACTTCTTTTCTCCATCACTAAGTTTCCTAGAAGCATATGAAACTGGATGCATGACATCTTTACCTTGCATTAAACATGCTCCTAATGCTTCTCCGCTGGCGTCAACATACAAACGAGTCAACACATCTTTGTCATTAGTATAAAAACTCAATATAGGAGGATTACACATATATGCTATGATTTTATCAAATGCCTCCTGATGTTTCTGCGACCAAACAAATGGCACACCTTTTTTCAATAATTTAGTGAGAGGTAACACTACTTGTGCAAAATTATCAATGAATTTACGATAGTAAGAAAACAACCCTAATATTGACTTTAGTTGTTTAGTATTCATTGGTGGTTTCAACCTTTTTAGTGACTCTAGTTTTTTATTATCAGGTTTAATACCAGCTCCTGATATTTCGTGCCCCAATACCGTAGCTTTGTTGTAACCAAAACTACATTTACTCGGTTTTAATGTTAAATTTGATTTCTTAAGGCGTTCTAATACTTGTTCTAGAGCTATCCTAAATTCTATAAAGGTTTTACCCCATATTAATATATTATCCACGTAACAAATAGCATTCTTATATTTTATGCCAGCTAATACTTTATCCATTGTTCTTTGGAAAACAGCCTGACTTGTCTTAAGACCGAATGGTAGAACATTAAATTCATAAAGTCCTGAGGGTGTGACAAACGCAGTCTTGTGTTTATCCCTCTCAGAAATTGCTAGTTGCCAATAACCAGAATTTAAATCCAAGTCAGCAAAATAACTTGCCCCCGAAAGATAAATCATTATATCTTCAATGATTGGCAGAGGATAACTATCTGTGATTACCTTTTTATTCAATTTACGATAATCGATGCAAAATCTCCAAGATTGATCAGGCTTCTGTACCAATACCACTGGAGAGGCATAAGCACTCTTGGATTCACGGATCACTCCCGTGTCTAACATATCCTTGACTTGAGAATTAATTATGTCTAATTGTTTAGGGGACACTCTATACGGAGGTCGATGAACGGGCTGCTCATCGGTCGTATTAATATTAATTTCCACTAAATTACAATTTCCTAACTCGGAAGTTGAAAAAGCAAAACATTTTTTTTTTTTTTTTTTTTTTTTGATGGCAATTGAGTCGTTGTCGACTATTCTGCCAGCGTCAAGTGTTATGATGTGGTTATTGGAATTCTGCTCTTCGAACAACTGTTCGTTGATTTCGTGGTAGGATCATCATTGAGATAAATAACATAAATTTACTTCTACAGTTTAAGGTCATTGTCATTTAAAAATTTAGATAAAATTTTAACTAGGTATGAGGAGAAGTGGCATAAAAGGGATTTAAAGTTAATGGGGAGAGGAATTTTTAGTTTGTTAAGTGTTGAATAAAGATTAAGGGAGTTGGAATTCAGAGGACATTCAAAGAATATATGGTCTAGAGTGCCTTCATCAAAGCCACATTCGCAAAGGGAGCTATCACGGACATGAATCTTCTTAAGAAATACTGGGCTACAGCAGTGACCAATTCTAAGTCTACACAGGGAGGAAATAGTTCTTTTTGATAGTTTCGGACATTGAAAAAACCAAGGCTTTCGTTGTAAATGAGGCTGTATGTTTGCATAGTATTTTCCTTTCAATTTGGAGCTCTCCATCCATACTGATGACCATGAGGAAAATAATTTCTCTTTGGCACCATTTCTCAAATCGTAATTGTGAACAACAAAGTGTCTCCTATCTACATGGTTAGTCGTAGCAAATTTTGCTAGGGAATCAGCACATTCGTTGCCCACAATTCCGGAGTGCCCAGGAACCCATGCCAATTCGATATCCAAACCCTTCTTATGGCAATTAAATAACAAATTTTTAATATCTACAATAATTTTGCTGTGGATTTTCGACCTTAATTGGTTCTGTTTTATAGCTTGAACACCACTCAGGGAGTCAGAAAATATAACTGATTTTTTAATATTATGAGCTTCTATAAAAATAATGGACTCCAATATACCAATGCATTCCCCAGTGAATACTGATGCTTCTGGTGGACATTGAAATAGCATAGAGATTTTGGAATTCTGGTAGTAAATTGACACTCCTGTGCACCCCGATGAGGATAACTTTGATGCATCTGTGTAAAAGAAGTGCCAACCCTTCCAGTATTTTTTGACGGCCGATTCAAATTCACTTTTTATATTACGTGACTTTTTAGAAATTCCAAGACCCGGAACTATTTTAGGGACGAAATGAATTGCATCATATGATGAAGAAAAAACTGGAAGAATGGGGTATTGATGCACAGGGCAGGGGAGGTGTTTAAGTTCACGATACCTATGAATTAATGGAGGAACTGATTTATTTGCCCAATAAGGGCTATTAAAAGTGAGATCAATTTGTTCTAAGATAGGAAGTAGAGGATGTGATGATAGGGAGTAAACTTTTGATAAGAAACGGTCTGCCAAGTATTGTCTCCTTAGGGATAGAGGAGGATCTGCGCATTCTACTTGGAGGACATTAACTGGGGAGGATTTCATGGCTCCAATTATAATCCTGAGGCATTTGGCTTGTATAGAGTCTAACTTATGAAGGGATTCCTTATTACAAGGTTCCAACAGGTAGCTGCAATAATCCATCACACTTCTGACTGTGGCGTTATATACTAACTTAAGGGTATAAGGGTGAGCTCCCCACCAAACCCCGGATAGAGCCCTGAGGATTGAAACCGAACGTTCACATTTTTTTAAGACACTATTGATGTGATCAACCCCCGATAGTTTCGAATCCAAGGTAACTCCCAGGAATTTAGCTTGTCTTTTAATTGGAATAGCTTGATCATCAATATTGATACTTGTCTGTGGAATCGAGCGTTTACGGGTGAATATAATCGCTGAACTTTTCGGAGCACTTAGGGTTAAACCGTGGTCAAGAAGCCACTGGTTTAATGAGGTTAAAGAGACATTCATGGACAAAGCGGCATCTTGAATTGAACTGCCAGAGACCAATATTGCAATATCGTCTGCATACTGGAGTATTTTACAGTTAAAATTTAAGCAGGAAGGAAGATCTAATGTGTAAATATTGTATAGGAGGGGACTAAGGACTGAGCCCTGGGGTAATCCTCTCCAAACAGTTCTCTGTTCCGGGGTCTCCCCAGGGATTCTCAACTGAACAACACGTTCAGAAAATAAACTGCAAATGATTTGACATATCCTAGCCGGGATTCTCAGCTCTAGCATTTTCTGCCTGAGAAGTGGGAGGAGGACAGAATCATAGGCAGCTGATATATCCAGGAAAACGGCCACCACGGACTCATTCCTGCTAAGGGCCAGTCTGATCTCGGATGTTAGGATGGCTACACTATCCGCTGTACCTAGGCCTTTCCTGAAGCCAAACTGAGACCGCGGTAGCAGTTGCCTGTTTTCTATGAACCATTCTAAGCGATTTTTAATTAGGTGTTCTAAAAGTTTTAATAGTATGGACGATAGGGCTATTGGTCTATATGAGCAATAATCGCTCGGATCTTTACCGGGTTTCAATAAGGGGATGACAACCTGAACCTTCCAAGCTTCGGGAACATAACCGGATGTAAAACAAAAATTAACTAAGTCCAGGAAGTATTTGTGACTTTTAGGGCCACCTTTTACTATAAAAGAGTAAGGGAATCCATCTATTCCAGGTGCAGAATCCTTAACATGTGAGAGTACAGTTTTAAGTTCTTCTGTTGAGAATGGTACATCAAGTGGATCATCAGATGTAGTAATATCCAAGTTAGTAAGAACGCATTCATCAACATTCGGTACATATGGTGGAGCAATTTTGATAAAAAATCGGTATCCTAATTCCCTGGACAGCACATTAGATGCGGTAGGTAGATAACTGTTCCTAAAACATTTCAACTTTTTCCACACTAGGGATGATGGAGTAGATGGACTCAGTGACATACAGAATTTCACCCAACCTTCTCTCTTCTTTTTTCGAAATAATTTCCTAGACTTAGCCAATATCTGCTTGAAGGCAATGAGATTATCTTCGTTAATATTAGAGTTAAAAGTCTCTTCAGCCTCATTCCTGGTCCTGATCATTTTGGTACATTCACTATCCCACCATGGCGGAGAGGGGATTTTCCTAGATGCGGTATTTTTGGTAGGGAAGCAATCATCAGCTGTAGAAGAAATGGTAGTGGAAAAATATTGGAAGCAGTCTTGGGCGTTATTATAATCTACTGGAGTAAGGGCGGAGAGCCTTAAATCCAATATTTTGCTATAAAGATCCCAGTCAGCTGAGTGAAGTTGGTATTTTAATAGGGGAGATTGGGGTCTGTCGGGAAGGGATTTGCATGGTAACCTGACCATGATAGGATAGTGATCACTTCCGTAGGTCAAGTTCAAACGGCTCCAAGTAAGAAGACTAGCTATATTGGATGAGCAAAAAGTCAAATCAACACAGCTGCGATTCTGTCCAATGGCTTGATAACTACGTGTGGCGCTGCCATCATTAATGACACATAAGTTAAGCTCATCCAACATATCCACCAAACCCATTCCAAAACTATCACATGTTTCTGATCCCCAACGATAGTGGTGACAATTAAAATCCCCCATGACTAGTATAGGACTATTCACATGGATTAATAGGTTTTTTATTCTTATGAGGTCGTCCACATGTGGATGGGCAATATAAAAGGAAAAAAATATTATATCCTCAGCCTTAACAGCAACAACATTAATGTTGTCACCAACAGAGGGTAGAGGAACCGGGGAAAATGACACCATGCTATTAATGAGCAAGGCGCATCCTCCATATCCATCAGATCTATCATCACGTACATTGCTAAACCCTGGGACCCTGAAATTACTCTCAGGAGAAAGCCAGGTTTCTGCAATGCTACAGATGGATGGTTTATATTTATTTAGCAAATATATAAGGTCTTGTTTCCTAGGAGTAATACTCCTCACGTTCCATTGAAGAAATGTAAGGGGATGGAACATTATTAATAAATTGTAAGATTGATGACAGTTTTAATGCAACGTGGTCAGGTATAGATTGTATTGGGTTGGACAAAACAGAAGTTAACATGTTGGATAATGTATTCAGGATATTTGTTGGACTTTGCATAGTGTTCGTATTAGAATCAGTAGGTTCTGCTGGGAAGGCACAACCATTTCTTGAGGGGGAGAAGGAGTAGTTATGGGTTAGAGCATCATGGGCTTGTTTGTCGTAGCTCGGAGATAGTGGGATATGTGGTTTGGGTTTAAGGAAGACCGTTTTACGGTATGATTTAGTTGGACTAGGGTGTTGGGACAGGTTATTAAAATTAGGTTTAGGAGACATTGACTGCCGAGAAATCTCCGCATATGATTTAGAAACTGGGGGGAAAACTTGGCTAGCTTCAGCATATGATATTGATTTATCTGCCATCAAAGCTTTAATACCCTTTTGACGGCCTAACTCGGGGCAGCTTTTATTGTTTGCAAAATGGTTACCAGAGCACAGCATACAAACAGCCTCATCAGGGGAAATATCACAACCACTGCCTGGGTGGTCTTGACTGCATTTATAACAGCGGGGCTTAGAGCGACATGTAGTACGTGTATGGCCAAAACGGCAGCAGTTGAAACATTGGATTGTCGGGTACATATATTTCTCCACAGGCAATGCTGAATAAAAACAGAAAACCCTTTTTGGTAAGACCTGTCCATCAAAAGTTAATACAACTGTTTGTGTAGGTCTCCATTCAATTGTACCAAGTGAGTTAACTTTTCGATTCAGTCTCCTAGCTTTAATAATATGACCACACCCAGAAGGAACGTTAATATTTTTTATAATTTCTTCTTCTGTCCAGTCCGTTGGAACATCCCTGACAATCCCCATCCTGGTAATATTGAATTGGGGGATGGAGGTATCATAATTTTGTTGTAAAAGTGCACCATTATTAAGAAAACTATTTGCATCTTGGTATGATTTAAATTGGACTGATATTCGGTTTCTACCTATACGTTTAATACCATCAGGAAAAATATTGATGATATTATTTTTCATTAAAAACATACCAAACTTCACAGGGTGAAGAGTGGTGCCTGTAGTTTCCTGATCTTTCTGTGAAACATGGACAATATAAGGTGGATTATCTCTGGCAGTGTATGCTTGTCTGCCAGTGATTTGTTTAATCAGTTTAGGGGGTTTATTTGTAGAGATTGGGGGGGAAAGGGCTGGTCTTTTTCTGTTAGCATTATCAATATTGTTTATCTCATTATATTCACTGGGTAAGGAGACAGTAAGAACAGGAGTAAATTCAAATAAATCACCATCAGGAGGGTCAGGAGGATCAGGAGGCTTTTTAGAATCCATTATAAATTTATCATAAACACGTAAAACTAAAATAAAACAAACCTCAACCTATACACACACAATATACACAATATACACACACACAAACACACGCTAGGAATAGTCTCGACAACAGATGCTCAGGAAAAAGATAGTTATAGCACTGTAAATCGAAAAAATTCGTAGGGAGCACAAAAACACGTTATTGGGCCTTCACAACTACGACGGCGACCTTGGTTTTTTGAAATTAAATTATAAACAAGAAGAACTTCACAAGAAGAAAGAAAAACAAATTAATGTCAGTCAGTCCTTTTCCCGCCAAAAACCATTTTCAAGCAAAACATTTTCTGTATGAAGAAAAAAGTTCACGTAATGACATCTTGTCATTGTCAGATAAGTCCGGATTTATGTCAATTTCATTTACATTTTTTAAATTATTAGCCAGCGAAAAAATAAATTTATCATCATTTCGTTGTGCCAGCTCTAGAAAATATAAGTAATCATTTTTGGTGATTGAATTAAAACTTTTTTCTTCATTCTTCGTATGATCATACATAATCTTATTTTGTTGAGTTTCATCATGTTGATCATTATAAATCATGGAGTGCGACACAGAAACACCGCTTTGTAGAGATGCTTTACTAAGAAACTTTATCTTAAATTGTTCTTTCAACGTTATACAATTATTTCTGAAATCAACAACAGCATTATTTTTATAAAAAAAGTATTGACCAAGGACTATTTCTTGATTTATATCCCTGATAATTATAAATTTATTATTAAAAAGACACGAGTCCACCATAAAGTTCAATAATGTCTCCCCGACTACATTTAAACACGCACCGGAAATTGACCTTACAAAACGCTTCTCTGATGTGTCCCTGCTACATTTTGCTTTCACCTTCGCTGCTAATCTCTCAGAGATACAGGAGATTGATGCACCTGTATCTATCAGAGCTACCAATGTCTGCCCGTTTATATCAATGTTAATAAAAGGGCTGTACTGACTTAAATTTTTCTGTTCATCTGGGAGTTTTTGAATTTCGGACGCAGTCGTCTGCAACTCCTCATGCTTATTTATTGGCTGCGTCCTTGGAAGTTTGGGTGCTGCGGGTTCCTTCTCACGCTAAAATTATTGGGGGTATTAGCGTTTGTGTAGGTGAAACGAGACCGTGGTCTCAAATTATAACGGGGAGTGTGAAACTCTTCCCTATCCCTCCTTTCTGGGGATTGATATGGGGTTGAAGGCGCTGTTGTCGACGAATTCCATGCTCTCGGCGGCGTTGGTGACCTTGGTGCGGTCGTATTGGATGGTTGTTCAAAGCGTACCTTTGATAATATGCCGCGGGGCGGTTGAATCGGCAGATTAATCGAGGGTGTTTCGTTGTCTTCGAATATGTCTCTTAATTGTAAAATGGTTGCACGCAATTCATTTTTTGTGGCATATAGTTTGGTGCCTAATTTGACTTTATCGCACGGTAATAGCCCCTTTAAGAATGTTTTTATAAAGATGCTTTCATCTACAATATCAGCCTTCGCGGCTAAATCCGTCAACCTATAATAATACGTCAACGAATCTTCCTTCACGTCTTGTTTGTTGCTATAAAATTTCTCCACATAATTGATTCCTGATGGGAATTCAACTCTCAACTTCTCGCATATGGTTTTGTAATCAATCCCCTCGCGATACACGGACTTAAAAAACATCAAGGCTGGTCCTTGTAAATACGCCCCAACTATCAGAGCTAAATCACTTTCCGGCCATTTATTAATTACATTGTCGGTGCCGGTGAAGAAAAACATTTCTTGCGCCATCTTTTTATTCCACTGAAGAAAAAACAAATGAAACTCGTTCCTGTTTTTCTTTCTTTTTTTTCTCTTCTTCCTCGGGAAGAATCTTCGGGTTAAGCGGTTCCCTCTTTATTGTTGAACTCGTCAGTGTGCTCCGTGCGCTCCAACGTCGCGTCGTCCGGGCTTGCTTGCCGGCGCAGTTGAATATTTATTTTATGTTTTCTGGAAATTTACAGAAAACCAATTAATGCTTTGTTCTTTATCCTACCCGGCGCCTCCACCATATGTAGAAGCACCAGGATTAATTTAATGGGATCGTAATGCTTCTACGTTAAAAACACTGGATTAAGGAAATCACGACTTCTTTATTCGTTCAAGGAATCAATCTTAGTCTTCTGACATTCATATATAATTATTTTCTAGACATATTTCAAACACTACTTACTTTTTTTGTTTAAATATTCTACATGCCGGGACGCGCACTTGAAAACTTCTTGTTACAAACTCCTACAGTACCTACCTACATATTATTTATTTGAGTTTATGAAGCTACCTTTTATTGTTTAATAATATACCTACGAGTAGCGAAGCAAAAACTGTGATAGAAATGTTGTTAAATAGTTGGTGACGAAGTACCTTTGATATCAGTATCATAAGAGTCTGAATAGTAATTTTAAAAATGTTGTCCGTTTGTTAAAAGTAAGAAAAGGGTATTTTAATGAGTTTTATTAATCCGCCGCCGCACTTCTAAATAAAGGTACCCTCGTGTACCTTCATTACCTACTTGTGCGGTGTAATAAAATGTGCGGTATTTAATTACATTCGCCATGACAAGTAGGTATTTCATAGTTTTCTACACGGCTTTCCGTTACATTTCTAACGTTTCAATACCGTCGCGTGTGACTATTTTTTCACTTTACGAACCGCTATGCATATTCAATAAAAATATGATTGAATAACTTTGTTACCTATAGTTGTGTTACATATTTTAAGTGCTCTACATCGTGTGATCTTGGAAACGGAATGGGCTCAGGGCACACCTGCTCACAGCTTCCGATTGAGTACTTTGAAAGGGCTCTCTCGTTCGACCCGACCGCGTCATCGTTATTCCCTCAAACAATGTGTACTGGTTTATAATTAATTCAACATAAATATGCACTCTTTTCTTATCGAACTTCTTTTGTTATCTAACGATCGATTTTGTCGAGGTTACCTACCTACGACTACTTACAAATAAACTTATTCTGAATTAACGTGATATATTGTTATTGCTGACAATGATTTTGTGATCTAAGGGTTATAATAATGTCCTAAAAAAGGTTTTTTTATATAAAACTATTATGTTTTAAATTTAAATAATGTAACCGGAATATATCCCGTTTGATACTTGTTCATGTGTCTCTTCAAAGACTTCAAATTTCAATTGTCAGGGGCTTAACGAGGGAGTTAGCATTTAAGTATAAAACATATTAAATATGTACATACTTCAATAAGTTTTTATTTTTTACGAAATATCTAAGAATTTGAAATGTCTGTTTTCTCCGCAGGGTTACGCAGAAGTGTACCTACAATGTACTTACATCTATACACCCACATTTCGCCGGTAAGTATGTTTAGGTCCAATGTAATTGGGGGCCAGCCTATTATTATTACTTATAAACCGGCCACAAACCAAAACTCGAAGCTGCTACTGATAATTTCATAGGAAAAGATCACTTTGCTCTGCCCGAGAATCGAACCCAGGACCTCTAGCGTAGCAGTCACGTTTGGGACCACTTAACTAATGAGGGAGTAATTTATAGATATAAGTTCATTAGGAAGGCCACCGGTGCGTTCTTTGGAGATCTCGGAGCCCCCTCCTTATTGTGCTATGGATGGCCGTGTGTTTTTAGTCGGTAGGAGTCCGACATAATCCTCCGCTTTTCCTTTTGAAAGGCGGAGGCCATCAATGAGGATTTTCACACGGAAAAAAAAAAGATATAAGTTCATTAATATAATTATAATACAACTATTTTACCTTGTATGATTTTATATGCTGCTACCGGGCAGTACTTAGCGAGTCGGCGCTATAACGAACCCCTATTAAACGGAGACGGTTCAATAGGACGGATCACATTCCTGTGTCAATAAATCATCGGAAATCGTCGGCAGGTGTGTTTAATGTATACCTAACCAATATCCTATTGCTACACTTCACCAAAATAGTTTCATCCGTTATCAGACCAGTGCCCACACTAGTTTCCCATACCTATTGATCCCTCGGCACATGTACCTATGCAAATAAAATCAAGTTTGTGGTACCGAAGTCGCCGTTACTCGCTCCTACTCCGGATGTGAGGACTTTAAATACGAATCGTATTTACCTAAGAGGCGAGGGCACATACAACACGTGCTCAGTACATAGATGTTCAGGTAAAGGGGGAGCGTACAGCTGTTTCCACAAAAGTAACATTCGACTACGCCTGCCTTTGGACTTGTGCAATACTTAGGCTGAGATTCAGAGAAGAGTCTAGTTTCCTATTCGTGCCAAAGAACTAAATTTTGAAGCATATCTAAGCTTAGTTTTGTCTTTAAAGTAAATACCAGTGTGGGCATCATTGGGATCTACTTCTGTAGGTATCGGGGGTTTGCTTATATGTATTTACAAAAATAAATTATCGCAGACACCAATCAATTTTCAAAACCCAAATCTGTAGATTATACAAAAAAATATATTTTGTACGGGGATTGAACCTGTAACACGTAGCGCAGAAACCGATTGCTAAGTCGCTACACCAAACGTGTCATCTTATTTGAAAGATAGCAGACAATAACCTGGATGTAAAAAATTGCAATCGAACATTGTGTGTCAGGGTGCGTTCGAGCGAAACTAAATTTCTTCGAAAGTGAGACCATTTGCACCGTTGCAACAACCTGCAAAGATTCCATTGTCACGAGGGGATCAGACGCGCAGCTGTCGGCGGCGCGCACACTTGCATCAACTGCCATTGATATCGCAAGATGAACCTACCTACGGTCTTCTACGCAATGATGTGGATGAGTAACGATAGACAACTTACCACACCAGCTATTGTTTAAGAGGAGTGTCCCTCGCGAACGCAACAATGTTGCACAGTTGTCGCTGTCTCTATCCCTCGCGATGCGAACGCGTGCCCGAGAGGAGAAACAACAATACATTTGCAACATTTTCACGCGTATTTCTTATGTTCCGAATTTTGGAGATTACTCCTACAATATTGTTAATACGTAAAAAAAATCTTGTAAAAATATATTCACTATATTATCTGGGTTTTTTTCGAATCAGAATGTTTCTGTATTGATACATTGTCGAGAAATACTAGCATAAAGTTGGGCCGTTTTTTAACGAAAATTGCCAATCTTTGAGCTCGCGTAACTTTTTAACCGCATATTGAAATGAAATTGTATACTACAGGAACACGTATTTTAATGACAAGATTGTTACTGCAAAATTCCAAAGACTTTCATTTGTTAATATTCAAGATAAGACCAAACTACGTTTGTATGGAGCGCGGAGCGGATACTATCCTCTTAAGGATTTTAATGATTAATCATTTATAGGAGGTAATATTCAATAGACATAATATACAGGGTGGAAGAGACATCGACGCACAACCGCCTACCATGCATTGAGTATATGATTCTGGATCCCCATACGTTGAAATTTTTCGTCGGTTATTAAAAAAAATTCGCTGTTCTGTTAATAACCGACGAAAAATATCAACGCTATGCTGTCCAGCTGTGCGTCGATGTCCCTTCCACCCTGCAAGTATAATATTAATAGGAAGAAAAAGAGCAACATCTTCATGACTTCAAAAATTTGGCAGAAGCAAGAGTGTTGCAATTTCAATATACGTTACAGTTCCTACATAAGGATTAGATCTAATTATATTATTTTCATCAAACATGAATGAAGAGTGTCGTGTGAGAAGTCGTGATTTCATTTTACGACATTTTTTGCTTCCCGTGAATTTTTATTAAAACTCCTTTTATTTATTTTGTGACATAAAAAATGACGGCATTGTGCTTACCGTTCTACCTGTGCGTCAGCACATGCCAGTTTTTGTGCAAATACTTGTTTGAAGAATGCTCTGTGTAAGGTTAGGTATGTCACTGAAGTATTTGCCGCTATAAGGACTTAAGTAACTAATGCACGTAAGGGATTATTTTTTTCTAAAAGTCGTTTTTCTAGTATCTATTAAAACATGAAGTTGCGCAAACGTCGCCAGATCCATTGCACAGATAGGCGCGCTCGTAGCTCAGGCCCTGAACTCAGCTAACCTAATTGACAAGCGGTGCCCGCGCACGCGCACACATCATCGATCAACTTGACCACCTCACAATCGAATTACGAAATTCACATTCGTCTAGATATTGATCCTGTGCAATTACCGTAACAGCTGGAGCTGGACTAGTTCCATTACGAGGAAATTTAAAGATATTTAGCTAATGTTTTGTCTTAATAGCTATCTAAGAAGCTAGCTTCGTAAATACTTATGTAGATATGGTTTTATTAAATAGATATAATTTGTTAAACAAATATAAGTAGATACTATATATAATCCTAATCTGCCTTATTACACACCGAAAAAGCGTTTTATTCATATAGAATGAATGCTGTTCCACTTATTGGTGGAAGAAACCCTTGCGGTACTTAATAAATAAGCATTAGACCATTTTATTCTGGACATAATTAAGTAAGTACTTAAGTAAAATGCGTAAAAAAGTAGTTTTATTACAACATTTTATTTGTGTTCAGGTTAAACCATCCAAGTATTGCAAACACGTAAGTACTGTGCCTGGGCTCCAATTCTTGGTAGCGACAAAGTTAACCCAATAATATCAAAATGTATTATTTATTGGCAATAGTTATAGAACTAGTTATAGAACTGGCCGTTATTTCCGCAATTTCGCGCGGATTACGAACAATGAAACAAGTGGTCAAAATGCGGGCGTTTTAATTAAAAAACTACTACTACTGGCTCTTTGCCTCCTTGTATATACTAGTAAATTTTTTTAAATTTTCCTTCTTATTTTTTTAACAGATATGGTGATACTTTAGTGCTAGATAAATCTATAGCTTGTTGTAAAACTGATTCTTTGAATTGCCTAGACCGCATAATATTAGCATGATATGATACATTATCATTCATTAATGTAGACAGATGTGGTCTAGAAAAAATCTATCTTCAAATACATCAATTATTGAAACATTGGCACTCTGGCAGTAAAAATAAATAACGGCTCTTTTCGGTTATCTCCTGATTTTATTTGTGTTTAATAATTTTAACATATCCCTAGGAACATAATTACTTAGGTAGGTTACAAGTTAATTCTGAAAGCAGAAATAATGTTGGGGAGTTAAAATTGGAGAGATATGCCGTAACGTATTAAATCTTATTAGCACATAACAGTCGATGACATGTCGCTCGTCGCGCCGGACCGAGGAACAATCGGCAAGCGGCGCCCGCGCACCGATTTGATCTGCACCTTTGCCTAGTGGTGCAAGTTATCAGCGTTCTCAGCGTTCTCAGCGAATCATCATTAGATGATTCGCTGAGAACGCTGAAAACAGAGGTTCACCCTAATGGGTGAACCTCTTTTTTGAATTAAATCTGTGTTTCAGAAAAGGTTCAATGAAGCAGGCTAATTGAACAGGAGCAAGCAAAGGAAGTCTTTAGTTAAAGTCAGAAGGTGAAAAAACATTATTTTTTATATTGTTTTCAGAACAATGCGAATTATCAGTGATGACATACAGCACGAAGAGTTAATCGAACACTACGGTACGGGTCTCATAACTTCATAAGAAAGCTCAATCAATCCGCTGAGTATGGAAAGGGAGTGTTCATTTTCCGAATTAGAAATGGAGATATCCTAAACCTTAAGTTGCAGGGAGCTCACCCGTAAGGAAATCCTGCAGTTTAGAGTAGCTGCAGGGTTTAGCGGTGAACTTTAAATCATTAAGTGGCCATCACAATAGACCGAACGCGGTCGCAGTGATACTACATATAGCCAAATAAGCCAATTAAAAAAGATGCATACATAGCTTAGCATTAGCAACCTGAAGTGGCACCACCGTGCACCGATGAGTATAACAACCTCCAATGAAATAGATAGACGACCTATCGTAAATGTTGCTGGGACCTGGGATTAAATTATCCTTTGATACGATCTGAAACTTGAAAACATTGCTGTTAGGTTAGTTAGTTAGGTATAGATGGTGCTTTTATGATAATTTGGCGAAGATGATGTTGTGTTATTTATTAAGGTTCCGTATCCAAAGGGTGAAAACGGAATCCTATTACTAAGACCCAGCAGATCTGTCTGTCTGTCACCAGGCTGTATCTCATGAGCCGTTATAGTTAGACAGTTGAAATTGTCACAGATGACGTAGGTATGTCTGTTGTCGCTATAACAAATACGAAAAAACAGAATAAAATAAATAATTAAATAAAATAAATATTTAATATACCTATATTTTTTTTATAAAAACGGCAAAAAATGGTACGGAACCCTTCGTGCGCGAATCCGACTCGCACTTGTTTATTTATTTTTAAATATTAACAGTTCTACTGTAGTCTTACAGTTTATGACTTAGGTCACTCTTTCAGCGGTATGGTATTGCTTACAATCGTTTCCTGCACGCAATGCGCAATATTATACGTACATCATTATTTCTCGTTACTGACAGCACAGATAGCTGAGTGAAGATGTTAACTGACGCGTCCTCGTTATTATATTGTTACAAACTGCACTTCATTTCAGTTATGCCGTTTTTGTATGATTTAAAGTTGACAATCAGTTGGTTTGATTGACGTTAATCGTTGAGATATAGCTGGAGAGATCGAATGAAGATTTAGGGCTTAAATTGGTATCGTGATGGCTATATAGTAGTGAGTAGTAATATTATAGTATAATAGTAGAAGGCGTGAGTGTATGTATGTATGTATGTATGTAGTAGAAGTACTGCAGTGATAGTCTTGTGATAGGATCATTGGACCGTCTCCAAAGATCTGGAGTTCGAATCTAGGCTAATCTACCTCTGATTATCAGTAGTCATGTGCATGTTAACATATTATAGAGAAGAAAACAACGTGAGGAAACCTGTATGGGTAAGAGATTTTCTCGACAGCGTGTGAAGTCCGCCAACGCGCATTAGGCCAGCGTGTGGACTATATCCTAATGTCACTTCTTCCTTAGAGGAGGTCCATGCCAAGCAATGAGACGTTATAATGGGTTGATGATTGATAAGCCCATTTTTTATGGGCTAAGTCAGCAATCAAGCGGACGAGCCGCAGTTGAGTCGAGTTGTCATCGCCGTGCATGGACACCTGCAGCACCAAAGGATTTGCCGATGTCTCAATTTTATTAACTGTGAGAGCAAGAGCCTACCTGATGGTGAGTTACAACCGACTCTTCTCTTAGCATTATCGAAACAATGCGATGAAACCACACCTAGGCTGCTTCTTATCGTTAGGAAAAAGGGAGGTAGAGGAGAAATGGCGAGGGAAGATGGCTGTGGGAGGAATTAGTCCTCTGGCGCTCCACACTCACCGAATGAAATGCAACAGTATGCATGCTGCTGCTGCTTCACGTCGATATCCTGTGGGAGAGTTTAACTTTCCTGGTCGTGTCGACCCATTCATGCTGACGTGTAGACACCCCAGTGAGACACTACAACCTACAATATCAATATAATACGTCTACAAACCGGAATTACACGCTACCATAAGTACAACAGTAGTAACGAACATGACTAATGAACTGATTACCCTTAAGGCGACTCGCAGGAAAACCGTCTTGCCTCAGTAAGTATTCATTGATCGTGGCTATCAGATTCATTCAAAGTGTATTTGTCCGTTCGGCGTTCATTCCATGATGTTAATTGCATGACATTAGTTGTTGGTATTGGATCAGCTATCGACAGATACCGGCTGTAAACACGTCGTCTGTATCGCAACAATCTATTTATAATCACCGGCCGGCGAGACCACTGTGTGTTAAATGTCTGATATTTACGATTACGAGCCGAGACGCCGGGTCTAGTGCGGTCTGCTAACACAATAAGTAAACATATCGATACTTTTTAGTAAGTCTCATTCAGAAGTCTGGACACTCTGCACTGCTTATTTTCTAGTAGGTACATAGTATCCTTGCTTCTAGATGTTTGCGAAGTTGTGATCTGATCAAAGTTTCTACCTCCAGTTTATGGCATGGTTTTCAAGCCTATCAAATTATTTTGTTTTATTAATAGGTATATACAATTTTATATCTCAGTATATTTTAGATAGTAATGGTTATCTTTAATCAATAAATGATTCAAAGATTCACAATGTTGCAGAACTTAATTATAATACAATGTTTTTCATTATTACGAGTATATTGATCACTAATTGTCCATTATTAAATGTGTAGTAGTAGTTATCGACATGATTGTTAGGTAAGGCTCTAATCTGGGAACGATTAGCGCACCAGCGGCCGCGGTGCGGCGGCAAGGCGGCCAGCGGCGCGCGCGCACGTGCGCGGCCAGCCGGTGAGTAAGCTCGAGCTCCCACTTAACACAGATAACTTTGTTTATCAAACAAAACTTTGATAAAATCCCGCGCTTTATTACCACCGCCTATGGTCTAAATTCGACTGATTCATTTCTGTGACATATGCAAATATGAAATTGTCACTGAACTGGCCCTTAGCACAACTATCTCTAGACTGTCACGCAAACAAAATCCAAGTAAACAACTGTTCAGAAAATGTGTCTCGACTTCTCGGGTATTGTAATTGTAATATTTGTAAGCAGTGTAGTAGGTATAATTGACCACCTGTTTTTGTTAAATTTTGCTAACGTATAAGTAGGTCCTTCCTATACAACATTCTTGCAATGGGAGTGGATTCTAAATATCGCTTATGGTTGGTAGGTAAAATGGACTTGTTATTAAAAGATCAATAGATGTACCCAGTAAGTAAATGAATGTTCAGCCAGGACATGTGCTACAGTCTAATTACATAAAGTGAATATTTTCTAGTAATGAGGAAAAAGGTATTTTGTTGAGCTCAAAATTTTATGAAGTCTTATAAAAGTAAATAAACAAGGAGACAACGTAGGTAGAGCCAGCTGCTCGGCTACTACAATTATTTATATGTAATACAATGAATCAATGGTTAGCAGAAAAAAGCGCGATAGATAGGCACAAAGCTCCACAGATGCGCGCCTGCGCGGTGTGCTGATACTGTCACCTGCGTGCACGCACGTGCGCATATTGCCTCAGACAAACACGCAGTGACGTCAATATTGCGCAGAGACGCAAACATTATAGTGATATATTGGTTAAGACTGTTTTGTAGAAAATATTAAGTATTTTTTGGAATGGTAGGTACACTGTCCTGCATTTACACAACAATTTACTCCTAACTCAGCATCGGTACATAGCAGTTCGCTGGCATGTCGTATGAAATGAGCCTATTCCTATTAACTGGCACAAATCCGAACTATAACCGATTGATACTAAGAAATTCATAGAAAAACTCAATAATACTTTGCTCAACCTGGAACAACTGGAACCCAGGACCTCCAGCGTAGCAGTCACGCTTACGACAACTAAACTAATGAGGTAATTAAGGCAGAGGCGATTTACTACTGTTACGCCAATATTACCTACCTGGTAGCATACTGGTACATACGTTAGAGGTGTACTAATGTACCTGGTACATTAATATACCTCTAACTTATCTGCCAGAGAATGTCAGTGCTCCTATACCAATCCCTTAAGCTATCTAGGTACATAATTACGATTTATACTCCGAGCTGTACCAAATGCAAATAGCCCAAGTATAGAATTATTTTGTTTTCAGCCACTACAGCGATCCCATCGTGCAGTTTGCCTTTTTAGAATACAGCATAAATAGTGTAGAGAAATGCTGTAGTGACTAGTTTAAATGTAGGTAAATGTACGGTTCTATAATTAAATCTCATATGATTTTGAACATGGAATAAATTAAGGTTGTTCCATGTGTAAAATCATATGAGATTTAATAGAACCGTACATTTAAATTTTCAACTGATATTACACTTTCTCGTAGGTCGTTGCAATATTACAATGAACTTGCAATAAGCGCAGAATTAGATAAGTGATACCTATTACGACTTACTTGATAAGACTTATTTTTGACTGAAGCGTTTTTTTAAACAACCTTTTATGGAGTAATCTAATTTTTATTTAAAATAAGCAATGATTTTCTTCCGACACACAGATAACAGGTCAACTGACCCTATAAATATTTTTTCTCTGCGGGAATCAAAGTCACGATCCCAGTGCGGCAGCCGATTACTAGACCACAACACCAAGATCTATTTCTACTAGATTACGTCATATGTAGCTTTTTCAATAATGATCTGAGAATATACTGAATAGTAACAACAAGTAAAAAATAACGCGCAGTTCCATCGACGTGACGCGGGCGCAGGCGCGCGGTGTTACCTGCGCAGCTGTATTAGTAACGCTCATCACATCACTGTTACGACCACCCCTTCTCTCCATCATGCGTGGTAGTTCCGATTAATTTTCATTAACCAATATCCATTTACGTTCCCTAATGAATTTAAGATGATTCTACGCTATTCTGTTTCCAAGGGGATTAATCAATAGTTAATTAAAGTGTTGGTACGTCGATGAACGAGCTTTTGATGTTTAAAGTAAGCAAATAGACTTTATCGAATAAACTTCTAAAAATAAATAATATCATGTACTTACTTAAATATAAGTATAGTGTACTTATCGTACTAACAAACTTACATTATATTGTTCCCTTGGTGTAACATTACCTATGCCTTATATTTTCAACAGTGAAAATTACAAAATGTGTCCTTTGTACTGCTCGGTCCGATTAAAGAGTTATATTATACAAATCGTTTTAGTATTGTAGGTTCATATTATAAAACACATTTAATGTAAGCGCTACCCGTTATTACAGTTTTGATCCCCTCATTAAGGAACAATCGAAAATTTGAATAATAATATAACGAATAAAAATATTCTCATGGGTGTACCAATTCAGAATTGCTTCATTTCAAGTTCACAGGGGAGAGCGATTACGTGTCCACAAAACATTCACTCAAGACGAACAAAACCAAATTGCACCCAATATTATATCGCTCGCTGCTATAATTTGTTCATAAATTAGTTCATTGAAAGGGTTCAAAATTGATTATTTGCCATATATTTTTCCCAAAATCACATATTACAATTAAACTCCAAATATTGGTGCGCAATAATTATTATTAGGTATAGATAGTTCAATAATTTAGCCTTACTATTTTATCAAGGTTTAATGAAATCCCTAGCGCAGTACGAATGGCAATTACCCGCCTCTTTGTCAAGCGAGATAAAGGGCTTGGCAGCGCGACACTAAATAAAAGATAGAAAGTGGCTTTATTTCACTACAAGAATAGATTCAAGGAGCTAATTTACCACTCGTTTATATCGTGCAACCAGTTAGAATACAGTTTTAGCCTTATTGTGTTGCTTGTGTTTCTGTTTCAAAAACAATTATAATCCTACTGAATAAATTGTTGATAACTTTTTATAGTATTCAGCAAAGCGACCACAAATATACACCAATACGTTAGGCTGCTACGTTAGATTTCGAAAGGGTTAACATTCTTAACTGAACGAGACCTAGTCATGCCTCGGAATTAAAAATAAATATGTACTCGTACATAGAAATAGTCGCTGTTAGCTAGATTTTTTAATAAAATATCATCACGCTTGTGTTCTCCCAGAGGCTGTGCAACTGGTCTAGTAACTGGTCCGTCAGAGGAGACCTATTATTACTTATACCGGGAAA
This sequence comes from Subacronicta megacephala, assembly GCA_958496365.1. Taxonomy (NCBI): domain Eukaryota; kingdom Metazoa; phylum Arthropoda; class Insecta; order Lepidoptera; family Noctuidae; genus Subacronicta; species Subacronicta megacephala. The sequence continues at coordinate 9,196,613 of OY292515.1, read as the reverse complement.
TTATCAGTTCTTCTCAAGGTTGAAGTGCAGTCGCACTTCTGACCACTAGACCAATAAGGCGGCCAGCTACTATCCTACTCCTGGGCACGAGCCATTGACTAAGATAAGGTATTATTGATTTAATAATATTATACCTAAGTACCTATATTAAATCGTGTAATCCAGTTAAATAACTGTTGCAATTTTTTTATTAATTTAGTCCAGATTGAATTAAGTGAATGTTGGAAGCGCAGGCGCAAGCAGCACTAAGATAAAGCCTGCGCCACGTTCGCGCTAAGTAAGCCGCGATAGCCGCTGACGAGTCAATCGCGCCCACGCAAACTGTCGCCGCTGCCGCTGTCTTTAATAACGTCCCTCAGCCCGAATCGAACATTATACCGATTTAATTTAAAACAGCTTCATTGTTCTTCAAGGTACTGAGCAGCAAAATAGCTTCGTTAATATTGTTCGTGAATCATTTAAATTGAGACAGGTCTAGCAATGCAGGCCGTCTGTCGCTTTATCCACCCTGGATCATGCGGTTAGAAACTTAAAATTACCCTCTAAATAAGTCAATGTCTTAATTATTTTTTAATAAAACGTATTGTCATTTCCTAACAGACAACCTCAATCTCGGATACTCGTTAGGTATATTCCATTTTTTTTTGCTTTAGTTATGACTATAAATAATAAATTCGCTAAGAAGAAATCTATCAATGAATACGGTGCTCGGTAGAGAAGAATAGTTTACATAAATCTTAGAGGTCCTTATCTGCACCTAACATCTAAAAGCAAGCGCTTAAACTTATTCCATATTTACATGTATATTGCGAAGGGTCTTAAACAATTAACTGCCTTTTAAGTTATTCTTTTAGTCTTTATTTGTGCACACAAAAGAGAAATGCAAGCGCGATTACATGTTAAATGCGCTTATGGCGGCAAAGGCGCCGCCGGGCGGGCGTAGGAGCCCTAATGCAGTGTCTATGTACGCGGATAGCTCGCGGCTATCTCCGTCGCCGTCTGCGCCCGCGCCGCCACACCGCACACCGCCGCTACTCACACAGAATTACAATCGATAACCCTTACGACGGTGCTTCGAAGATCTTATTTAAAAGCCTCACTAATCACCCTCGCTACCTCAAGAGGTTCCAAGAAAATTACGGCTCTGCAAATAAGTATGATAGAAAAGTCTTTTTTTAAATTGTTCTTTTTGTGATTGACAAAGAGTGATTTCAGCACCTTACTGATTTAAAACATCGCAGTAGCCTTCCCGGAGCTGATTACTTACCTTTAAAATAAGTTAACCCAACGTTTGTGTGTCCATGATAATCCAAGCTGTCTAATAGGTCATCTCGCAATCCAAACCTATAGCTTTCTTAAATCGTCTGATTCAGACCAGTTAATATGTGCCTTTAGAACCAGACTAAATAATGTTAATGATGTGCTCATCGAATCTCGCAATCAGACTTCATTAAAATCGGAACATAATACTTAGTGTCAGGCGGTACTCTATAGATTATTGCGCTAAAACAATTGAAATATAAAAGACTCTTCAACGAAATGTTGTTTCACAACACAATAATAGGCGAAGTGTGATGGCGGAGTGGGTACCAACGTATTCATTAATTGAAAACTGTCTGTAAGATGGTGTGTAGCAATAACGCCAGCAAGCCACAATTATCTCGTCACAATTCCGAGATCAATCAAACCATATCACGTTATGTGGGTCATTAATTACTGTAAACAGTAATTACTTTAATTATTCTTGACAGTCTTTGTGTAAAGTCGTGAAGTCGCCGCACGCCGTCGAAGGTCGGCGTGGTGTCTTTTATAAAGAGGACTCGCGAAAGATGATGATCTTTCTGCTACCCTGTCAAATGCTTTGTAATAATGCGTTTTAGAACAGTTGTTACTTAGTTATAAACCACATACAATCGTAATATACTCGTACGCAAGGGAGCAGTGATGTTCATTTAAAGTATAACGTTTATACTTGATTGATGGATAATATTTATCAACTTACAGAAATTATAGTTTGCCACCCTGCACCCTCTGCAAAAAGTGAATTCCATAAAATCTTGACATAGAAATCGCTGAAACCTGCTGAAACTTTACAACAAGATTACCTATCTTTTTGTATTTTTTAGGCATTTTCCATGCGAAGATTATTAAGTTATTTTAGTGAAGAAAAAATACGATCGCGGGCAGGATTCGAACCTGCGTCTTCTGGTTAAGTACACCAGACGACGTAAGTGTACTGTGTGAAGACGTAACCAGAAGACGGAGGTTCGAATCCTGACCGCGATCGTATTTTTTTTTCACTAAAATGACTTAACCAGATTACCGATAAGTATACTTTAACGTTTCCCGATCAGATACATACACATTCGACACTGGTTGCGTGATTAAATTCTCAGGTCGTTACTGTAATTTAAATATTAGATATTGTTATTGTTAAGTATTTTATCTGTGTATATTTCTCTCTGTTTTTAAGTTCGGAACTGAGTTTCTGATAATTTTGAAATAACAAAGCTCACTATACACTTAGTTTTTTGTTGCTCACACTTTTTGCCTTAGCGTGTAAACGTTAAATTGCTACCTTTTTGATTATAGAGGCATTACCCAGCGGGATGCAGTAACAAGGTGCTAATTTCGATGTTTTGTTGGTAAGGTTCAACACGTCATTTAATAAAACGCTTTGTTTTTTAGCGTGAACTGAAAGCAATTTCTTTTTAATTATGTACTTTGAAAATAATGTAATATGTGATACTTATTGGGATGCATTGTGTTTTGCGCTAGCATGTTATTAATTATTATGTGTTAGCTGGGCAAAGTTGGTTGACGGTGTGTGGAGACGGCGGCGTAGCGCGTGCGTGTTGCTTCGCGCGCTGTCAAAGGCACCCCGTCAGGTGATCTTTGGGTCCGTGACTCAACAGTTACACTAACGAACCGGTGCACGTTGCGGCGCGTGCTTCATTGTGCCGTATTATCTATCATTATCTCGGTTAGCCTAGATACAGACGTATTCAATAACGCATGTAGCAATATGAAATGTAAAACAATAAACTTTTAATAAAGAGAATGCTTACCGCAACTTCTTGTGTTGAACCGGATTAATAAGTTGTGCAACTTCAATCGCTGTGTCATGAAAGGTTGCTGCAAACGTAGTTGCGGGTCAATGTTAGAATGTCCAATACTTTTATCATTAATTGTTCGACGGTAATAAAATTGTGCAATTTTACTATAACGTTCAACGGACACTTTTCTATTTCGTCGTTTTGTTTTCGTCGTCGTTTTGTTTTCGTTAGAATGTAGGTGTTACTTACTACCTATATGATACGTTTAAGGTGCAGTCGCTGAATAATATCTTAGCAGGTGGAAATAAATCACTAACAGATTAGAGATATTCACCTATTCCGGCTAGCTAAACGTTTAAGGTCCATGATTAATTCCATTATGTTCACTTTATGATACTTATCAACAGTTATTATGTTTCATTAGTGTTGTAAACTATCTGTACCGTCAAAACGATCCATCAAGGTGTTAAGTAGACTCATCGGCATTTTGGGGGCACAGGGTACCGATCGAGTCTATTTATTAAGTGTCGAAGCCCGCTCTATAACACCTGCCACAGATATCCAATCGTAACATATGAGGCGATCGCATTCATCGCTTCGTTAAATCATCGTCAGAGCTACAGGGTGATCATTTCTCAATAATATTTGTTTATAATTAAACTAAGGTAATTAAAAAATGACTAAAGTTATATATTTTTGAAGTGTTTCACATGCAGCATATTATTTAATGTCAATCATCTTCATCAATAAAAAAGTAGGGAAGCTGAGTGCCCAGACTGCAACGGCTGATTCGTGCACTGATTAATCACAAAATCTCGGATAAGGCATGGAAACAAAAAATTTGGAAGATCAGTTCCTTATCCTTCGAGTGTAGAACGCGAGTACTTACGTGAGTATAAGTGTTCTCACTGATGGGACACAGGCCTCCTCTCGGTGAGAGGGAGTGGCTCTTATTCCACCACGCGGGCCCAGTGCGCGTTAGTACATGTCACATGTCTTCGAATTTTTGGTTCTAGGACATTCTGGTTTCCTCACATTCTTTTTCCTTCACCGTTTACAGAGCAGTGATGATGAATAATTTACACAAAGTGAAGCGCGTATCTGGGTTCGAACCTACGACCTACAAATTCGTAAGTAGCGGCCGTTACCATTGGGTCACCACCGCTCCTACAGCAGGCACAGGTACTTTTTTTTTTGTGTTTGACAAAGAAATGGAGGAATTCTTTTCATTCTTAGATGATGTACTTATAGATTTAGAGTTATACGAATCATCCTGTAAAGTGTTTGTCGACGGAATCGATGACGTGGTGAAAAACAAATCTTACACATTATTTAGATAAATATTACTGATAAGATATACTGGAATCGTTTAATATTTTTAACAGCGTCAGTTTTATAAATAAATATAAACAATAGTACCTACCTAACGCTATCATTATGGTTGACCTCTTCTGTAACTAGTTAACTGATTAATTATTTTGGACTTCAGTGATATCAACATAACATTTAATCTATTTCTACTACTTAAATACTTAAATATAAAATACTAGCTATATCCTGCGGTGTTAACCAAGCTGATCTTGTTTTTCCCAATCCCACGGGAAATCTCTTACTTAAATTCCTTTCTTAAAGGATGTCTAGTAGGTACTCCATCTTGAAGAACTATGAAGTGGAAGCTTTATATTATGTCAAAGACGAACGCTTTATTTCAATTGGACCGTTGTTACTTTTCAAATGACGAAAAGGAGGTAATAGGTACAAGGTTTTATATTTTTTGCAAATACCAATGTAATAGTTACACTTTATCTATAAAAGTAGTTCTTAAAATAGTGTAAACTTCTAAGTTAAATTATAACTCATCTAATGACAATACGTTTTACGCTGACGAGTAGTGTATTTAAGCCGATGGGATATAGATACTCGTACAAGCAAAAAATTTAGGTAACTATAATAGAATAGTTTTATAAAATATATATTTGATTCTGTATAATTTTGGTTTTGCTAGTTATGAACGACTGAGAAAATTTTGTCTTAGTTACTACCACTAATTATTGTGGAGTGTTGTGCTATGTTATGTTAGCTTGACTGAACTTCAGCGTAGTACCTACCTGGTTCAGTAGCCGCGTCTGCGCACATTGGCGCTTACACTCGCCACGTTTTAAAGCCTCTTCGTGCCAATCATTGGTTCAATATTTGTCTTTCGTTTCGTGTACCACCTCTCATGTAAACGATGATCCAAAACCGTTAGTCACGATCTGAAGATTAATAATATTTTATGCGGTGTCGCAGTTGTTATCGAGACGGACGACTTTTTCACAACGCGCTATTTGTACCGGTACGAAGAAGGAGGCTAAGTTCGGCATCACGATGTCGCTACTCAACTTTCGACTACGGCTGTCGATTAAGAATCACTTGCGACAACACCGGGTTGATCGATGTAGCCCTTGGCATTTGTGCGACATAACTGTACACTTTATAACAAATAGATGACACAGATAGTACCCGGCACAGTTACGAGTGTCGCTCGATTGACACAATGTTTATATTGATTAATCATAAAGCATATACATGCATAATGAGGCTCGAGGAAACGGGGCGCAGCGCGTACCTACAGATTAGAAGTAGGTGGGTAATCTCGCAGACATAGGTATGCGGTACGTGGAATTCGCCAAGTGCTTTTATCCAGATGCTTTTTAAATCTGCAACGTGAAGGCATTTCTTGTCGTACGTATAAACAACCGTAAAACGAGTAGCCTCTTCTTAATAAGCTTAACATGAGAACGGGTTGCGGCGACCGCACGTGGATAACCGCCGTGGCCGGCGGCACATCAAAGCAAACACTCGTTTAAGCCAATTGTGCGTGCCGGCGCGCGGGCAACTACAACATGTAATTATACGGTTATAGGGCGCACCCCCGCGCTCCACGCTCAGCGCCCCATCACCGTGCTAATAAAAAACAACCATCTGTTGAACCGCGGCCAGGATAACGCCTGCTGGGTCAGTAATTGACCGCCGACATTGTGTTTTCTATATTAAGTTTTTTTTGTATGTAAATGATCACGAACGAGTGAACTATCATTAAAATTGGGTCGATTGCTAATTTATATAAATTTTATAAAATACACAATATTTATGGTAAGATACACTATTCATATGGTCCATATAATTATTCGATGTGGCGTGGCCATACTGACTAACACTATTGCTACTAATACTAGTCTTCTTTTCGTTAGACATAATAATATGCAGTATTTATCAACCGTTAAGTGCACTCTCGGCCCCTCGACCCCTAAAAAAAGATTTGTTTATTTGTGTCCTCTCAACCCCTAAACATAGTTCACACTCGACCCCCAGGGGTTGAGATTGAATTCCCATACAAAACACAGGCATACCTCGTCCACTCTCGACCCCTAGTTCGGTAAGTACCTAAAATTAATATTTTGGTACAGTAGAGTACAGAATAATTTTGCCACTTCTACTGTTGTCTGTTGGAGGCCGAGTAGCAATTTTATTTCACCTACAACTTTATTTCTTTGTTTGCAAAGTCCTGATTATGTATTTTTATATGGCGGTAATCTATAACATTTGTCTCGGAGCCCTTTAGCACAACCATCATCACAACATAGTATATAGATGATATAGGCTGTTTGAAGTTATACATTTTAAATATTCCCTGCTGTCACTTGTTGTGTCAGTCATGTATGGAAATAGAACTTGTGCATTCTTCAATCACTTGATAACTACTACGCTAAACGTAAATGATTTAATTAAGTATTATACGAATTATGTTGAGGGTATTTTAATTAAATAGTATTCAAATATAGTGTATATGATTTATCATCGTAACTGTACTTTGGGGGTCAAGGGGAAACTAAAACTTGGCTGAAAAATATAATCCACTCTCGACCCCCAAAGGGTCGAGAATAAACTATAGTTAGGGGTCCAGTGGACACATTATTTATTGGGGGTCGAGGGGCCGAGAGTGGACTAAACGTTATCAAATGTCTCATAAGTCGCAAGTGCGGCTGCTTGTCCTGTGTTAGATTACGGAGCAAAGCGTTACTGGGTTATTCTATGAAATTCTCAGAGGTTTCTTCATCTCTACGTTTGGTATTTGCATGGTTTATAAGGCCCATATTGCATGGGACCTAAGCGACGCATTGGCGATTGGCACCATTCAATATTCTGCCTGGCTGCATGGTGCGAGTAGATTGTATTTTGAAGTAGAGATTTAAATTTTGTTAGTAAAAGTCTAATCACTACCTGCTTTTTTATTTCCAAATAAACATAAATTTCTATGAAAATTAATATTTGTTTTCGTAAATCAATAAATTTCTTAAGATAAACATATAATTAATATAGGTGATAAATTTTTTGTAATGACTGGGAAGCGACCCAAAAGAAAAACTTTTCCTACTGTAACGTTTTATTAAATTAATAATATGAATAGCATAATTTAAATCAATTTCCGCCGCACGGGTTAACCCTTTTAGTGGGGGCGTTACAATCATTTATGTTTCATAATAGTGTGTAATCGCCTTATGATCTGTGGCGCTCGCACCAGCTGTGATTCTGACGTGAATTCTATTTCGGTTCACCTTGATGGCTATTATGATTTTATGAACCCTATCGATATGACAGTAGTCTGTGCTACTAAATGAAGGGCTCGTATCTTTGTGACTGACCTATATAAATTTAATAAAACTACTTTCCCCTAATCATGGTTTCTTCTCGTTGTACGTTTCTTCCATTTTGTTAAATTAACACAACACAACAATAACCAGTATAAGAGGGACGCGTTAACGCAATGCATCAAGTTAGTTTGATGATTTCCTTAGTTGTTTTCTCAGTATAGTTCACTATGGTCCACTTTATACCTACTATGACCTTCATAACAATTTTATACCAACGTATCATTCTTTTTGTTCTTTTTTTAAGTTATCTACGTGACTGTTTGGCAACCTTGGCAGCCTCTCAGCCATGTGAATTCAGTGACAATATGACGTTGGGGTCCTTTCGTCCTAATGTCCCGTTTAAGGAAATTAAGTAATTTAAATCAGGTGGTCGTTTAAGTCTTTGTGTGTGCTACATTGGCACCATGTGCTGAAGCCGACAATAGTGTAGCTGGCCTTTGGTCCATTGTTCCGACAGTAAAGCACTGCGGCAGCGGAGCCGCGGCCGCGCCTGCCCGCCTGCCCGCCTGCCCGCCTGCCCGCCTGCCTGCCTGGCTCGCAGGTGGCGCAAACATCCTTGTTTTAAAATGAAAGTCGATTGTTTGTGTTTTACGATTATTACCCAAGATTTTACAGTGCGTTTCTTAATATTCATTTGTAGGAAATGAAAAAAACATCGTGACAGCATTTTCTAGTGTTCTCAAACTGAACTTGCAAATCGGTTTCGGTGAGAAACTGAGAACCATGTGGCGTATATTTTCGGAAAGAAGATACTTATTATGATTGCTACAGAAAATTTCACTAGGAATATCTATTAGGTATACCAGATGATCTATAGCGTTGCGTGAGTAGGTATGGACATTTGATCATCAACCAATTCACTTACCCGGGGCTGGGTAAGGGTTCATAGAGGGTAGAATGAGAGGGTTTAGGGCCTTACCCCTCTTGGGCTAAAGCGTGACAGTTAAGCTATAGTCTCTCAGTCCGGCCTAGTGCTTGTTCGCAGAGTTTGTGCATTTAAGTATCCAAGATATTTAAAAAATAATAGGTAGGGGACGGTTACTGTACGTTGAAGTCATCTATGTTTGTCTGATTGTTTTATTGTTGGTTGGTATGGATGGAAAAATTATTGACAACACAATTTTATTATTGATGAATTTAATATTTTAGACGAATCATGGTGTTGAAATTAAATAAGTATAAACAAAGGAAGTGTTATGGAAGCCCTCGCCATATTATGTCCCTGAGATCCTTACCTCAGGACATAAATAAAAAGTCAGTCATTGTGGCTGAGCACATCTCTAACAATGAGTTCGACTTATACCCTCACATCACAGTTATAAAAAAGGGCTAAAGTATCAGAAACACAATTAATGTAAAATGAAAAACGTGGATAAGTTTACTACTTAATTAGATCGATTATTTTTTAGGACTAAAATTGCACAAAAAATATTAAGAAGATGACACAGTATGATTTTAGTATCGATAGCGGTTGCGTCTATTACCATCTATTACGTAGATAAACTATTAATAATTGTCGGACTATCAATCACCGTAAGGTCAAAGCTGCACGCGGAAACGGAATGTTCACTCTTAGCAGTTTTTTATGAATTGTTTTTGTGTTGGATATCATTAAGTATGGAAGTGTACCGGCCGACGTTGGTGGGCGCCGGAGTGACACGTAGCAACGGATTATTTCGACGGACTATTTATAATGTGGAGCTCGGAGACGCGGATTGCGGACGATGGAATCTGCTCCTTTGTCATTGGAGCAACCTGTTCTCTCGGGTTGGAGCTCACGGCGAGCACAATGTAATATAACGGGCCACCTGATTAACCGCCATTCCGGCCGGCTATGCAGATATCGAGTGCCGGCGAGCCGCGCCGCCGATCACTGATCATATTAATTTCAAATGATAGATTGCTTTTATATTGTTAATGCCTTATTATGATAGAGATAAGAACATCAAGGTTACTGAACTTTCTATGGCTTAAAATGGAGGCGGGCCCAATATTGTGCTTACAGATGATGCTTCTATGATCGATAAAGCACTGTGGGAACGGATCTCGCAAGTGCATCTCTAAATGCTTTTTTGTACCGCTCATCATAACCGGCAACATTTACGTTTCCTTGTATTTTTTGCTTTAAGTTTTTAAGTGCGACACGGTAGCAGGTGAAGGGAACAAATTTCACACGAGTTACGGTTTGAACATGAAACTGGGAAATAAAAATCTACGTCTAGATTACAGTGCCATATTTTGTTTTCGTGATGCAGCTGCTTCTCATCTGCCTTCTAAACTGCTTTCTAGGTAAAGTATTCAGTCTCATAGAATACATATAGACAGTTTTTAGTCATCATCATCATCTTCCTGTCCTTTTCCCAATTTATTTGGGGTCGGCGTAGTAGGAGTATCTTTTCTTTCATTCATCCCTGTTTGTCGTCATCTCATAATTGACAACATTTCAAAATTATTAAGACAAAAAATCTACAAAAAAATAAAACTAAAACAAAAATATCGTTCCTTTATTTTCCTATCCTGAGTATCAAAATCTTTTTTTAATGTTTAATTTCTAAGAAAAAAAAAAACAAAACCGTCTGCTGACGTCAGTTACTTATACGGTGGAATGAGATAGAAATCTTTGCCAAGGGGTAATTCAATCAATCCCTTTTACATCATATCCGACTTAACACAGTCCACCCATCCTTGTGCCTCGTCTTGGATCTCCCTTTACTCCTCTATCCCTCCACATTCCTAACTCTTTTAGTCACATGCGTTTCATCCCTCCTCATCACGTGCCCACACATAAACAAACGATTGCCTTTCAACTTTTCTATCGCTTGCGTCACTTTGAAACTTCCTCTAATATATTTTAGTTTTCGGAGTTAATCAAAGAGGCGTAGTCAAGTACATCACACACACATTTTAATTAACTGCTGGACTAATTATTACAATTAAATTACTAAGTATGTAGGTACCGTAAGTACCTACTGTTTAATATTTGTAATTATAGATACTATAATTAATATAATTATATATCTTGCCTATATATTTAACAAACCAATATTACCAATTCTGCTGTTGGTATTTAATAATTTTCTTATTTGTCAATTATGAAGTTGAAGGGTAGTTCCCAGGAATCAGTAAACAGGAGACGGAATCACCCATAATCCCATTTTATCAATATGTAACACTTATAAAAAAGGGGGCACCTTTTGCAACATCCGCTGTCAATTCTCACGAGACAGGTAGCAGCTTCCGTTGAATCTTTTATTAAACACACTGAGGATAATCATTACAGTGTGTGCAATGTAGGATATGGGTAACTGTACCGGTCAGGTAACATTCCCGTCTCGTGATTCAAGCTAAATGTATCACGGCTAATGAGACAAGACCTTTCGTCTGGCTCTGTATCTTGCATTAGGTTGCATTAGGTACTTCAATATCACATTTTGAAGTAATGCATTCATATTATAATTATCTTCAATTATTAAATTATGACCCTTGTCTTCTACTTTTCTGAAAATAAATGATATTAAAAATGTTGAATCAAGACATTTATAGAATTCTTTAAGAATTTCTGCCACGGGAAAAATTAATTTAAGTTAGTTATACTAATAATTATAGTTATATTTTATTAAATTACCATGACAAGTAAGTAGTCATTAAGTTCTCATGAATGTAAATTCCGGGCTACCTACGGGTTATTTACTTATGAAATTAAAATATGCAAGAACTTTAAAAATAATATAACTTATTTAAATTATATTCCAAATGTTACATTAAAATATATTCGCATGGTAAGTAACAGTGTTATGCAAAAAATAAAGTGCATAAATTGCATAAATAATTGAGGAAGTAATTTGACAGGTCACCTTAGTACAGGAACTGGTTCACAGCAACAAGTTGTAGTCACGCAGACGAAACGGGGAGCGCCGGGGAGTCGACTACACATGTATAGTGGGGCCGGAGAGAATTGTACACTGATATTTTGATGAGAATTTTGTATGATATATGACAGAAAGAGAAAATTAATTGGAAGAAAATTCTGGTTCACTTTTGCAATAAAGCGGTCCATTGTACTTCTTATGTATTTTTATTTCTTAGTGTGTTAATTCCTCATTAGGAATAATCACACTAACTAATACACTGGAATAGGAATAATAGTAGGTGGAGGATAGGATATTTTTTATTTTACCATTTGGCCTCGTAGCAGGGCTACGAATGCTACCACATTTGATTATATTGTTATATTTTCTTTCTAATGGTATTTTTCTTAAATTTAAGAAGTTGTTGTTGGAGCTATTGCCAGTCTCAAACCTCTGCCCCTGTCTTTATGAACTTATTATGAAAGAAAAGATCTTCGTAGTTGGTCAATGATTAAATACATGCTTCAAAACATTACTACCATACGGAAAAAGTTGCATTTTAAAAATTCCTTAAATAAAAAAAAAGATAATAAAGTTATTAAAGTGATTTTTTTAGGACAATTTACAACTTCCTTACTCTCAGTACGCAACTACGCACATGAATATTAGTCGGTCGGTGCGGCGGCGAGGTACTTCCAACCCTCCATCCACCGGCGCTCGGTGATCTATTGTTTGTCGAGAGAAATGAAACGAGAAAAAACTACGTTCCCAAACGCATCGTGAGAAATTACGAAATGTGCTCTCAATTCACTGGGAGATGCATTGGCGGGAATCGATAAATATCATATTACACTGAAGGTACTGGCCGCCACAACTTGTTCGGTCGAGTCTTTCACATCTTTACCAATTGGTAATTGGCAAAAAGTAACGCTTGTTATGATCGGTGATATTTTTTATTTCTACGAAATAATTTATTCAAGACCTACCTTAAAACCTGATATAATATAGTCATGTCATGATTGCATAGTCAGCATAAAATGCTAGTTTTGGTTCGTTGTTTCTTACAGTTTGTTCGAAATAAGTAAGCCGATCGGAAGTTGTCTGCAAGATGTTTAAAAGTGGTAAATTTTAATAGAAAAAGTCGGTGTAAAGATAATTAGAGTCGTATATGTTTCACATTTCTAATTATTTTGTTCACTAATTTCGATATTTATGTATTAAAACACTTATTTAAACGATTTTATCACCGCGGTTGTTCGGAACGGCTAACTTCCAATCGGCTTACTTATTTCGAACAAACTGTACGTAGATACTCGTAGCTACGAGTAGGTAGGTGTGCTACACACATACTACGCCGCTACGAAAAGTAACAGTACCAAATGCATAATCAAGAAAATATGTATACTTATATTTGTTTGAGTACATCTAGGATTTTTCTCTCATTCTAAGAGGAGACTCGTGCTCAGCAGTGGGACGAAAATGGGTTGATGATGATGATTATAAAATTAAAAAACCTGCCTGCTTTGGTCTCCACTCATCCTATATAGCATTAAGAACTGACATGCGGCATCTAAGCTAAAACGTTTCATCGCAGAACAAACAACTTGATGATAATATTTATTTAGGTAGGTACATGCCTAATCTAAAGCCCGGGCCGAAGTTCTTCATCCTAAGCCACGTTTATGACTTGAACAATGTTAACGAAATATCCGACTCTTCCAGCGCAGCTAATTTGTTCACCTCGATTAAGTTGCAAGCTCTGCAGTCTTCGGTGTAAAGTAAAGTATGACGAAGCGGAACTCCGCCGCGCGCCCGCTCGCCATCCGCCCGCTTCCGCTATGCCGACTATTACGGACTTCGGAGCTCGTCTTTACAAAAGCAGTGTAGTGTAAGATTTACGAATATCATGTGCATGTACCTATACCGATGAACAATGATCAGGATAATGTTTCAGTCGTCTGATCGTCTCGCATTGCCCGTGCCCGTCCGCCCGCTCGCTCGCCCGCCCGCTCTCGGTGTGGCTTGCGCTTATTAGCTTTCAACTGCGCTTAATAGACTTAAACGTTTAGTTCTACATTAGGTACTAACGTATTTTTTATATTCATTGTTCGCATATTTATTTATTTATGTATGTAGGTTACGCCCAGTGTAAATTCACAAATATGGCTAATTTATTATATTTAGGGATTTACTTAATATTAAGTTTTAAATATAAGAAGTACTTTTCTTATAAAACTTAATATTAAATAAAACCTAACTAACCACCATCTTCTTACATTTAATTTACCACTTGATATCACCAAAGGCCGTTCTGTGGAGGTAATCTCCAAATCTACTCTAGTTGCTCGGTGAAATAGATAATGGAATAGATGGTTCCTATTCGGAACGGTAAAAAACTAGTCTACATATAACTAGAGGTTAATAGAGGATTATAGGTTAAGAGAGGCATAAAATGCTTATATTGATGTCCGCTACATGATTGTACGACATTGTGGAAGTGAGGGAACCGGTGTCGCGGCATGGCGCTTGGCGCATGGCGGTGTGACGATGTGGTGGCACGCTGGTGTTGCGCCACGGTGCGCACGCGCCGACGCCGCGCCGCCGCCGCTCGCCTGACTCATGCCCATGGATTCCTGTTTTGTACCAACTACCACTGTACTATCACCGTAACATTATGCCCAAACGATCTGCCAACGCATTGTCTTTGAACTTACTGTTTGGCTATAAATGTCAGTGTTGATTTACAGTTGTAAAATCGCGAAGACTGGCGCAGTGTGCGCGGTTCCTTGAATATTATAATTCATATTGAATGACTGAATTATGTTTCTGTGAAACGATCGTTTCTATGACTAGGTAATTAGGAGGATACGCCAACAATAAAATGGCGTAGCCGCGTAGCTCAAGCGTAGCTCATTGGCTACGAGGTCCTAATCATCATCATCAACCCATTACATTGTCCCACTGCTGGGCACGGGTCTCCTCTCATTACGAGAGGGATTAGGCTATAGTCCGCCACGCTAGCCTACTGCGGGTTGGCAGACTTCACACGCCCTCAAGAAAATCTCTCAGGCATGCAGGTTTCCTCACGATGTTTTCCTTCACCGTTTAAGCGCGTGATAATTAATTATTAATACGCACATAACTTCGAAAAGTCAGAGGTGCGTGCCTTGGATTCGAACTCGAGACCTTTGACTTGGCAGTCCAATGGTCATGTCACTAGGCTATCACTGCACTATAGGCTATCACTGCACTATCCTAGGTCCTAATAAATAGGTTAAATTGTCCCTAATTAATTGGAGACGACAAGGTGTACTACTACACCCAAACTTTGTTGGTATGTTTTACCTGTAGGTCCCATGTAGGTAATAGGGGGCGAGCCGATTGCCATTTACCGGGCACAATTCCAGACTCCACGCGCTACTGAGAATTTCATAGGAAAACCCAATAACATTGCTCGACCTGGGGATCAAACCCAGGACCTTTAGTGTAGCAGTCGCGCTATGAATCAATAGACTAACGAGGCAGTCACATTTTTAAATTAGCAATAAAGGTTAATTATTCGATCTAAGTATGGCAGGATTCCAAGATGTTGCTGCCTTAATCTTAAACGGCGTAGTAGTTACAAGAAGAAATATTACATCACTGGGAGTTGACCTTGCAGCTTAGTTGGGTAAGGCATCCGCAAAGCAAGTGGTGCATTTAACCCGAAGCACGCTTATTCGATCCTGTCTGAGATCGATTTTTTCATTAGCTTAAATGTAAGTTCCTACTTACTTTATTTTAAAACAATGTAAATTCGATAATTGTTGTTTTCTCGGCATTCTTATTAGTCTAGTCATAATCGGATGCGAATAATATGTTCGATGAGATGTTACAATCTCACATTTGGAATTATTATTGGATCTTGCTTGATGTACCTAAATGTGCCTTCGACTAAGAATAAATAAAGCCTGTTTTTACGTGGTGTTGTCCGTACATACTACAATGGCTAGCAGAAAATTCGGTAGAACTGGTCACCGTCTCAACCATCGCCTTCTGATCATTAACCAAGTACAACCCACACACGGTGTTGCAAATGTCGACTGTTTCTCCCATACGATACGACACTCGTCATATTGTTTTCTCGACTGCGTATCATTTGTCACAATTAAATGTTTGTCATTCTAGCAATATATTATAGAGATGGATCTTGACTGTGCCCATTAAAAATAAATTATGCTTTAACGTCGCAATCGCAAGTGTTGGTAGATACCTAAGGGGGGCGGTGCGGCGCGAGCGCTGGTCGCGCAGAGACGCGCGCCCTCGCAGGTAGGTACTGGTGCGCCATACTGATTTTATTGCGATCTTGATTAATATTTATGATTCAATTCTTTGTCCACTCGTGAATTACATATAACGGTCGGCACAGTCCGCGCTGGCCGTAATTTGATAAATCGGTTTAGGCAAACTTAAGTATTAGCGATTCGTAACGCATTTCCACGGGAGATGTAGAGTGTTCAAGAGTCATAAAATCACCATCTATCATGATTATATAACAGTAAATAATACGCTAATATACCTATGTTAATTAACCCTTTGGTTTAAATTATAAATTTTGCCACCACTTCAAACGCGACACGTACCTAACTTAGGTAAAGTATAGTAATGCAAGTTATGAATAGGTAAGTATATATCTATGTATTTTAATTTCCTACAGAATATCCCGGGCTTATTGATCTATGAAAGTAACAATTGTCGCAGGCCATTGCTGCAGCCCACCCACTTCGCGTCATCTGATAGAACAACTTTCTCGGTTTTTTTGTTCAAATTCAAAGGGTAATCCAATCTGACAAGCACGAATGATTTGCGACAATTTTATTGTCAATCATGTACCTACTTACAAATAAATCTGAGATGCGAATAATTACCTAAATACTTATGCAAATTCTTGCACGTGGTGCCATTAGAAAGTTAGAAGAAAATAGTGGGTTGTTCCGAGTGATGGACAGCTGATAGGTGGATGAGTGTGGACATGTGGAGACGACGCCGACGGCGAACGCGCGCGAGTCTGTGGCAGGCGGATGCGCGGGCGCGGCGCGCGGCTCGCGGCGGACGCGGCACGGTAGCAGCGCGTCTTGTAAACAAACGCTCCTGTTTGACAGATACAATCAGCGCCCGCGCGCCAACGATTGTCAGCGCACCGTTCTATTGTGACAGCCACGAACTGTGCCAAAAAGAAAAGTCATTACAATTAACCGGTTACATTTTTGGTTCACTTACTTATCAGTTAAGACGAACTGAGGTGTTTATCTCTGTGCATCACGGATCCACTCAGTATCGATAATATTTGTTATTTAAACTACTTAAGGTGATATTGATAGATAGATTGCTCATGAAGTAAACTGAAGTTTACTTTTAGTAAAAAGCCATTCCGCATCCGATTCCAACTCATGATGATACCTACACTCAAAATTATGATTTAAATCCTTCAAAAAATTACTATATAAATACTACTTTCACATAACAACTAATAAGTGTATAATATTGATACATATTTACATACGGAACCAGTGTCTCAACTAAGTCTACGAATATAAATAATTGTACCAAAACATCTAATTTGCATACAGTACATTTTGTTTATCGACTTTTGACATTTGCATCGATAAGTCGGTCGTATTTTTAGCGCACATTGAGTCTGCACAAATCGTCTCGGACACTAGATAAGCCTAGAAAGTTAGTCAAAATGTCATGTCGTAAAATACCCAAGCAGTTCAATACAAATGCTAAAAGGTAGGTGAGGTAGGGATATACTAATGTACATCCACAGTTCGTCGGTATGTTTATACCCTATGTAAATCTTTTGGCCATAAACCAGCCATGATAATTTCTTAGAAAAATCCAATAATTCTACCTTGGAGTCGAGTCCAAGACCCAAGCTGTTGTGCTCACGATCACTATGTATAACGAGACTTAACAAATAAGAAAGAAAATATAGCTGTTTTATCGGTCAATAACATTTATTAAGTAATTTGCAACTTTTGCACTATTCAGTGCTACGCTTACAGGCGAATTCAACATACCAAACACAAAGCAATAATTAATTAATTAACTATTATTATAAACACAATGCAACATTTAATAGCGTCGTGAATTAAAACGCTCCGTTAGCCTGTTATTTAAGTATTGATCGACTTCTGTCCGGTGACGAAAGCAGACCACTTCGTGATCAACGGTGCTCCAAAATCAATGCTAAACACAGTTGTCCCAAGCTTATCTTTACGACTGGATTGTATGGGTACCCACTTACAGGGGAATGTTAATTCGTCATCAGTTCTTTGTATCTAATCTAACCTACTTGGGACTGCACCAAAATACTTTGTGAATAATGAATTAATTTGTTGATATGATGATGAGAGATCCTCAGACGTTGTGAAATGTTTACGGTTTGCATTGTAGGTACAGTGTATTCTTGAAAAAATCGAAGATCCGGTTTATGCTAAAACTCTTATATTATCTACAGTAACATCAACGCGGAGTTACAAAACACGGCGCCACGTTTCAGTGTTATTTAACTATTATAAAAGTTTCGTCTATATTTATTCATATCATGCTAGAATTCGTAGCGTAGTTTTATAGTAGCTAAGGTGGCGCAATGAACTCGGCTCTTTCGAGAAAGATTGGGTCGCTAAAAACTTTGGATAGGTCGGCTTGGAAAGAGGGAAGGGAGGCCTTTGCCCAGCAGTGGGACGAAATGGGCTAGAAAAATATATTGGTGTAGACTGTTTTTAACCCCCGACGTAAAAACGACGTGGTGTTATAAGTTTGACGTGTCTGTGTGTGTGTGTGTGTGTGTGTCTGTCTGTGGCATCGTAGCTCCCGAACGGATGGACCGATTTGGATTTAGTTTTTTTTGTTTGAAAGGTGCATTAGTCGGGAGTGTTCTGACCTATTTTTGATGAAAATCGGTCGAGGTATAAAGCAATTGTCGGCGGTTTTTTAATTTTTAATTTATGCTTACTTTCGCATTTATAAAAAAATTGTACTAATACAATTTTTTTATAAATGCGAAAGTAAGTCTGAGTTCTTTAATGCCAAATTTAAAAAAAATTGTACCCACTACCGATAGACTGGACCTTAGAGAAGGACGTAGGATCTTTTATCTCAAAAAGTCATTTGGGATATCGATGTGACTGAGAGTGGCAACAATATTACTAATCTGGTTCGTAGATCATTGGCGTAGACAAAGCAGCAAAATGGACTTGTTATAATATAGTAGGGGCCGTAATCGACAGTCTAATAACCTGTCGTCACTTACGAGTTACGTGTAGTCATGACCCCTGACCTATCATTCATTGCTTTTGCCGTAGCTACTCGTTACTCGCTACCGGATACAACCGTGGTAATAAGCCAATACCTATTTATTATCTACTTATTTTTTTATAGAAAAGTATTAGGTACATATGTATATGTTTCTTTAAACAAGTATGTTGATGTATGTACACGAGATATTTACTGTAACAATAGAAACTGCATTGCGACATAATTAAAAAAAATGGTAGTAACGAATCATCTGCTCCGGGATTTACTTGTTGTTTATCTACTTCTACTGGGCCGATATTCTTCATCTCATATAAAAAAAAAACACCTACGACGAGGATGGGATTCGAACCCACGCGTGCAGAGCACATTGGATTAGCAGTCCAACGCCTTAACCTCTCGGCCACCTCGTCTTCTACAGGTATTAACAAAAATATGAACCTGTAGGTGTCTCTTTTAATTCATCATGAATTTTTTCTATTTTTCATCTTTTATGTGACCCGACAGACGTTGTCCTACCTTAGCTATGAATATTCAATTCGACAGTTATTTTACAAATAACGAATAATAGTTACTTCGAATATGCGTTGTTTTCTTATTTTTTTAATTTTCTGCGCCACTTCCTTAATTTTTCCTTCATAAGAAACTTCTCCTGACAATAACAAATCCAATATTAAAGAATTTGGAAGTTCACGCGTGATCAAGGAAATAGGGATTCAATTTTATATACCTAGATAAATGATAAAGAACAAATGAAACAAAGTTAATCCTCAAAAGGTAGCCATCTAAACCTATTGATATTCTATTAATATCAGTTCGGTAGAACGCCATGCCATATTCCAAAAGTACATATTTTATGGCCCTAGCCTATATTATTGCTGATCATGTGATATCCGGACAGGGCCCTTATCTTTATTGCCTTTCTATTCCTGCTCATGCTTGCGTTCTATCTATATGTCAATTTAAAATCAAAATATACGCATATAAGATTGAATCAATTGTATGGCAATTGTTTACTTTGTTACCTGCACTTACTGAGAGAATTCAAGTTCATTAATATCTTAGACTAGGATTCAAAAACGATGAACCGTAAACTTCAATTTCAATTTGACTTTGATTTGACTCGGAAAATCCTCATAGGTCGTCTAAGGAGGCATTATTGATGTCGGACTCGTACCGAATTAAAGCTGCATTTGCCTTCTTCATGTTTCGGTCAGTCGGTCGGTGTTTCTTTACGTTTCGGTGAAAATCATTTATTAGTTTACACTAGATCTGGTCATTCATTTATCAAAACCTAAGTACCTGCTTAACGTTGTCTGGATAGTAGATAGGTAGGTACTCCTTATCCGTAGCTGATGTGTAGGCTACTGATAATTAGTTGTGCCTGGTAATAATAAAAACTTGTTCTAACATCAGTACTAAAACTAAAATTATTCAAACACAAATCACAAATTATTAATCAACTGTTAGTTATTTGATTAAACTTTTATTTTCTTCAAATAAATAAGCATTTTTATTTAGATGTTAGTCTTCATATTGTTGAAACTGTTTATAATGATCAGGGGTAGGCACGTACTGGATACAAGAAGCAGGTCGATGCAGGGACCTGTCGTAATGTGAGTCCACATTCTCGTCGGCCACGCACGTACTACTTCCACCCG
The DNA here is from genome assembly GCA_958496365.1 of Subacronicta megacephala. Lineage (NCBI taxonomy): Eukaryota > Metazoa > Arthropoda > Insecta > Lepidoptera > Noctuidae > Subacronicta > Subacronicta megacephala. Next base: position 9,176,055 of record OY292515.1, on the reverse strand, counting down.
AATATTTTATTTTAGGTGACAGAAAAAATCTAAGAAAAACATTGTGTCGGGGGTTGTTCGCGCACGGTCAACAATTTACATTCCTCACGACTAGAGGTCGGCATGCCGGGGTCGGGTCGATTGCTTCATGTAAAGGATCCAAAAAAATCGTGACTAAAGAAATCATTAGGAGTTTATAGAAACCTGCGTGGTTCTACGGAATAATTCTTTAACTGACCATTGGATTTTTTGTAGAACGGGCGCAAGTTATTTCACGAGAAGTTGTTCGTTTGTTGTAATCAGATGAGAGCACAAGTTAAACAAATAGCTGAGGGCAAGGGGCCAAGGGGTAGGCGCGGGCGGCGGCGGCGGTGCTCGGGTAGGGTGAGTAGGATCAGGAGGTCACGCGGCGTGTAGCGGCTACTGAGATTAGTTTACTAGCTTCGTAGTTAGTAAGACGACGACGTTATGCACCTTCCAGACTAAACAACCGTAGGCATAAGACGTTTATTCAAGCAAAAGTCATAATTGAAATCACAGAGGTAATTGTCACTTATCTATTTTGTGTCTTATTGATAAGATAAGCTTATCAATGTTATTAGAAAAAATATTTGTTATCTTTTGATTTTTCTTTAATAGTTATGTAATTAACTTTATGAGTTCTTACCGAAAATTTCAATGAAAGATTAGAATTATAAGATGTACTCGTATTCCTACGTAATAAGATACGATGTAAACTAAGTTGTTATTTAGTAGCGCAATAAGTAATTAACGCACATAAATTATGCAGCGTCCTTCTGTACTTAGTTAGTATCCACCCATTATTTAGTAGCATGTAGCTACATATGTTTAACGATTTAATTCATTAGAAACTCGTCTGATTTTTTCAACAACGTGTTTTTTCTGACCGCGTTTTTAATATCTTACAGTACCGCGATACCGGTCAGAAAGTGGTTACATCAGGCTATTGTCTCAGTTTATTGACTTTGGCCAGATAAGTGAGCTATTAGCTCGCAATTGGCTCTCGACAAATTTGGCAATACATTCAAGCTCCTGCGCTTCGTGCAGGATTAATGACGTGATGGCGCAGTAGCGGCCCAAGGCGCTGCGACGCCCGGCGCCCGCGCACGCGCTGCGACGCCCGGCGCCCGCGCACGCGCTGCGTCGCCGTCGCTTGTTGCAACCAGGCCCGGACTTAGAGACCCGCGGCTCCGATGCATTGGATGGTTCGGGTCACTAAGCTCAAAATAAAATTCAGAAGTGCAATCTATAATCTGTTTTTTAGGGTTCCGTAGCCAAATGGCAAGAAAAGGAACCCTTATAGATTCGTCATGTCCGTCTGTCTGTCTGTCTGTCCGATCGTGTCACAGCCTTTTTTTTTTCGAAACTATAAGAACTATGCTGTTGAAACTTGGTAAGCAGATGTATTCTATGAACCGCATTAAGATTTTCACACAAAAATAGAAAAAAAAAACAATAAATTTTGGGGGTTCCCCATACTTGGAACTGAAACTCAATTTTTTTTTTCATCAACCCCATACGTGCGGGGTATTCAAAAAAATTATTCAAAATTCAAAAATGATATTGAGGTTTCTAATATTTTTTTTTTTCTAAACTGAACAGTTTACGCGAGAAACACTTCCAAAGTGGTAAAATGTGTGTGGTCCCTGTAACTTTTAAAATAAGAGAACGATAAAACTAAAAAAAAATATATGATGTACATTACCATGTAAACTTCCACCAAAAATTGGTTTGAACGAGATCTAGTAAATAGTTTTTTTTAATACGTCATAAACTGAATATTTTGCGCGAGAGACACTTCCAAAGTGGTAAAATGTGTGTGTCCCCCCCCCTGTAACTTCTAAAATAAGAGGACGATAAAACTAAAAAAAATATATGATGTAGATTAACCATTAAAGATACCATGTTAACACCCACCGAAAATTGGTTTGGACGATATCTAGTAAATAGTTTTTTTTTAATACGTGATAAATCGTAATGATACGGAACCCTCCGCGCGCGAGTCCGACTCGCACTTGGCCGGTTTTTTTTTTTTATCTTAGAGACAAAACTGCAAATTTTATGCAATCCTTAAATATGTAGTGTGTGCGTACACACTACATTGTGTTGTGTGGTATGTATGGTGTGTATGTTGTGGGTTCAATCCCCGCACGGAACAAAATATACCTATTTAGGACCTATGGTAGTTGCTCCAGTTGTTTTGGGTGTATGTGTAATGTTTCACATACACATTACACTTTGTGATTTTATACTAGGGTTGCAAAATTAGTTATCAAATTTTTTGAGTAGGAAAAAAATATTTAGAAGACGAAAAACTATTTTTTGAGAAAACTTTGTGAGGTTTTTAAAAAGGAATGTTAGATTCTAATAGCAAGTAATTTTGAATTTTATAGAACCATACAAGAGTTGACATCTTAATCAAAAGGAAATTTGAACGCTTATACTTTTTACTTTTTAAACAATTGAAGCTTTAATGCAGAGTTCTGGATTTTATCCGAACAAAATTTAAAAAGCTGTTATAAAAAAACTGGTGTGACAAGGAATGAGTTATTGGGCCTGAAGAGATAATGAATAGATAGATAGCTAATGACCTATTCTATCGGCTATTTCCATTTGGCAAACGATACATCAAATACCCCGTTACGTCCAAAAAAAAAAACGAAATTTTCCGTCTTAAATCATTTTAAAGTTGCAACCGTTAAAAAGCTGAAAGTATTAATCACCATCATTTTCGAATTAAAGCGGCTGCAATGTTTTTTTGTAATTTCTTCAGCGATTATTGAAACAATATCGTGAAAAAGACAAACATAAGTAAAGCATGCATAATTATATATAACCTATATTAAGTATAAAGGATGACATATTTAAGCAGGTGTCTCTTTATCAAGCGCATGCTGTAAACATAGATAATATTATACCTAAGTGTCACATTGTCAGCGGCGACTGCCTCATTAGTCTAGTGGTCCTAAGTGCGACTGCTTGCCAGAGTTCCTGGGGATCGAACCCAGAAACTCGAAGCAGTTTGAGCAAAGTGTTATTGGTATTTTTTATGAAATTCTCAGTAGCATCTCGGAGTTTGGATTTGTGCCCGGTTAATGGCAATAAGCTCGCCCGCTATTACATGGGACCTAAACATACCGGCGAAATGTGGGTGTACATTAGTACAACTCTGCTTAACCCTTCGGGAAATATAGGCGTGATGGTACGTTATTTTATTGTCAGCCGCAAGAACAAAACAAAAACAGTTCCATAACTAGGATTCGAACCTACGACCTTTTCGGCGTCAACCATACAAACAAGCAATAGGTCAAAGTCAATATCGTAATTACTTGCCAATTTATGGACACAATTAGACAAATATTGTATTAACAATGTACTCTATTATTTACAATGATTGCATAGATAATTGTTGTTTTAAACACACATTTTAATATACTTACTTATCTTAAATTATTAAAGTATCATTAGTAGTCATCACTGTACAAACCCATACATATCAAGTTCATCACAGTTTATTCTCGGGATCACTCGTATTCCTTCGCCATAGTGGTGATTTTTGAAGTCATACTGTATAGCTTGACATGGTGTCGTGTGTACCTACAGGCTGCAGGTCAATCTATACAATTCCAGTTCAAGCTGATCTCGCATTGTATAGGCTTTCCATACAATAAAAGACCAACGTAAATTAGATTCGTGTAGCTCGACGAGTAGACACACGGCTAGTGTGTACCAAAGCGCGGAAAAAAAGTGCTCAGAAACATGCTGATATGATGGTGTATAAATAAAATTAAGTTTTATTAAATTTAATTAAATAGGTAATAAATAAAATTAAATAAATGGTTAATTACTCAGTTAGAATTAACTAATTTTACGGGTAGTAAATATCCTTTCATCATCTCAAATAAAATAAGTGCGTAAATACGGAAGTTTGTTCGTCTTCGTACTTACCAACTTATTTCTTTTACTTAGTAATTAATTGCTTTCATATAAAGGATTACTAAAACGTTTAGTCGTACGCGCAGAAATTGCGGCTGTATTTAAAATGAATATAGTATTTTAGTTAAAGTTCAACATTTAATTTTCCCTCGTTTTGTTAACAACCAATAAAAATATATACATACTTGGGATGTAATAGCATATTATCCTAGCCTATTATCATAGAAGTCGAAACTAACGTATATTTTAGTATCCAATATTAATAATTATTAATTGGAAATAGTTATGTTGAACATAGTATAATAAAAAAAAACATACCAAAAAGAATGCTCCAGGTGAGGCTCGAACTCACAACCCCGGCATTGCTCACGAACACTGTCTTATAAGTACCGTGCGCTAACCAATTGCGCCACTGGAGCCCTGGTCGTGCCGTCCAAATTACAATATCGTTGCCACATGCCCCCTCCACCGCACTCCGTGAGTATCCTCAGCTACTACGGTTCATGAGGAAGTCGTAGTTGAATGACTTTACGGATTGCGTCATAATTTATGTAGATTATTACCATTTTATCGTAACTAACGTATCACGGTCTTTAACACTTGTTCGATAAATAACTTCAACAAACAATGCTAATACTGATGGAGTCACTGTTAGCGAATCGCTTTGTTATCGTGACTATGTATATCAGTAATTGGTTATAACTGTAACTAAATGTTACCATTTAATCAAATAAATTTGTTGTCACTTGTTTTATATATCATGTTGATAAATTAATATTATGTAAGTATAATAAATAAGTACTATTGTAAAAGTGATTAAATTCATAAAATATATGTGTTGCTAAGTGTAAAAGTAGGTAGTGATTACGAAAGATCGGAAAGGGACTTTCATGCACAGATTTTGGTGTCAGTCTGTACCTCACCAATATTTTCTCCACAACTATCATTGCTATAATTTTGAAAATGATGACACGTGGATTTTATATTTTATTATTAGTTAATAAGAAAATAATTAATTGTATATTAAAATATCGTTGAAGATATCGTACTGACTTTGATAAAATATATTATTGGTGTGTGCTAATAATAATAAAAAACTTAATATTTATTTTATTTTTGAATTATCAAATAAATACTACATACTTTCACATTAAATAAGTAGTGTACATTATTTATATATTTGAAAATCTATAAAGTAACGTTAACAGTTCGTAACGTTTTTGCCCGATTTTTGTTAGTACTTCTAATGATGTTGTGGACATCTTTGAGCACGTATGCACGTAAGTCAGCACGTTTGTTTTGAATATCTGTGAGCTGACCGATGACGTCAAGTACACTTCCGAATTATTGATAGGTAAGGACAAGGATTTAGAAGCCATTTTACTAAGACTATTTCACGTTGAAGGTGGAATATTGCACAGTTGGCACTGCGCCTGAGCAATCGGTCAATGTGCTGATAGTAGCGGGTTTGAGTACGGCAAGCGAAAAAGATTTGTGTTGCTTAGAAAGAGGTACTTAGTTGTTTCGGATCTGGGTGTTCTTATACGTAAGAGTTTGTATTCATAAACTCGATTCACAAATCAGCATTCGGATTACCTTACAATAGGATTTGCTCCAGTACCTACGTAGGTACGTATTTGTACTAAGTATTTTGACCGACCTACGTAACCCTAAACACTTACAGTAGTTCTATTAGTACCTAGCTGGTTTGGGTTTAGGTAGTTGGATTCGAGTTATCAAAACCAAAGAAATCATTAGTTTTTTACAAATTGGCAATTTAAGATTCTCACTAGGTACTTAAAATGAAGAATTAAAGAACCAATTTTCTGGTTAATTATAATTATTTGGCTTGTGTCACTATAGAACTCAGTCAACTATGTATCTAGTACTAATTTAATATTATAAATTAATTGCGATATACGAGTACTTCTGTTGTAAGCCTTGTAAACTGTTCAGTTATTGTTAGTAATAGCTTTTGCATTATACTGTTAAATTTGAAAGGAGCTGCTTCGGTGGTTAGTGCTGGCTGGAAGTAGTCAGACTCTGGTGGTGTACGCCTGCGCTCGCGGCCATTCGATTAGCGTACCACAATGATATGTTAATGGCTTATCGAGAAATATAGTTTATTGTTCACAGACTTCCACCGCGCATCCTGCCACAACTGCTACCAGCTATGCGTCGGCATTGGTGCCACTTGAGCATCGCTGCAAGCGCAATTAATGATTTGTGATAACTGTTCGCTATTATTATTTTGTTTTGTAATATACGCGATTAAATGAATTGGTTGGTGCATAATTATCAATTTTATTACGTGGATACAAGTTAAGCTAAGCCACTCATTGTCAGAAAGATTTAGGCACTTACCAGTGGGCACACTGCATAAATTTTTTAAGACAACAGGTCGCAAGCGTCCATACAATTTGTCGCCGGATGGGTTTACTGAAAGCAGTTTTCATAAGAATATGGGTATAGTCAATCATGGTACACCGTGAGTTTATATGTTCCTATGGTTGGGTTACGAGATTCTCTGCGAGCCGACAGTAAAGTTGTAAGGTGGAGGTTTAATTTGGTTCAAAATAAAATACTTAAGTAGATTAAGGGCAAGTGGGTACGTCTAGAACTGTCGGCACAAAAGCTATATTTAAGAGTAATCTCAAAACTTCAATTAGAGCTCAGTTAAGCGCATGTAACGCAATTCATGCAAGAGTTGCGTCGTACGAGGCGGGCTAATAGTATATTGAGTAGAAATATCGAGCGGCGGCAAACTGACTGATCAGACCGATTGAGCAGGACAATTGCCCTTAATGAAAGTAATTAACACGACGCGATCGGCCGGCATCGATAGCGAGCCGCCAAGCCACGCTGCGCCTGCGCACCGCTGCGCAACCAACCTCGCCGCGCGCCGGTAGACACTACAATATGCGCCTAAATCAACCTACACACGCTCTGATTTAATTAGAAAATAAATCAGTTATCTGTTACACTCAGTTCAGTTGATATAATGATGCAGGGGACGTATGTTCCCGGACCTTGTTGATGACACGCGAAAGTTACAACTCGACTGTCTGGGGCCGATTCTGTGATTACACATACCTGAACCTGAACCGTATCTACCCAGTTACCTAATAGTAATTAATTGCTAATATAAATACAAAAAGTTAAGAGATTTCAATAATCGATTCTATTGTTGCGTCAGATTATGTCATAGACTTGACAGACTAAATTAATTATGGAGAATCAATTAAAGCGCTGTAATTACATAAACAGATCTGATTCATTTTTACATGCTTCTAGTTTTTGATGTAGCATGCGGAATGAGCAAGTTGCAGTAGTGCCATTGGGCTGCAGACGCTGCAGTCCAACGACTGTCATTGTTATAATTACCTTGAAAGTAACATACAGAAATTAATGCGGTGCAAGTGGAGGCCGTAGAAAACTATTTATAAAGTGCTTAGTACCCCTCCTGGTCTACGCCCATCAATATACCCACCTAAACAAAATTTAATTCCGTGAATACCTATTACTTGTAGATAACCTACTCAATTTCAGATGTCATGAATAGAAAACACATGGGTTATAAAAACAATTTAAGTGTGGGAATCGTCACAATTGGCGCATGTAATACGTGCACATTGATATTTCTCCCACTACAAGGTGCAAATTTCTAAACGCAATTACAATTTAACAACAGGTAGTTGCACCACAATTTTTTTTCCTGTGTTCATTCAAGCCGTTCAAAATCCCAAAATCAGCTGATTCAGGTAAACATAATGTAGATACCTCTAAGATTTGTAAAGACAGTTTGGAACCATTCGCTGACTGCGTGAGAAAGTGTTTCTCAGAGAGAAAATGCCAAAAAAGAAATAAGCCAAGTTGCTTCAAATTTTACAAGCATTTTTTTAGATTAGAAATGTGGTTCAGTTTAGTTCAAATTTATTACAAATATAATTTTGCTTATATTTAGAGACAGTAGAAAAATTTATAATATAGACGCGGGCTGATCAGTTAGGTATGTGTTAGTTACATACAATTTTATTGAATAGTGATAATTTACAACTCTTGAAAACTTGGCAGGTCCACAACACCGCAAGCATGGGTAATGTTCAGCCTACGTAAATGTTAAACCGATGTAAGATATAATATTATTATTGTCACAAACTTCAAATATTTCGTGGAATACGAACTGGCAAGCAACACTTACCCGCCTTTGTTTGCTTACATTTTCCAATATCAAGATGTGTGTAGATCAAGGTTACGGCTGCATTTATCTTTTATGGGCACTGTAAATCCAGAACAAATTTTTCGATAAACTGGTATAAAGCTAACAGTGCGACTTGTTGATCTGTTTGTTTATGATAGTCTACAGATATCTATGGATATGTAAATACATAAAATAAATACTGCGTCCCAGCCGAATTATTCAAGGTTAACTCCATATGTATTTGTAAATGTAGATATAAAATATATGTTATGGAATCAGTAGGTTGAGTTAAATCGTAAGTTTTTCCGAATGTATAAAGTATTATATAGTTTTTTTTTTATTTGTATTTAAGTGTGAAAGATTTTAAGTTAAGAGTGCAGGCGAGTCGTGTTTAAGTGTCGGGTTTAAATGGGCCATCGGTATGCGACAACGCCCTGCTTGCAATGTGTTGACCAGCACTTTATCAAGGTTACCGCGAGCACGTGACACGCACTATTAAAATAATTATTGAACTGCAAATTACATCACAAAATGTCACGTGTGACAATGCTACTCGTAGTTATATTGTTGTCTGAAGTGTGACGTAGTAGGGTGAATGAATCTAATTGCAAAACGCTTATGTGTTATAATGATGTAGGTACCTATAGCTCTCCAATTTCACATTACGTTTGTAAGTAGTTTACATTGCTGCTCGTTTAATTGTTACACCTGTATTTTATTGCTATGTTATAATAATATATTCTATAAATAGTACCTAATATAATATTCTATAATGTCCAAGCGTTTTATAACATTATGCGTCAAAGGATTTATGATTAACATTAAGGCTATCTAAATTTAACTAATTATGCCAATGACAATAATTTCATCAAAATGTCGTTGATTAATAAAAATACCAATAACACAACACTACATAAGTAAGTAGAGATATTCATCGTCGCGCACGGCCATATCGTCAATGTAATGGTGAAGCGAGACAATAAAAATAAGATCGAGTTCAGCCAGCAAATATAAAAGAATTCCACGGCGAACGATGAATGAATCGGGCATCATTCTCAAACGAGCATGTAGTTCGTTTTGTTTGATGGTATGTCCGTAATGAAAAAGCGCGTCTGGTCTCAGGTGCACACCTGTTGAGGCGCCCGCGCCGAGGCCGTATCCCACGGCTCATGCAGGTAAGGAGACGCGCAAAAACTATGTATTGTACTGACTCTGACGATCTCATGTACAACGAATAACTAGCCAGATTGATACATTTCAACATAGTGGGTGTTTCATAAGTCCTTACATAACAGTCCTCCTGCCTTGAATCATAATTTGAATGTCGTAACCTCCGGATCTCCCGGTACTCAAACGTATCAAGGATCCGATATTGAGACAGGGAGAGGTCGCTTGGATATGGCACGTTTTTGCGGATTCCTTAATTAGTTAGGAACTTGTTTTCTTTTTGTAAATGATGTTACATCAATGTCTTCTTTAATATACTTACTTACCTATAGGTATTTTTCTGAATGACGAACGCCTCATTGGTGTTGTGGTCGTAAGCGTGACTGCCACGAAATTGGTCCTAGTTTCGATTCCCAATTGATGATTCTCTCAGTAGGAGTCTGGAAACGTACTAATGGAAATATTGAGCTTATGCCATTAGCACACCCAAACTCCCTCTATTCAGTACATGGGACCTAAATATACCGGCGAACTGTGGCTGTACATAAGTACACCTCCGCGTTAGTCTTCGGACTCATTTTTTGTTTGCTTATTACTTACATGATATTTTTGATAATGTTTGCTTGCCTATCAGAAGGTACCTATTCGGCAGAGGTGTATTTACAGTTCTGTTCTGGTCCCATATAATCATATCAGCCTATTGCCGTCACCTGCTGAACGTAGGCCTCCCCCAAGGATCCGCCATCCATATAATTAATAGGGTCATCCTATTCCTATTATCCAGTGTTAGCCAGGGGGCGGGTTTTTTAATAATTGTGACAATAACATTTATTATAATTAACATAAAATACTGTAAAAAGTGCAAAGTTTCTTAGGCACGGTCTAACTAATAATAGGTATGGCACGTTAAAGCTATTCCCACTTAGAGAGAAATTTGTAGTAGGTACTAATAGGCCTGTGAAACCTGCGTGAAATGCAGATCGTCGGCAAGATTTTATTTCTTTACCATACTGGGTCGGAACATAAAGAAAGCACGAACGCAACGCTTTTATGTGTAGGCAGAGTCCCACTCAGATATGTACGTTCCGTGTTTCAATTTTTGCCCATATCTGGCAGCGGCGGTGTGCTGCCGCGTGTAGACAGATTCAGATATGCTAAGAACGTGCACTTCGGCGAGGCAGGCGCGAGCGCCGCTGCTGCGGCCGCGGCGTAGGCGTGGACACCGCGCACCGGCCGCAGCTCGCCCAACCTGCACATTTATTACATGCACACTGCACAGTGTTCCCGACGCTACCTGCACCCAGCGCAATGCAATGCTGCATAATGCTTCAAACCCACTCACGTATTTACTAGCCGTCTATCCCACGCACAGACCTTCCCGACTCTATCGAATTTCTCTTTCTGGAGGCATTTTTTTCTTTGATATTTTTTCTTACCGTGAGGCGTAAATAAATTCTTTTTACCCTATTGTATAATCGGGTATATGTGATTTAATGCGTTGTTGATTTTATCCACATTCCTTGCCGTTGTACAATGCGCCGACTGGCGCAATGCGAAATTCCATTAAGGTTTTTGAATACGAATAAAAGAAGATTTTGGAAAAAATCCGACGCTGCACTCGAACAGGTTATTGTTCAAGGTTTAAAGAGGAACAATCGCACTGTTGTGTTTCCAGTTAACCATGACAAATGGCGTTGTTTAGTTTACCTGTGGACTTCTTTGTTATTGCAATTGTTGCATAATTGTTACAAATGTGATTTGATAACACAAAAATCTACAACTATAAATAGACTGAGTCAGCTGAACATTTGCTTATAAATAAACTTACTCGTATTTCTAATTAAAAATATCACATATCATTTTTCAAATACTAAAGGCAAGCACCTGTAATTATTATGCAGAAGTTTGGTGACGTGTTACAGATCGCTGGTATATTTTGTATGTCGTATGAACTCCCAAGTAATAGGGGGCGAGAAACATACCGTATATCTTACAGAGCATAGTTTTATTTTTAAGGAATTTTACTTGAATTTCCAGAAGGAACATCCAATAGCACCTTGCTCTACATGGTAATCAATTCCATCAACACACGCTCGATAGCCACGTTCCGTCATCAGACACACATTTTGCGTAGACCCTAAATATACATAAGTAGTTGTATCACAGGTTTTATGAGTTGTAAATGTATTTATTCGTACCGTTGATACAGAAGAGAAACCAAAAAAACGTGTTATACATAATTATAATAAAATTATAATTAAAAAACATCGACTAGAATCATGAAATCACATATGAAATCCTCAATCAATTCACTTAGAGCATTTTTAGTGATCATCAAAAGGCGTGTGTATCAAGATCGTTTTATCTTAGGCGCCTTAAACGAGGTTAAAGTCCTTTGGACTCAAAAACTCACGTGTTTTTTAAATAAGTTAAGATTTGCAATTAATCTGTATCTAAGTATAACGCTTAGTCTGCGGCGTCTCCCTCTGCTGAATCATATAATATATATGAGTTTATTGTACTGAAATAGCATACCCATACTCACGTTTTTTCTAAACGTGACTACTTGAATTCAATTAAACCTAAAAAAATGTGCATTTCATCAAAACAATATTACTCACGAGACCAAAGATTCACGCGATTCTGTCTGTTTAAGTAGGTAATAATTATTCATCCACATTTCGCCGGTTTGTGTCACTTGTACCTGATAGGGGGCAACTCTATTACCTTTAACCGGGCACAAATCCAAACTCCGAGCTGCTACTGAGAATTTCATAGAAAAACCAAATAAGTAACACTGCTTGACATGGGAATCGACCCCGGACCCGGACCTCTAGTGTAGCAATCGCACTTAGGACCACTAGATAATAAAATGTAAAAGTATATGTAGTTCGAATTAACCGCAGTAGGGTACCGTGACAGGCAATAGTCTAATACCTCTCGTTGTGAGAGGAGACCAGTGCCCAGCAGTGGGATCGTATATAGATGGATGATGATGATATAAGTAACAGTAAGCACTTACGGAAAACTGTAAGTAATATAATAAGACTGTTATGTAGGTATATCATATTTTTTATAGGAATAAAAAATAGTGGTGCAAAGAAAGCCAAACTAAACTTCTAAATTTTAATTAAAAAAAAACAACACGATTGGGAAATTTTAGAGATATGAGGTGACAAACCAAAATAGACACCGGGTAAGCATATTTAATAAAAGATAATGACGCGGGCTTTTAATTTAATCTTTTGTTACAGCCATTGTATTTGATATGAAACAAATCTTCCGCGTTTTAAATGTAGTGTTGATTTTAAACGAGCATTTTATCACGTGGTTCGATACTTGGATGTGATCACGATGAAGACGGGGATGCGCGATAATAAAACTGTGTTAGTTGGATAACGCACGTCCGAACAACGTGCGGATGTCCTCGCCATCGATAAGCCCCCACAACCTGTCCGAGCCTTATCGATGTACCTAAGTTTTGTCAACAGTCTCAATGCAAATATGTATAACGTAGATACGATTTTTATTATTAGCTCTAACGTACAATAACTCGATGCAACCCTGAAGTGTCAATCATTATTCTAGATATTCTTACTGATGTGTATTTTCACATGTAGATACTAAAATTCCCATTGAATTATGTAAGGACCAGTGTAAAAAACCTGTATTGTTCAATATTTTAGTTCAATTAAGTACCAAAAAAATGTATGTAGGTCGTACATTCAGTTCGCTGTTACATCGTATCTCGCGTCACAATTTGTTTATCGCGGACAGCGGTTGCCGATCTCAGTGGCAGGTATTGGCAATGACATTGGCTGGTTACGAATGACCGACCACAGTTCGTTGTAAGCACTAAAAGCACATTGGAGCGTGCGCTATTCGACTGGCGAAAGTAACAAAGTTGTAGCACAAGTGGTGGGTTAGATGTACTTACATAAATACGTGAAGGTCGCGGTAAGTGGGTCGGTGGCAGGCACTTCCGGCCGCGTGGACGGCACGTGCTCGCAGGATGCGCATATGCGCAGGAGACGCCCTTCCGTAGCGTTGCAATTATGTAACGAGAATACTCCCATGCTCCACTCACATACGTTATCGCATTGCTATGTAATTTCACTTCACCCTCACAGTATCAAATATCTTTTTAAGGTTACGAGTGTCCTATGTCAAAGTAAATGCTGTTTTAATTTAAGTATATATTTCATATTTGATCGCCTGATGAGTGGTATACCTACCTTCTAAATAGTAATTGGGTACTAATGGATTAATAAAGACTGTGTGATTCGGCTCGCAACTACGACTCAGTACTGCTTACTATATGAGTAGGTATTGGCGTGCCAACGACAAAGGATAAATGAGGTGAAATATGAAAAAATAAGCTTATTATTTACTTTTAAGTAGGTATCAAGTGTCGCTAGCGCTTCCTCGTCGTTTCATCCACGTCACAGTCAATGTATTTATGTGTAAGTTACCTACGGATATACTATTTTGGTAACGAAACATAGTCGTAAAACATTACAATTTACAATTGAAAAGCGGTTACGAAAGCGCAACATAAGAAGGAATATTTCTTTCCAGTTGTGATAAACGACGACATTCATAAAGGTGAAGAAAAAAAAAATAATTCGTGAATTCCTTAAGTTATTGGCACAAAAAAGGAAAATTTAAGACGTGCCAACTCAGACAATGCGGAGTGGTGTTAATCTTGCCACGATCAATAAACTCTCTGATTACACATTCATGGAATACTTTGTGGCTTGTCCCTCTGAAACGTGTTGCGCACATACGTATGGACACTGTACACGACTACCTACTTACATTGTAAAATTTTATGTCGTGCTATGCACATACGAGTACATAATTATTTTACTTACTGTTATGTTATACTCTTAATATACTTAAGTTTTTTCTTTGTATAGGGTAAGTGGCTATAGTATCACTGCGACCGTTTTCGGTCTATTGTGATTACCACGCGTTAATTGGTTTACCGTTCACTGCTAAACCATGCGGCTGCTAGGTACAAACTGCAGGATTTGTTCGGGGTTGAGCTCTTTTTGCGAGACAAGGCCTCTTCCTTTGACCCTTTAACCACTGCCTGCCATGGTTGTGGCGAATGTTACGAATCCCAGGGAATGCCAGCCATCCAGGGCAGACCGACATATTCCGCCGTCTCCCCAGACTATCCATAAGGATTTTCCGTAATATAAAATAGTTGAAAGTAAGTTGTTGAAACCCGATCCATTAGGTACTAAACTATTCAGTAGGTACCTACTTACTTTCATAATTTGGTACCTATAGGTATTTTAGTCCTAAATAATCCCCATACAACCATACCATTATCTTATATCTTGCACAAAAACAGGTGACCCGTTACTTTTATTTTATCTTTAAACTAAATGTTTTTAATAGCCTGATAACTTTTAATTTATATCGCGTATAATTATTACATTGGTGTGTCGAAATTCGTGCGTTTCCGAGACATATGGGTCAGCAGACGTATAAAATTCGACCAACTGATCCAGATTAGTTAAAAAAATATGCCAGCTGACCGTTTCCTACACAGACGGAGTTAATTGTTGTAGGGAGGAGCGAGGTGACACGGGCTAAATTGGCACATCTGTCATTGTTCACCTAGCTGAAGCGGCCGGCCAGGCGCGAGGCGGCTACGGGGCGTCATCTGTGGACTGTGGCCCGACCGCGGTAAACGGTCTTTTAGAGTTACTTGTATATAATTGTTTGAATACCTAAGTAGCCGTGTATAAATAAACACGTTCATTAGATGAGATTCAATGTAGTCCATCCATCTAATGAAGTTCAACCTCTCCTTTCATTTGAATGCTACTTCGCCACTTTGGTTTTTGAAGTGAGCTTTGTAAATACTATTATAGGACTGCGTTAACATTGCATTTACCTATTCATTTCATAATTTGTTTAGCAGGTATGCTGTGCATGCAGTATTGGCGACATTAGCATATTATTTTATCTTTATCTCGTAAATTGTGTTGGCAAGTATTAGATTATGACGTCACAAGACAAAGTGTATTAAACAGACAATTATTTAATTGATAACCGTGGTAACAAAATCAAGACGTGATAATAAGTAGTTACTGAGAACGGAAAAAACTCAATAGAAATAAAGCCTCTTTTTACTCATACCCATATGAATGAAGTTAGTAAGCCTTTACATGAATGCCTGCCCACGAAACGCAGCGACGACGGTCTCACGCGCAACAAAGTCCCGCATTTGACAACATGTCGCTCTCTATAGTAAAATCCGATGACACATCTCGGTTCCTCATCGCTCATTTGAAGCGGGTGACCATATAAACGATAATCTCCGATGGCATTTTATCGTTTTATTATTTCACAATGGCATCCTAACTTCCCTTAATTTTCGTCACCAAACCGCTTTCTATGGGATAGTAAATGTTATTATGCCGACTGTGACTTAAACAAGTGTCATATTAACGTAGATGAGTGATATCAGGTTTGATATCGGTCCAAAAACTTTCTATCACCTGAAATATAGAAACTGTGCCAAGTACCTACCTACTACCTGTATTAAAGTTAAGGATAGGTATGACTTATGAGACATTAGAGATCTTCGACCGTAAACCACACGTCACACCTGCTCTCTATTCAGAACGCCAAACAGCGAACACAATGAGACCTATTCAAATGTTAAACAAAAATGGCGTTCGATAGTCAGCAGCACTATATTGAATTAACTCGAAGGCGGAACAATGCTTACATCGATATCTCTACCTACTTTCTTTTCGAGAAAGACAACAAAGTTCCTTCTTGCGAGGACGCTGACAAGCAAGCCGCGACACAAAGAAGATCGACGGCGGTTGCCCGTAATGCACAAAGGTCAGCTCGGCTCGAGATCACCTTACATCGGTCGCAGCCGCCCGCACCACCCTCCTCCGCGCCGCGCCGCCGCGTACCACCGCATCGTGCGCCCGCGCCGCCGCCGCCGCCGCACCGGTGCGCCTTACTCTATACTTTTGTGAGTCGACGACGACGAGTATTATCGCGCGATCTGGGAGCGGAGATGCTTCTCATAATGCGTCCAGATAAACCCGCTTTGTGTCGTGTGCTCTCTATAACAAGAACAATATTCCATGAAAGGAGTGCGCAACGCAACAGGTACATGCCCCCGCGATTATCTACTAGTTTAGGTGACGTGTGGTCGCCTCTTTTCTCTAACTATAAAATTATTCTTTTCAAATAATACTAAACATAACTAAATCATATACTTACATATAGATAATTATCATATACTATAATTTATTCAGAGTGTCCATATGACACGATTTTATAATTTTTTATGAAGGGCCATACAGTGGTCTTACACGACGAAGCTCATAATTGATTCAATAGGCGGCAAACAACACGGTACCTGCCTTTTGTAAAACTGAAAATCTTATTATCTTCTTAATATTTTCAGTAAATAAAACGTACAGTTTGTTCGAAATAACTAAGCCTATCTGAAGTTGTGCACAAGTGGTTTAACAGTGGTAAATTTTAATAGAAAGAGTCGATGTCAAGACAATGGGGCCCGTATATGTTTCACATTTTTTATTATTTTCTTTTCTAATTTAGATATTTATTTATAAGAAGGAGAACACTTAAATAAGCGATTTTACCAGCACGGTAGTTCGGAAAGGCTTACTTTAGACAAACAGAGTTATTTTGAACAAACTGTAAGTACTTGTTAAACATATTACTTACAATGTCTCAACTATCCACCCCGGAAGTCAGTTCAACAAAGTTAATATGTATTAAGTGCGTAAAAGTCTGACATTAATTGAATAAATAATAAAAGCAAAATGACCAATATAATATCTGCACAAAGCTTATGAATCAAAGTTGTAGCTGTGACTGGGCGCATGCGCCACGAGCCACGACACGTTTAGAAGCACTGAATTAAACAATCACGGCTGACTCATAATACCGGTTGGCTATAAAGACAACTCAAATAATCTTTGTCTAGTTTATTTCTCAGACAAAACGCCATGTTACTGAGATAGCATAATTTAACATTGTTTTATACTAACTCCCGAAGCCTAAACAACATTATCGCTGATTCATAAATTGTTAGAGACTGAGGTGATTCCAAATCATCCAAATTGTACAGTTCCAGCGTTTGGTTTCTAATCCATGGTGGATATGCATATTGAATAGGTAGGGAGATGTGTTTGGTACACAAAATAGTGGCTGGTCTTCCATCTTCATGTTTGCTATTCGACTGCTTACTTATGTCGCAAAGCAACCAAGAGAACAGCGAGTGTCATGATCATCGGCCATAACCCTTAGCAAACAGATCTAAGAAAGCGAAACAAATTTGCGCAAAACGTATTGTCTGCGTGTTTATGTTCGTGGTGTGTGGTGTGTGGCGCGATGCAGCGATGCAGCGGCGCAGTGGTGGTACACTGGTACCTGCGGCGAGCAATGTGGAGCATGCGATAGAGCGGCCCACCCAGCGCGGTGCACCAACAAAGGCAACGCGACCGTGAAGTGAACGCATTCACGCAATCTGCGAACCAACCCTAATAAGTTATCTACCTACCCGCTGTCCCGAGCGCCCGACACACTGTGACACACTACCTTCATGCTACTTTATAAGTACTGTTTTCATATGACTAGCGGCCACTGTAATCTTACGTAACTGTTATATATGTTACATTATGACTGGATGATTCTAGATAACAAAATGAGGTTCTTATAATCGCTACACGCGAGGCAGTATCTCCTACATGTTCGGAATTTATTTGATAGCCTTCTATATGGGAGTCGTAAACACGGGGCGGATATTGTAGCTGTCTCAATTAGTGCGCTCTTTACAGCTGAAGGCAGCACGAATAGTGATCGCTACTGCAATTTCGCATTTTCATTATAACATGAATTCTTATCGTCCATAAATTACAAACTTTGAATTAAATTTAAAGTTACTGTATACCTGAGTTATATTTACCTTAAATATAAATAGACTATTAATCACCTCAAGATATTGATCTAATTAACTCTATCTAATGCTAATGGCGCTTTACGAGCAAGCGGCTGTAGGCAAATTGAAGTGATTGAATGTGACATGCAAATAGTATAGGTTCGCATACACTTGTAGCTGCCAAGTGGCGAGAAATTGTTCAGCGAGTTGAAATAGGCCAGTTGCGAGTCACCGACTGTGTGGTACAATTAAATCACGAGAAACAACAGCGCTTGCGCAGCTCCCGGGGCCCGGGGGTGCGGCTCGCCCGCGCTCACTTCGGCTCACGCTACCACTAAGCCACTGTTGATAGTCATTTAATTCCATGTTCCTAACAAATGAAATCGTAAATTTTAGCGAATCACTATACTAATTTAACAATAATAACATCTTATTAAGATATGTCATAGTTACACAGAGCAGTTGTCCTTACGGTAAAAGAAAATCGTTGAGTTTACCTATGTAGTACTACGTAGAAAGTAGACAATTTTCAATCGATTGCTAAATGCGATCCTGAACGACTAATGAGATCTGATTAAGTTATGATGTCAGTGAATATAGATCCAACTGATGCGGTAACTTGACATCGAAGCATTGATTTCACTGTTTCATCGGCGGAGCATCGATTATTGTGATTGCGCAAGCGGCTGAGCTCGCCGATGCCTGCCCGTGCCCGATGCGGCCACTGTGCAAATCGGTCCAATTATGCAAGTGACTCGATTAGAAAATGAGATGGCCTGTGCGATATTTGAACTCGATTGATTTAGTTACGTAATGGATGCCGGAAACAATGTCAGAGCTGCATTCTAAGAATAGGATCGTTAGGTATTGTTACAAATGTCGTAGTAGGTACTTACCTACGTGCGATGGGTATCAGCACATACCTAGTATTTATACACGTAAGTAGGTAAGTATAATATTATTCTCTGAGATTTGTAAAACCTGGTTTGTTTTCTATTCTTGTTCTAAAATTTTATAATTATCATGTATGTAACGGTTAATAAGGTACTTCATTGTGTTTTGTATATCTACCTGTACCTATATTTAATATTCAATTTATTTTATTAAATATACCTAAACGAGCAAAGCCTCGCATGGTACGAGTAGTACCACTGTGTGTTGTTATAATTAAATGTTGTCACCATGTATTTGACACGCATGATGTGCGGGTATTTGCATAGAACCGGTCTAAACACTTATGCTTATGCGTACGGCATATACCTACCTATTCTCCACGAATGTTCCATGTTAGTCCAGAATAATTTTAGCAATATGAGACCTGTTTAAATTTTGGAACATTTAACATAAGTAATTGAGTAACATGGCTGTATCTTAAATTACTTTAATTCGCAGCAACGCCTGTACCGGCCGGAATAGATTTTGCATTTTGTCTGTACCTTAATCATCTTTGAAGGATTAACTGAATACATATCACCGACTACTTACTTTTTAACCTATTATAAAAATTTGTAGGTGTTCCCTGCTTAATCAACTAAATTAAATTAAAACTGCTAGCCTAGCAATATGACTATCGATCTCGAGTTACATGTGACTTTGACATCAGACTTGAACCTAGAACCTCTAGCGTAAAATTCGCATTTGGAACCGTTAGATTGATAATCAATGCCCTAGATCAATAATGAAAAAACGTAATTCAAATAAGTACACTTAGTAGACTAAGAAATATAATTTTATGTTCTGCTTGCGTGCGGTGGTCGACGCCCTAAGCAAGTGGTTTTAGTCCGAGTTAGAATCTAGGGCATGTTTCTACGAGTCTTCGAATGCTTTCTCATAAGGAAAACATCGTAAGGAAAAGTGAAAATCATAGAGGTATCCATAAAGTTCTTGAAGGTAGTGAAGTCAAACAACACACAAAGTTAGGCTTGAGTGGTGGACTGTGACCCTAATCCTTGAGCGGAGGCACATGCCCAGCAGTGGGCTACCTTCTTTTATCAATGTTTTATTTTTATATACTCAATTCAATCGTAAACAAACTACGGAACCAGCGCCTCACGTATAGAAACCATTTATTCGATTGATTGTTGTAATTATCTTTAATTGCATAATTAATTGAACTGGTACGCAACAGTATAATTTTGTGAGAAAATTGAGACGTACGGCGTTACCACCATTACTTTAATAAAAAAATTATGGTGTTGAATGTTTCATTTAAAACGTAACCACATCCTAGCCATCGTATAATTGATTATGATTTAGCTATAATATGTTGCTAGCTGATAATGGTTTTTATTGTTATTTATGTACTTTGCTCATTGAATGAATTATTTTTTTTAATCCGCGAAGCTTACGCACAATATAGCCTTATATTCTTAGTAATAAAGCCGTATCTCTAAAGATAATTAGAAGTAATTATAATAGACCGGAAGTAACTCCTTGCCCTTTTTTTATCATAAAGTAGTACGAGTATGTGTATTGTAATTATGTTGTAATTGTATGTTAGTATAAAAAATTCGAAAGATATGTTTTCAGAACATGACACACCTGAGTTTTTTTACCCAACACGTAATCCTGCCATATGATTTCGTTATTCTTACTAAGCTCAGTAAAAGTAAGAGAAAGGTCAAGAACATATGGTTCCGATATTTTTGAATTTCATGAGGGGAGCAAGCTGCGCTGCCGGGGTCAACGTACTGTTTGATGTAAAGGAGGGTTGTCACCGGTGCGGTGCCGCGGTGCGACGCTCACGTGGGATAATGTGAGGTCGCCTTGTGTGACTCGCACTTCGGGAAGCGCCTGCGCAGGTGACGAGCTCTTACGCCTCCTACACACATATTTGTATAGAACTCTTCACAATTCCTTTACACAACTGAAATGAATTTGGCAACATAAAACAGAAAATTTAAGGCTCAATTTTCCGCTTTACGTCTGATTGTGATTACTTAATAATTGGAACACTATTGTAGTAACTGATTGGTTTGGTCTGGGTAATTACAATGAATTGCGGTAATCGTTTAAGAAATACTTGTTACATTTCAAATAGGTACCTATAGCATTTTTGACGCTTATGTTTGTATAATTTATGTTAAAGCTATGATAACAAATTTACACGCAGTATGTAGGTCAAAGTTCAATGAAAATAATTATTTTAATAGGAAAAATTATTATAATACCTACGTAAATATTATTTTGTTAAATAGGGTCCAATAGAATGTTGTAGGAACGCTGGAAATGATCTTTCATTTCCAGCTCAGTATCAGATTTCTTGAGGCTTTTTTTTTATTTTCTCAACGCAAAACATATTGTTGTCAAACAATACGTTTAATAATATTCTTACTTACTGGCTGTAAGTTCATATTATAATGTTATAATATCGTATTTTACTATGCTTAGTGACTAGCTTATGACGATGATTTATAACGTTTGCCGATTTTACGATATGTATTGATGTCCTGTTAGATCAGAGAGACATAGCTAATAAAATAAACAATAAACAGATAGATGTATGAACGAGGCGGGCGATCTTGTTCGCGATATCAGTCGGTGTACGATTTCCTTACAATGATATTTAAATTTTATGGTAGGTACGTGCGCTTGTTAGTCACAACATAACCTACACTATCCCAAAGCTTTTGCACTTCATGTTTATGAGCAATGATTTACATATTAACCACTTCAGCGGCAAGAGTATTTAGAATTAGGTCTATTAAAAAAGAATTCTCTTTGATTAAAACTATTGACGAGTCTTAACCACTAAGCCACTGCGAATCCCATCCGCCAGGTCGATATTTGCCTTCACATTTTGAATTTGCGTCTTTAAGGGGACGACAGAAGACGCAGGTTCGAGTCCTGTCCGCAGTCGGATTTTTCCTTTACTAAAATATATTTCTAATCTTAGCATGAAAAATGCATAAAACTGTGTACTTAGTCAGTTATGCGAAGTACCGAAAATGTGAAGAAACGCTTTGTTTTGGTTATTGATCGTGTAGATGTTATTGATGAAGGTGGTGGTCGCCACAAGTGGCTCCGAGCCATTAGCCGCCGCGGTCGGCCGGCGGCCGCGCCTGCGCTTGTCTCATGCGAACGCCATAATCTTCGCTCCACTGCTCTTTATAATCGCTCAGTATTGTTTCCAGCTCCATTATATTGTCAGTTATACTCCTTCGATAAATTTAGTCGTCGTTGAGCAATATTGTGTTTGATTGAGCGAAACAGGATACTATCAAGTTAATTTCCTGAAGACTCGCAGTTGTGCAAAATTTTCCTGAGAATATTTGTTCACCTCATAATATGGTAATGGTACCATATTTTAACGTGAAACAGAAGCGATTTGGATGAACAATCGCATGTTTGTTATAGAAAGATCGTAGTCAGTTACCTATGACTTTGTGAAACCTGTGGAATGGCACTTGTGCTAAGCGACGCATTTCAAAATGATGGATTCAGTCGGTTTATCAGTGGAGACAGACGCAGCGAGCTCACAGATAGGTGAGGGTGACAGTAATTGACAGGTCGGCGGGCGCAGGACACTTGACGCACGTGCGAGAGCGGACTGGGGCCCCCGCACTAAGCAGGATGTCTTTAAATAGACTAAATGCCTTTGTGAAGGCATGCCCTCCGAAGGGTGGCGGCATCCGGCTCCGATCGCGCACACGATTCTCTTCTAAAGAGGAAACTTATAAATAACTTCTTCAATTATTCTGAACCATTCAACTATAAACATGAAATACTCGTTGCGTCTGAATCAATGTGCGGCGCGGGCGCACCAGGAGTCGTTTGCGCCGCTACGCTACCGGACCCTTATCGAGCATCTTGCCGACACACTGTTTCACGGAATGCCTATTGTTTGATTAATAATATCTGTGAACAACTTGATATATTATTATTTGTCGTAAGTGATGTAACGAGAAGTTCGTAGATTGGTTGGGGTGTCCTCATTCTATTATAAACTTGTTGCATTGTTTATAGAACTGCGTTGTAGTGAATTATTATCTTAACCCGTCAAGTGTCATATATTGTAGACACAATGCAAAATCTATTTTTTTAATCACATGAGACCTCTACCTACGTGCGTCTGTGGTGACCCACTAAGTGGGTCTTTAGTATATTATTTAATATACTGAAGACCCACTTAGCGACATTATCTTAATTTTCGTAATTATTTTGAAAAGAAACCACTGCGTTTCTATTTTGTATTTCTAAAGGTCTTTTGTTTGATCACATTTGAAACGTTCAGAGATTTTTCAGCTGCATCGTAAAATGGTGTCTCTCGGCGTTCAGTCACAATCGCACAATCACGCAGATAAAACCAATAGTACAATATAGAATTACGCTATTAGCTATTTAGCTATGTTTTAAATTTTACAAAAATGTTAAAATTTTGCCTTATGCTGCATAAAAGTTTACAAAAGGACTAGCTTGACTCGAAGTAACGATCGAATGGATGAGTTTAATCGGTGCATCGCCAAAGGCATGCAGGTATAGATACTTACCTGTATCTTCACATAAAATATTATAGTAAGAAATGTCAAACCTGTTGCCATTATTTTGAAAGTAGGTAACACGCACTCCATACCTACCATCGTCATTGTGAAAAAAAGTGATTCATGCTTATTATACTTTATCAAAGACTAAATACATTCAAGGAAGAACGACGCAATAAAATCCGGATCTCGAAGAGGATTACGGTGTGAGTAGGCACAGCTTGCACGTGTTCATGTGAAGGGAGCCGCGGGAGTCCTCTCTCATGAGTATGTGGTACCAATGGGAACGTACCTGCGAGTGCGCACCGCACAAACAAGTGTTTCCGGTCATATCACGATATCCGGTGCGTTAACGCAACTTATTCGACGATGTATCTAAGGATCTTATTACGGTTGAGTGACATCTTTACATACACAAAGAGCAATTATTAAACATTATCATATTTAGGGAGGTACCTACCTCCCTAAAGATAATATTTTGGCTTATCTATCTATTATATTACAGTTTTACTTATGTTTACATAAGTAAACCGAAGTTTTAGATTACTATTTACTACTATTAATTAGTATTTTATACCTATTAATAACTTTATTTATTATTAATTAATTATAGTATTTTATACTAATTAATAGATACGGTTGCTAATTTCTATTGTTTAATTTTTACACACTGCACACTGGCACATACCTATTCAGAGACGACACTAAGTTACGCTTCTATAATAAATGATTTTTATTTTATTTATTTTTATTTATATAATGTCCATTAGTAACATTTCAATAAAAGAGTTTAGAATCTCCGTTTTAATTATGTGCCCAATAATCGATATAAGCATCTTCATCATGACGATATATCATGGCAATAAATCAATTTTATCTAGGTATTCTTTTCTTAGAAAAATACCTTATTTCTATTAAATTGTTTATTGCTCTAAAAATTTCAATGAATCAAACATTTAATATATACCGTTTTAATATTATAGATAGGTAGGTACATCCTGATGTAAGATAATTGCAATACAATTTTTGCAAAACGGAAACTGATTCTATTTTGCGAATTTAAATGATAACTTGCTGCTAATGTTTATTTATGTAGGAAGTAGTATATAATAAAAAACATAAGTGTTAAAAACTAGTTCCGTAATAGGTGCCTACCTGAAAGTAAATATATTAACCGGTTTCTTAATAAATATATTGGTAAGGGTTTGTAATTTGAATAGGCGCCAAATTTAGGGCGACCACATTTTAGTCGCGATTGAAGATGGAATAACAAAGAGAATGTATATCTATCTACATATAGCTATAGATAGTAAAGACCTTAAAAAGTATATTTATATATGTATATTATTATAATTTTGTTGCAATTGGTTGTGCTTTTTTCTGTTTGCTCTGCAAAACGATTTCTTAACGTTCTGTAAAACTGTATCTTGAAAGTAAATTTTTTGTCATCACAAAAATAAATGAAAAACACGATTCAAATAAGGTAGAAGAAAATCAAGATCATCGGATATGATAAAACAAAAAAAAATAGGAGGAGACTTGCGTGTTTATGCTTTTCAGTGTGTGTGAATGTATGAGTGTGAATAAGTAGGTGAGAGTGTGCAGGTCAAACCGGTATAACTAATAGAGACTCGATGCTTTTATAATCCAATAGACAACATTATTATTAACTGATGGTTCTTATGAACTCATATTTTGTACCTATAGATTTTTGTATTATAAGAGACATATTCATTAGATGACTTGGTTTTCTGGAAAATCAAACCACGGTGTATGAATTTTTTAAGCTAGTGTCTAAGGAGATTTTAGTGGAGTAGTAGGACACCCCGATGCGAATGCATGAAACGACGCGGACGCGGCGCGGCCTGCGGCATTATTGAGCTCCAAGTCAGAGCAATGCGAGCTCTAGTCATAATAACGAGTCCTGCAGGTGACGGCCGCTCAATAGAGCTGATTACAGCGCCATTCAATGCGCCACACTCGAACAACCTGTTCCTATTAATAATCACTGTTATTTAAAAAAATATCATATATTTCAACCCATTTGATACTAACGTTACCAGTTTCACAACAGGCATTGTTAAGTTAATTTCTAATGGTTTAACATACTAGGTATAATAATTTGGAAAATATTAATATCTAAACTCCGAGCTGCTACTGAGAAATTCATAAAAAAACCCATAACACATTTTTTCGAGGTAGGAATCGAACCATTAGACCAGCACTAGGCTAACGAGGCTGTTAAATATATTTATCTATACACATATTGTTAATAATAATAATGCAGATATTAAAGTGCCATTTAAAGTATTCATTTACAGCGTAGATTTATTGAATGCAATTGCCATATCCGCTTCCGCTGCGTAGAAACGCGCACGCGCCGCGCTCTCCCTAAGCGCTACTTCCGTTGCTCTCACTGAACGTCATCGTCCTTCTCAATACGAAGAACTATAAATCAACTGAAATGTATAGATACATTATTTTTTCCTTATCATGTGTTTTGCACAGTACAACGATAACTACAATATGATCATACCTATTACAAATTGAAGAAATAAACTACCTACTTGACAAAATCCAAGACTAATAAAATTTAGGACAAAGTTTGTTGAAGATGTTATATTATATGACTAGGACGGATGTTGACTTACTTTTGAAATTTAGATAAACATATTGATAAATATAAGTAACTCAAAGGCATATCTTAGCATCCACAATCAAGTCTATTCGAGCGAGTCAAGTTCCAGTCAAGTGGCAATGCGTAAGTGCGTTTGCGACGCAGTCGACGCGCGACGTTGCGCCCGCGCGCCCTGAGGAACCAGCCCATTGTCTTCCATATCATTAAGGCCATTATATTTGCTTGTTCAAGCGTGCTTTTATCGTTTGTTATTATAACTTTGATCAGTGGCTGACATCTTCATAATGATTTTCAATAATCATTGTTTTATGAATCACAAACAATAGCTGTAATCACAATGCTAATAATAACCTCGACGCTTTTATAATTTGCTTAAACAGAATTGAAAGCGATCAGGGTTGCTCTGGGTACGTAGGATGTAAAAAGAAAGTGGGTTATATGAGACTTTCTATTGTTTCAGACGTTCACATTATTAATTATAATGTTTGTGCTGTCTATCAATACAGTTATTAAGTTCTAATCATCAGACTTACAGTCAAGCTCGTTTTAATTTAGGCAAGTAAACCTAGTTTAGAATTGAAGCTGCAATTAAGCTATTCTATTACGTTAAGTAATGGTTCGGAAGCATTTTATTGCAATTAATAGAGTCATTGGACACCGATTAACGACACAAGTTTGGCATCAATTTCTGTAATTGACTCCACTCGTATTGCAACAATATTCCTGACTCAGGCGAAGTAAAGGGGTCAATGACAAAGTACAAAGGAAAATTATGTAATAATAAACAACAGTTCGAGTTGTAATCGAAGCCTTTTACTACATTGTATAATTTCTACAGATCCTTTGATTAACTGTTAGTTATCATCGGATGTTCGGGATTAAAATCAAATCCAGAAGTAAGATGGGTTTGATAAGATCTTGTGGTGGTAAGTGTCGGTCATTTTCATTCCAATGCTTACTATAAAAGTCAAACCAAATCATGCTAAGAGCGATGGATTCACTCATCAAACACAAAGGGAAACTTAAAATGATTAAGCTACATTATAATATCTGTAATATTTTCAAGAAATTACCGACTCGTCGTCATTTATTACGAGCCAAAAACATGGAGTCCTTCTCAAATCACGGATTTAAGTTCAAGACACGTCAAAGTGATTTACCTTTCTTTAGCACTTAAAATTCGAATGCCATTAAACCGAACGAGATTTCGACGGAGACGATGGCCCGTAAAAGTTTCGCAAGAGTCGGTCGTAACCCATTTTGGTTATAACTCGCCGTGACGCGCCGAGCTTTTACACAGCGAGCGAAGAAAATAGGGAGACGGGCATCGCCGAAAACAACAATGAGGTACTGTTACCATAATGACACTTTATGAGCACAAACATCGGGCCGCAGCCGAACACGACACGGTCGCGGTCGCGATGCACGAATGTGGTCCGCGCATTGTTTCCGCATTATACTTACTCGAACCGCCAGCAACGAGGACGACATTGATGGCTCGCGGACAAAGGCACCCATTGCAACAGCCGACCTGTCGGAACCGCCGAGCCGACCTCCATCCACATTCAAATCGATTCTGTGAAATGGATTTGATTGCTGAACTCATCATTTCCTGGTTTTTGGTATGAAAAATTAAATGTAAGCAGAGCAAAGGAACTTTCAGTTATTGACTCACTACGTAGTTTACAGATTTTCCAGAAACTTTTACATCAGGAATTTTATTGTGGAATAGCATACGAGCCTAGGGTAAACACAAGTTTAATATAGATCACATAGAACTACACCTTTTCATTTACGCCAGGCACGTTTTAGTAAAAATCCATTAAACTTATCTACATTTCACTATTGGTAAGGTTCCTGTGATATCGTTACAAATAACGAGAATTCTCGTACAGACCACAGTAATGATAATATTTAAATTATTAAAGCAGTGAAATTTGTACGTACCGATCAACCCAGCTCACGTCTGCATCTTTATGTCCGGGATGATGAAGTTGTAAATAAATACTTACGTAACCACAAAATTGGATGATTTTATCCTATATTCATGTAAACGATAATAGCATGAAATTGAGTTGTAAACTTTCTGATTTCGTGTAACTTTTTTCGTTAATGACATTGTGGTAAACAGATACTGTGGGTCAGTGGAATATCCTGATGGTTGCGTCTGCGCATGCTAGGTAAACGACAGAACCGTAGGATACACGACCACATAGTCTGTGCTCGGTGGGCGGTCGATAACATGACACGTATTAACATTAGCGTACACGAGGACCGCAGCGTCGCGGCTCACCGTTCAGCGCATGTGCACGCAATGCTCTCTGAACAAAGTGACGCAGTGTGGCTTGCACTCTGGGAGCTTGGGCTCAACATTGCCGGCCGTGTGGTCCTGTAAATAACGCAACTCCCTAGTGCTTACAAATACCTATTACAACACAATGTTATGTCTATTAAACTGTTATAACCTCGGCAAATCTAAAGGTACATAATTAATGTTTAACAACAATTTAATGAAGTTATTTCTATACTTACACGACTTCATTAAATGTGTAGATTCTCTAATCAATGACCTCTATCTATGTAGGTATACCAAGTTATATGTAGTTGTTATTATGTATTATGAATGAAATTGTAGGGCTAAGAACTTCAACGTACTAGAATTGATATTAGATAGGTACACCGGATACACACAAAATTCAACGTCTTTTGGGTAGAACTGAATGATATCACTATTACTAATTTAATATTTTAAGACATTCTTAAATATTAGGGGCCAACGAGCAGACGGATCTAAGCGGTTACCACCGCCCATGGACACCCGCAACACCGGAAGAGTTGCAAGTGCGTTGCCGGCCATTTGAGTGGGTTTGGGCCTCCGGTATCCTCACTCACTCGGCGAAACAACGTAAGCGTTGTTTAACGCCGGCTTTCTGTGAGGCCATAGTATCACTCCAGTCGAGCCGGCCCATTCGTGCCGAAGCAGGGCTCACCCGCACCAAAAAGCCAAAAATGAAATCCTTCGAACTAACTACCGAAGTACCTAATTATTTAATGTTAAGCTTTGGCCAATCGTGATAGCAATTCAAAACTATTATCATTGAAATGTTAATTAAGCTAACGGTTTTTAATAAATAATATTACAGATAGTTATTATTTAAATCATGACCTATGCATCAACATATTTAACAAGGGCAGAGGATATGGTATGTAAAAGCACATCATATGTAGTGTGATTGTGAGCAAGTAAGGCGCGCGCGTGGGCCAGGTGTGCGCTACACTCTCGGCAGTTGTCGCTGAGCACGCGCACCCTCGGTGCGCTTTTAATAAATTTCAGTACCTATAAAAAAGAATCTATCAAAAGATGGCGACTCTAAATCAACCGGTGTTCGGGTGCAACTATGCAGCGCGGATCGGTCGCCCTCCGCGAACAAAACACCATTTGTTGGGTGTGCAAACAAGTTCTGATTAAATGAAAAGGTGTCCCGGAACGGGTGTGTCCGTCGTTTGCTCAAAGTAATTACATTTCATTCGATATTTGTGCCTAAATGCATACAAAGTATGTTGTTTCAACGGCACTGTTAATTTATTTTTGCCGCTAAATTATTAGCGGACACTGTATGCAAACAGGTTTGTTTAAAAACAAAGATAGTGAGATAGCTAATTTTAAAGTTAATCAATTAAGTTCGTCAGGTTTGCGTTCACGTTTCGGACATACCTGAGAATTTTATACTTAAATATTTATTAGGTACGTGGTTATTTTCTCCTTTCATAAGAATTATACTGGAGACGTCGTGTCGTCATCATCATCATCATCAGCCCCTATTCGTCCACTGCTGGACGTAGGATTCTTTAAGTGAACGTCACAGAGCCAGATCTTCAGCACTTTTCATCCAGTTGCTGCCTTTCTTGAGTCAATAACTAGATCCGAAAACATGCGTTGCAAACACCCATAGAAGGCAATTAAATAGGCATGATGACTGATTTTCAAAAACTGATCTAAAATATTCTTATGTACATACTATTTCCGAAAAATATTTTTTTTCTGCAATTTAAAAAGGTTTTTGATACAAAAATGCGATTTAAATTCAATGTTTTTAAATTAGCGCGAAAACGGTCCCTGGTGTCATGGCGTCTGCTTATGACGTCACTTCTATGTTTTGACATCGTATACATTATGAGATTAAGGCCGGGTGGTACTGCAAAGCTCACATAAAAATGTTTTAAAAACTATTTTTTTTAAGTAGTAAATAGTAAAATTAAAATCTGAGAAAATAAATTTATATTGTTGAGTATATATTCTAGGGAACACATACAAGGGAAACACGATTTGATAAAGTTGGCTCGATAGAATAAATTCACAAAGATACCTCTTTTTTTGTAATGTTATCTTCCATTTTCGGTTTTATTCTTAAAATAATAAAACCGAAAATTATTTGACATCATGTTTTATTTACTAAAATAAAGTTCATCGATAGCTCGAGAGATTTTACCCGATAGATTTTCTTTATTACATTAAATTTTTAATCAATTATTCAAGTAAGTTACGAGGCGACGCACTGACTGAGCCTGAGCCTCGCCGAATGGATCGTAAATTACCGACTTGAATAATCGGTTCTTCACTCCTACGATGGACCCACATGAGAAATGCAATGGCATGTTTGCAGCCTCCTTGTGAGGCAACACAGTAATGGCATTTTACCGATATAACTTCTTCCTTTACTTCGTCAACTATTAACGTCACTGCATATAACTTCGCGTGGACCTTGTGTTCTGGGCAGATTTTATATTTAACTATAAGTACATAGATTTCCATCGCGTTTTAACTGAACGTAGCTAATCGCGTCGTCCCCTTATGATGGCCTGGAGGATCTAAAACAAAGAAATCGATAGGAAAGCATATTTTATAAAATAAAACATGATTAAAACTAAACATACGAAGCTGTGCTTTTTAAAAGCGATTTTATTTTTTTAATTATAGTAGGTATAATACAAATAATAATAAATAATACTTACAATGTAGTTTTAACATTTCTAAATTCTGCTGAACAGAAGTCTTTTTTTAATACCAGGAACTGCCCCAGCATTAACAAATCAACTCTGGGCAAATTAGAGCTGTTTGCCTTGGTAAACCCTTGTTACATTACTTAATAAGTTCTTACACAAGTTGTAAGACAAAAGCTAAGTAATATACAATTAGGAAATATATAATAAACAATTTTAAGCGCGGAGATCGTCGAAATTTGTACGAAATTTACCTGACAGCGACAGTTCAACATAGATGTGACGTAATTGAATCTGATTGGTGTTCAACAGAACATGGCGGACTTGTGTATTTTGTAGTTTTATTTTTTCAAATAAATTAATAATCCCGTTTTATAAATTAAAATAAATATTCTTTTCTAAACATATTAATTATATTTCAGTATATGAACATATTATTTTACTAATTCTTGCTTACCGTCATCATGCCTATTCAAATTAGGTTTAATATATACTATTTCCATTAATCATATTACTAGTAGGACTTTGTCAGAATGGGAGCCATTGACTGAATTGCTGCTAGTCGGAACAAAATATGATAATTATTTACAAGACATAGGCACGATACGGTTTACGGTATCTAATAGAAAAATCTAGTATAATTGTAATAAAGTACAGTCATACACCTATACGTCAGGTAATAATACGGCCCTATTTGTTGCAGATAAAAAATAATAATGTAACCGTTATTCATCATTTACGGTTCTGTTAATCCGATACCGAGTGATCTACTTGTTCGAGCCTGCTCCGGCGCATTGGATGCAGCTGTCCCCACGACCCCAGGTCTTCTTCCCCTTCGTGCCGTAACACTATAAATACCTTTTCGGCCTAAGAAATGCAAAAAATCCCTTATAACTGTGAGATTTTGGAAAAAAATATCGAATGTGGGAAACGAACGATTCCCGTTTCCCTAGATTGCAATGTTATTGTTCCTCCACGTTGTAACGGTATGAAGGGCATGTGATACATTAAACATAAATAAGTTACGGGTATGACGTAATCCTTTGGACAGAATCTGTGTTGTTTAAATAAATTTATTGAAAGCTATCCTCAAATACCTACTTTAAATTCCTTGATTTTACAACAATGTAATCAGAAAAAATAAACATAGGAAAAGTTAACTTAACCTACTTACAATATACGAAATCGTAATACACCAGGTCACCAGATTTTATAAAAACTTATTCTTCTTCTTCTTTTTCTTCAACCTGTTGCCATCCAATGCTGGATGTAGGTCTCTTCATACGTATTAAAAAAAAGTAAAGAAAAAAATTAACAAAACAATAAAAAAGTAGTATCAATAAATTAATATTATCTGAACTTTATTCTGTGTATATCTGAATTTTTAACTGAAATAACTAGTGTCACGCATCTCGAAATACCTTTTTCATAAATATATAGTAAGAGACCGTTATACATAAGAGGTATAGCATATGCGTAGATATAAATAGTGCACGTCTGCATGTAAGAAGGCCGCAAGTCGTAAGGGAATGCGCGAGGGGTGAAAGGTGGCCGGTGCGCGGAGCGCGGTGACGGTGACGCACCGGCCGCGTAGCGTGTGCCGAAATCTCAGCTGTTGCCGAGACATACTATACAGTATGATGCTTTAATGTTGACATTCTAGTTTGATTTATTGCGAGCTACGAATTAATAATATTTTTTTATCTCTTTTAGATCCTAGCAACTTAACTTAACTGAAGCTAGGATCTAGGATGGTGCTTAAGATAAAATAAAACTATAAAGATCAGTGTGGACCTAGTGCTACACAACATTAATAAGAGAAAATAGTGGAAAAAAATGACTAAATACCTATTTTGAGTGAGATAAAATTATGTATAACGTTGGCAAAAAATCATTTTTTTACACCTTGAATTTTAGTAAGTACTGGCTGACTAAAAAAGAGAGTTGAAGTAATTTAATAAATGTACCTAAAATAAAGTAAAATCTACGTAGACACCGCGTAGTCACTGTGTCGATATGGCGTAGGCAAGTCGTAGTCTTTGCGTAGGGACGGCGCGGCGTAGTCTCTGTGTAGACCTGGCGGCGTAGGCTTTGGGTAGACCCGGCGTAGTCTCTGCGTAGACATGTTGGCGTAGTCTGCGTAGACACCGCGTAGATTCTGCGTAGGCACTGCGTAGAAAAACAATATATATTATCCTATTGTATATGTATTATATACATATGAGATAATTATTATTATACATAATGGCAGAGTAATTTGTTCAACAAACCTCACCTAGAAGATTTAGATTAAAATACTGGATGTGAAATGCGATAATAATTATAAAAACCATCATAAATCAATCATAAACATCCTGTATAGGACTCAATCCATCTGTATTAAAAGTGTTTATAAAAGCGTTGAATGGCCCTGTGCGCTTTATATAGAAAACTCTACAGCTATGCCATTATTTAAAATTAAACTACTCACCTACCTGCAGGCACAGCGTCTGGTTTCTAAACGACATAAGTACACCACAATTGTTTGATTGAAATGTAGACCTTTCGGTATAAATTCATTTTTACTGAAATATGCTATGCGCTGCGATTTAAGACCATATTTAAAGACCCATAAAGCTTATCTTTGTTCTATCACTTCGATATAACCGAAATAAAGAATTCTCACTTCCAAAACGTCTGCGTTGTTCAGAGCCGAGCAGTACTTGAGGCCTTTAGCTACCCGCGCTCGATACTATGAATGGGGGAGACCCTAATAGAGTTGTTTATTTCGAAAAGGTACTACGTAACTTCATTTTGTATGGGCTGGTATGGCACTTAGAGCGTTTTGGTTAGTTGTCGGTGGCTCCATGCAGATGTGCGATTCGGGTACAGACATGTGATTCTGCACGCGCAGCCAGCTGCTGGCATAGCTGTGCACTGATTCAATACAATGCAGGGTTGGACTCGGCTCGTGGGTGCCTACGCTTTGTATAACATTTTGATGTTTAGGCAAGCTCAACAAACAATGATACAAATCCATACAACAATGATAGGTACAGTTCAGGTGTGCCATGGGTCGGTCGTGAGTTCACCGTAATAATAATAAAAGATTATTGTCAAGATCAAAGAGATAATATTATGACTTAGGTATCTACATATTGTTTTACCGGCAAAAGCATTTATTAGGCCTCATTACGTTTACGAACAATGTTTATTCGAATTTTAAGTATACAATGTACCCATCTTCTAAAAAAACTATTATCATCATTGTGGTAATAGTACCTAATTATCGAATTCTGCTAACCGTTTACCCCTACTCATGTACATAGGTAATATATCTAGATTCCTAAATTTACATTATCCACGACAAATTAATGCATATGTAATGTATGCAAGAAATTAACCGCCAATTGTGTGACATTGAGAGCGCTGTATCGCACCACCTGCCCCCGGCGCGGCGCCCCTGTCCATCGCTATTTCCGCCATACTCCATAGCGCACGGCCCCCTGCGCCTGCGCCGCTCGTGCCGCGACCGTTACGCACGCGCCCCTGCCCCCGCGACATAGCACCTGGCCGCCACAGCCGCCCCACCACAGATCACACTTGTTAATAACGAAGATATGATAACACCATCGTATATACTTAACACTTATTACATAATCATTAGGTACATATACCTGTATATATTACTTCTACTACCAAAAAAAGAAAAAAAACGTATTTCTTGCATTTCCACGCTTTTACACGAGAACCAATTTTTTTTCAATTTTCACCCCCACCTATTTTAATATTTACTAACAACAATAATAACAACAAACTTTTACCGATTCCTCGAACTGTTGTTAGTTGTGTAAATAAGGTACTTAAATGAGGTGATATACATTAGACGAGCATCGCAAGCACGATAATATATTTCTTAATTTAATGAGTTTTCTAAGTACTTGTCCATTGTCAATAAGTACGGCATTCATTTCGATAAAACAATATGTCTAATGTTGTTTACCATCTACCATCTTCCGGTGTTATGTTTACGTTTCCCAAGAGTAATCGAGATAACATTTCATTCACAGGGCACCGAAATAATTAGTTAATGAATGACGGTCTGTTTGTTTATAGACGTGTCATTATCACATACTCAGTGTCGAAAGTCTGTAATGTTATTATATGATAATGAGTAATTCTCATTTCGCTATACTTACCAAGTATTTGTTGACGATTGATCGAAGCGATTAGTCACAGTTTCACTAAATACATTCGAGATGTTGATGTCAATTACACGTCGATCCCTTGACACATAATATGTAGCTGAGTCATGAGGTGCATTTCACCTCGCACCATGATCGTCATCGTGATATCGATGACCAACTTGAACGTTGATCTTGCACTGCCAGCAATATCCAAAATGAAATCACCAGGAAAGATTACCGTCTTTACTTATTCATAGAAATTTCGTAAGAAGTGACATATTATATTAATGTAATCAAAAGTAAAAGCGTAACGGAAATTGTTTAATTAGTAAATATTTGATTATTAATAAGTACCTATACTTATTAGTAATCAAAAATTATTTATGTCTTTGTTATATTGACACTAAGAGAGCCTCTCTCATCGTTCCCTTATTGACAACAACAAATTCTTCTAATCAGGTTTCTTGCTTTAAGATAAGAAATCAAACAAGTACAGTTATGAAACAAATCGTTTTATTTTACTATTTTTTTTAATTAATTAGGTATACATGTTACGTATCGAAATCCTGTTTGATGTTGGATTGCTCGCCTATATTCTCCGAACGATTACGCTAAGATTTTGTTTTTACGTGATAAGGGACGAGAAATTTTAATATACATCACAATATTGAAAACAGTTCCATCGCCATTTTCATGAATTTGAAAAAAAAACTGTACTCACGTCTGGTCATGTTCCCGTGACGATCGGTAGCATCAGTGTCAAGGTTGACGTATATTGAAATTTATAAACATGAGCAGTGCGATTCTGAATTATACTTTAGTAACATTTAGAATCTGAAACAGTGCTATATAAGTACATAGGTATTCAATTATGTATAGCGCACAAGGGCTCCCTTGCCCGGGATGCACATAGCACTTCACTTTTGTAACTGTGAACTTGTTTCTGTGAGAAAACCCAAATAGCCCAGCGAACAGTCTGACCTGTGGGAATTAACACTGGAAGCATAAAAAATATAACAAAGAATCTATGGACGTTATGTTTCCGTGTTGGGAAGGGGTTGTAAAAATATCTTGTTTGGTTTGATACACACAAGGAAATGTTTTTGTTAACAATCAGCAGTGCAAACGGGTTCTCAGCCTTCCGGTTACCGTTTATTACTATTATTGAATTAGGAATCCGTTAGGATCGTGTGATTGCGAGTGGACAACATGATTCTGTAGCTAGTAGCAAAAGTTTTGTGCTGTTATTGATTATTTTCACACAATCAGTTTAGAGAGATTCAAATTATAAGTATGTAGGTGATTTTAAACATTTCAATGGACTTATCACTGGTCACATCAATGTTCACAACTGCACAAGCGTGGCTGCTCAGCCTACGATCCTACTTTCGATTCTCAAGTGAAGCAGTGTATAATTTTTTTATGAAATTCCAAGCAATCTCAATAACCTATCCCTCTATCACACGAAACCTCAATCGTTCAAACCTGTTGGAATTACTGATACAGTATTCCTGTTGCTGTTCTATTTATTAAAACATATAAATTATTTATAACAACGACAGTTAACCTTTGTATGTTTTAGTTCCGATCGTCACAAAAGGCAAGTGTCAGTGAGATATGCAAATAAAATTATTTTCCGTGTACTTGTAGAGTTAGGTGCGATAAGAGTTATTCTTATGTAATTGTTGGTAGTGGTGCAAGGAAGACGAATCGTAACAGGAAGGAGGACAAGGTCAAATGAGACGATAAGTTTGCCCCGTGTCAACCAATAAATAATAAAACGTCGTGTGTCATTGTGGTTTCATATAACAAGCCTTTTTCGCTAACTAGGTCGACTCATAATCGCATCACACATCACACCTTATGATTTTGATTACTGAAGCTCTGCGATCATGTTTAATTTCTGTGCGAACCCTAATCGTGACGTGTTAGTGCGTTCTTTGTTCGATATGACATCTTAGGTGTTAAGTAATATTGACTAATGCGATGTTCATGCTTTTTATTTGTTTACATACTGTTGCACTAATTGCGAGGCAATAACCTGTTATTATTGTTGAATAATTTCTCAACTTCCATAATATATTATACCTATACTTACGTATATTATGTTCTACGACTTCTACGGCTATCTCCCGGAAGTCTTAGGCAAACACATGTTATACTTACCTACCTAATATTTTACATAAAATACATTTGACCACTTGGTGCTGACTGTGAGTTCTTGGTAGAAACAAAGCTTATTTTCCATAGTAGGTACTCCAGAGCTATTCGAAGGAAGATACCAACAACTGTGTATTCTAAGGTGAATACTTACATAGTTCATGTACGCAGTGTCCATCAAAACGAGACAGTGGCGTAATGGATGAAAGATGAAATAGGTAGGTACTAACTATCTAATATCCAGTTACGAAAATAATTTTTGAGCTGTTCATAATTTTAGTTAGGTATCACCGTTTTCAGTGATGTCACCATTTTTTTGTATAAAAGCACCTGAAAGGTATTGTAGGTAACAATATTTTATAAGGTTATTTTTTTCATTTTTTCAGTGGTTATTGAAAAAATAATATAAAATACCTATTTCTATAAAGGTACTTACATAGGTACCTATATCTATTAAAGCTACATCGTACATAACAATAAACAAAATTACTATCGTAATGCATTATAATTAAGATGTATTCACGTTATACATATTATTACAAATTTAAGCAGGTGTCCCGTTTTGATGGACATTCTGTATATGTATATTGTTAGGTACTTTTTTTCTTCTTCCTGCTGTTGGAAAAAGATTTTGTGTTATGAATCTGTTAGCCCTTTACTTACTTAGGTTCTTATTCAGTATCAAACTTCACTAAGTACTTATAAGATACTTAAATATAATTTTAAAACAGGTTTATTATTTTTAAGTTAGTAGGTAGCTGTGAATGTTTAAGTATGTGTAGAATTTCATATTTACCCACAGTTTCTTTATATCAATTTCCTACCGATTTGATATGAAATCACGTCCAGCTGTCGCTCGTATCGTCAAGTTAAATTTACAATAGATGGATCTGAACAAAGGTATCAGAGGCATTTCAAAAAACGGCATTGGTTCAGTTCAAAGGTGTTTAACCCCAAGTTTTGTGCAAAAAATCGTTTCATTTGCAGCGAGAGCGTTTGTACCGGTGCGATGGAGAAGCTGGGCATATCGCACTGAGAGGCAGCGGTTCCGCCGCTACGCCGGGTGCGGAGGCGCAGGTGCCTGCCGCCCCGCGCCGCGCCGCGCCGCCATTGGCCGCGGCCCCGCGCCCTCCGCCGATTGGGTATGGCGCACGTGCGAGGCCTACCCGCCGCCACCTGGCTGCGCCGCTGACGGGGAGCGCTTTATAAGCAGCGAACCTTCCCTCACCGCACCACTCGAGCTCAAGGCGCCGACGAGTGCACGTACACGTTTGTCGCGTCACAAACACGACACTGTTAACGCGACTTCGACGATATCTTGTGATGTTTGGATTGTTACGACTTTAAGTGATTTTGTGATACGTTTTAAGAACATTATTTTAGAAGACTTTTTAGTGTTAGTGAAAATTGTGCAAGATGCTCGTGGAGGACTCACAGACTGCTCGAGCTTTGATGACGAAGAAATACGCACATTGTCCGCTGAAGAAGCGACCGGTGCTGGTGCGGGAGGAGCGGCCGGCGACGCCGCCCACTACGCCGCCTCACCCCGCCCACCTCG
This sequence comes from Subacronicta megacephala, assembly GCA_958496365.1. NCBI lineage: Eukaryota > Metazoa > Arthropoda > Insecta > Lepidoptera > Noctuidae > Subacronicta > Subacronicta megacephala. Next base: position 9,136,798 of record OY292515.1, on the reverse strand, counting down.
CTACGCGACTATACTACGATTATCATTGTAAGTATCGCGATATAATTATGGTCAATTAATTTCCAATTACCGTCAATTTCATAATTTTCCAAGAAATAACTAAATATAATTTTAACTTACCTTTACGATTATAAAGTATAACACTTTTATTTATATCATTAGAAAAACTTGGTATGGGGTTTAACAAAGTTTTAAAAGTGATAATTCCGAATAAAAATGCAATTCAAATTAACTTAAAAACAAGCAGGTAATACCTAGGTGCTTACCGCTACTATAAGATATTTACGACTTTTATGTTTTTGTCAACAGGTGATACAGAAAATGATGAACCCCAAAATCTTAGTACTAAACCTGAAGATTTATCTAAAACTGGCAACTACCCGAGCAAAGCTTCATCACCAGTTTCGACAGCAGCAGTGAAGGTCGAGCCTCGAGAATGGCCACAACAACAACTCGAGTACCTGGCTGCATGCCGCGCTCGACTAGACCCTGCGCCGGCAGAACTAGCGCGCCCGACACCCCAGTATGCATATCTGCCAACACTATACGCACCCTACCCTATGGAAGAACTGTATCCAGCGGCACCTTCGGTCTCACCACCGGCGCACCCACAACTGTACGTTCATCACTACTCGCCTGCATCACCACCGTCCTCAGTTTCACCACCACCTTGCCCTGAAGATTTACGCTCACCCGGATCAGTTTCTTCGGACTCCGGAATATCCGTCTCAGCACCGCGACGCCCTCGCTACCAGTGCCCGGACTGTGCAAAGTCATATTCGACTTACTCCGGATTATCGAAACACCAGCAGTACCACTGCGCTGCGGCCGAGGGAAGCCTCGCACGGAAATCATTTAGCTGCAAATACTGCGCTAAGGTGTACACATCACTCGGAGCGTTAAAGATGCACATCCGAACGCACACGTTGCCTTGTAAATGCCACCTGTGCGGCAAAGCCTTCTCGAGGCCATGGTTGCTGCAAGGGCACATTCGCACACATACTGGAGAGAAGCCGTTTTCTTGTCACCATTGTCGTCGCGCTTTCGCTGACAGGTCAAATTTGCGCGCTCACCTGCAAACTCATTCAGACGTTAAAAAGTATTCCTGTTCGGGTTGCGGGAAGACGTTCTCACGCATGTCCCTGCTGAGCAAGCATCTGGAGGGAGGCTGCGGCGTCCCCGGTGCTTCCCCTTACGAGTACCGTCCCGAGGCGATGTCCACGGCGCACGCGCACCAGCCCCTGCCCCCGCCCGCCCCGGTGCACGCCTATTAATAAGACTGAGCCCCGCAGGATCCTCGATCTCTTATTTAGTTGTACCATCCTCTAAGTGTTAGTGCTAGCTGAACGACGCTCTAGTAGTATAGTATTTAAAATTAAATTATTTTTGTAAATCTCAATTGTGTGTAAATTTATATTTCTACGTTCATGTATAGGGGACCAATGTAAATTTAGACTTTTGGCATAAGTTAGAATAAGTTATTTATAAGATTATATTCAGTCACGTCTAGTGGCTTCGCTAGTCATATGGCATTTGCCGAGTGTCATACACTTATTAAAAATATATTCATAGCCATGTACAAAGTGCCTTAAGTAAAAATGATTAATATATTCTGAAAAAGTATAATGTTATGCTATTATTTTAATGGATTGTATTAAAATAATAATGATCATTGAATGAGGCTATAGTTAAGCCGACTGCCGAATCGCGTTCCTTTCTGTTACCTCCAAACACAGAAAATTAAAAATGTCATAATTTAAACGAATTGTATTCTTTCACATAACCCTTATTTCCTAATAATTTCGAGTAAACTATGTGAATCCGTAACCTAGAATAAAATTACTGCAAGATAGTACAAGTTGTCGGTATCTACTAGTTCAACAATTGCGCAAAGCGCGTGATGCGCCATGATGCGTGATTTCCATTTCGGGAACTAGGAAAGTGCTTTTAGAAATTCGTCATTTAGAAATGGCTACGATAACATGAAAACACTATCTCATTCAAAATCGACGTATCTTCAAGACTTTACGGGTAGGTAGGTACCTAAAGATATTTAAGTACAATATTAATGGTTTTATCATGATATCTGATCGATTAGTTGAATTTATTTATAATAAGTACTAGGACCTGCTTACCTATTAAATGTATTAAACGCAATAGAAAAAAACTATCCTACGATTGCACTACATGCTTCTCTACTAAAAACTGCGTTTTTTAATAAGTTCTACCTATCAAATTCCCTATTAAATAATGACCAATCCCTTCCTCATTAATCTAGTGGTCCCAAACGCGACTGCTATGCTAGAGGTCCTGGGTTCGATTTCCGGGTCGAGCAAAGTGTTATTGGGTTTTCTTAGTAAGTATGAAATTCTGAGTAGTGGCATAAAAAAAATAGATTTGTGCCCAGTTAATGGCAATAGGCTCGTCCCGAATTACCTACATGGGACCTGAAACTGTTGGCGAACTGTGGGTGTACTGTAAACCTCTGCTGTTTACCCTTCGGGGAAAACAGGCGTGATAGTATGTAATAAGAAACAACTTTTTTATTTTTAACTACGTTAAAAACTCCTTTTCTAGCCTGGAAGTCTAGAAATTGTTTTGCCAAAAGATAGTCGGAGATAGGTAATGGAAATCAAATTATTTATATATTTTTTTTCATTAATCGCCTCATGAAGAACATCAAACATTATGTAGGAAGGTTTGTATTTCAATAATCATCAAATTGTTCAAGTTGAATCTCAAATCAGTGTCTGCTATATAAACAATGGAACATCAAAATCCGATCCATAACCATAAGCAATGTCTTAATGGGCAACAAACAAAGTTCGCGTCGCGTCTACTTTAGACGCAATTTGTGGTTCAGTAAGTGGTTATTTAGCGGCAGCGAGTTTATCGAGACAATAGCGCAAAGCACCGGGGCACCGGTCTGATGTGGGTCGACCATTAGACGGTGGGCGCCATGCCGCCGCCGACGACGGTCACCCGGCCACGAGGTCACCGGCGGGCCCGCACCCACCGCCACCTCCCCTATACCTAATTAATGGAAATGCCTAAAATATATCTCATGAACAGCAGAACTGTCTGCAGCTTATTTGGTATTTTGAGCATGTCATGCTCACTCATAAGTGAGCATGACATGCTCAAAATACCAAATAAGCTTAATCCATATGCATCCATATGCATATCTCATGCATGTCTCCTGGTGGTGTTGTTGTGTGTCGAATTGTTTTTCCTTAAAAACGAGTTGTTTCCTTAAAACATAGTTGACGACGCTGATACACGATCATGTCAAGTTCGTGAACGGATTCCTTCTATCAGAACCGGTAAGCTCCTACATACAATGGCATTCCGGATTCTGATACTTATGCTATCCTTATTATGGAAGTCAATTTACATATCTTTCATACCAAACTGCGTAATTGTCATGGATAGAGCAAAATTATAAACAAGAAAAACAGTGTACCTAATCTAATTAACTATTCAAAAGGAGTGTATTTATAGAGTTTCTTGCCGGTTCTTTTCCATAAGACCCACTACTTAGAAAAGTGGAACTTGTTTTTAAAATTTCAAAAGTTCCTACTTCTATTAATTGTCTAATTAAATTAAAACGTTTAACTTTGACATTTGACATTATTCTCTCTTATTGGAAAATATGACCCTGAAAATACTGTAGGGAAATATGAGTGCGTAAGTTTATTTATAAAAAAATATAACTGCAAGCTACCGCTTATACAACAGGTATAAGAAAACTATTCTATGGCTTGTAGCAAAGTATGTCGTCTTTTTAACCCTTAAACGTGTCAAACATTTGTCCCCTAATTACTGTCAGTCAGTATTAGGTAACTAGTATATTTAACTCTTATAACTTCTCAACTGCGATCGTTACGAACATTACGATGTTATCGATCGTTTAACTTTTAAGCGAATCAATGACTCTTTCAATGAATAAAAAATTACAATTTAATTGACAACATAATCCAATAAGTTTATCAGAGCACAACGCAGATCATGTGGCTTACCAACTAGTACGAGAGTTGTCCAATAAGATATTAATCTCTCTGTTAACCTCTGACCCTGTCAGGCAAGTGCACGTTTCTTAAACGTCAGTTAGGTACATAGGTACTATTGGCACTTTTCTATCGAATTGTTTGAAATTAAGATATTATCAAAGTCCGGTTATGAAACTCTAATATTGTTACAATTATGAAGGTAGGTATTGAAACATTATTAATCGTAGCGACATCTGTTGATGAGAAGTGACAATATTAGAACTAGACAAAAATGACTGTCAGAAATGTAATAAGTGGAAGGGTTAAATTATTTTCCAAGTTTTCTTTCAGATTTCAAGACAATATCTAAAGCAGTAGGAATTTTACCTGATAAGCGTTTTTATCACGATTAACAATTGACTTCTTCTCAACGTTATCTGTGGTAGATATCTTTAGTTAATAAGTAGTAGTAAATAAAGATATCTAAGTACCTAGTAAAGCCTAATTCAAAATTATGCTAACGATTCTACAGGACATACAGCTGCAATAGTAGGAGAAAATACACGTTATCTTATACGAATGCCAATTAGTGGTACTCAGTGAAGACGTGTTGCTGAGCGCACAAATGCGTGTGCGACCTGCGAGTCGCAGTGATTGGTCACCGACGTCCGCCGCGGCCGCCCGCACCGGCGGCGCGGCGGCGGCGGCGCGTGCGCTGCGTCCCCGCACTGCGGCCAATCCAATGCATTCTCATTAATTAATTCTGTTCCTATTTGCATCGTGATTATCTTATCCGATATCGATCGCTGATATGCGGTACCAATTAGAGTTCACACCTAATAGTCTAATAGAACTTTGAACTTTTCTATTAGTTATAACTTATAAGTGATCGCCTTAAAGATAACGCAAACGGGTTTCGACACTAATTTGACCTCGTTCGAGAAGAGCTTTGGTATTGTTATGTTTAATTATTTATATCTTTTAAAATAGAAACATTATTAATGTAGTGCGGAGATCTAAGATAGATAATATATAACGTGAATGTGGACGTACTTGCTCGTGAAATATGCCAATTTGCAGTGTTGCGCAAGGCAGTTTTGCGCGTCGTTATCGTTCGGCACTACGTTATGTGTAGCGCTGAAGAGGGCACGTCGTACGTAAATATCTAGATCCGTCTAGATTTAGGGCTGGCGGCGGCAATGGACCAAGTCAAGCTGCGGCGATAAGCATGATTTGTAACGTCGCGCGTCGGCGCGTGCCCACAAATAAATGTGATTTCAATGCGCACCTCACAATAAATTATCTATCCCACTCTTGATATGACACTGTAACGATTTATAATCTGCTCACACACTCGATACACTTTGATGTTCAACATTTCGGCTTGCAAACCTTTGTATGGAAGAACATGCAAAGACGTCAATATTATCTAGTATACTGCCAAATCGATATTTTGTGACATCTGGTGAGGAAGTGTTGAAGAAAATATAAATCACAACGTATAATGTACCTACATATTGTTAAGTAGGTAGGTAAGTTATATAATATTTCAAGTGTCGATTACCAGCTTTGAAAAGTTTAATAGATGTGTGTAAATAATTCGGCGTGACTAATACAGCGCATTGGATTACTCAATAATATAATCGTGGCACGATTAATCAATACAGTGAACATGGCCAATAAAGTTACTAACAGTTACATACACTGATCACATTTAAACCTGCTGCTTGTGCTTTATATATAATAATATAGTTACCTATATACAATAATTTTGAACTGATAAAATAATGCTGAACCATTAGCTCAGAGCATAAAAGGTACAACCTACATGGAATTTGACATTGATACTTACCTATAGTGAAGAACTTAAGTACTTCTACTTCTGCGTCTAGTTCATGTCGTTTAAATTTAACACTAATTTGTAGTCGTACCAGAGTAAAAACATTGCTGGGTCAAAGTAAAGTTGTTAACTTTCGTGTTTAAATAACGTGTTGGTGAATTCTCCTATTTTACTTTGGTTGAAACTGAACTTTAGAATATTACAACAACACTTTATATTATGAGTCTCGTAACAAGTTCATGAGCTAATATATAGAATACAGTGCGCACTTGTAACATAGCATGTCACAAAGTTGGCACACTGAGGCACCAGTGCCAATAAATTTATAGGTTTGTTAATTGAGTTTGATATGCTTTGCTCCGAGTGTCTTAGTCATGATAAATTACTGTTAATTCTGTGTATCTATAAGATCTAAACATAAGTATCGTTATAGAAATTATACTAACTGTAAGTATACCCACACTTGTTGCACCGTGTATAAAATAGGTACAACTTCCTTAGGAAGTTGACTGCCTGAATCGTTTCGATTTGAATAAAAATATCGTATCATGAATAAATTATTTGCGGCAGACTACAAATACAATCAGACAGAGAACAAACACGCTTGAGTACGTCATCTCGTACGTTTTATGATTACGCAGGAGACAGATGGTGTCGTTAGCGCACAATGATCGAGGTGCCAGCCACGTGTGTCGCCGAGTGTCTTGGCGAGTCCCCAGTCACCGCAGTGTCCAGAGAGCGAGTGTCGTGGTGGAGGTGTTCCGGCGGCGGCGACGCGATAAATCGCGCGATCCTGTGCCAATAAGCACGACACAGCGGCCTGTGAGCTATGGATAGTGCTGCGCGGTGCGTGGGCGGCGACGTCGCGCTTCAACGACTCTGAAAAGATTATTCACCGGTAGCGATGCTTTGTGGATTCGCGTAAATGGATTCTGATGCTTTATTTCCTTAAGCTTTGAGGTTGTGATTGCGCAATCTCAGCTTTGTATCAACTAGATAAACAGAAGTAAAATAACAGCAATTATTTATAACTTCGATGTCTATATCCCAGTGTCGCAGATAAAATACCCAGGTATTTTAATTTAATGCCACGGAATTCGATGCTGGTTAGATATCACAAGATAGACGCAAAGTGTACCAGTTGCGGTGCTATCACGTCCTGCAGGCTGCAATAACAGTCAACTAGGAGACGGACACGCAAGAGATTCAAACAAGCACTTGTTCAATACACTAATATTCGTACTTACCTGACTTGGTTTTAAGCTCACAATTTTTTTCAGCGATTGTGTTTTTAAAGATAATTTTATCCTTGCCTAATAGGTAAAAAAACTTGATTTCATCGAGAAAAGATCTTTCTATCTCAAAAAGTGTTGGAAAATTCAGATTGTGTCATTTATATTATAAATCCTGCTAACAAAAGACATCAACGGCACAGCGCATCCACTTCGTAAACATAGAAATGTCATAAACCTAACGACTTGAATGGTTTTCAACATAATAACCTCTAATTTATCACGAATGATGTAAAATCGGAAGTATAATCAGCTATTCCGTAACTTTCATTGACATTTTTTATTTGATACCAATAAATAAACAAAGATTATGGCAGCGTGTAGGCAGCGTGAGTCACGTGTTGAGCATCTCGTGGCTCACAATAAAAATACACTTAAGCACAATACTCGGCAGTTGAGCACCCGCTGGAAACATTAGCATCCAATGTTAATTACGAACCGTCCGCGTCGTCTCTTACTGTATGTAATTATACAAACCGCATAAAATATGCACACTAGGTACTTTTTACCTATTTTAGCTAAATCACCTATGCTAGGTGATATAAAATTTGTGTCTAAATCGCCTATGCTCTGTCACACCTCCCTACTTAAAAAAAACCAACATTAAATTTTTCTAATCAAAATTCAATAAAAAAATAATCTACTTATATATTATATATTAATATATTATTTATTATAAAGCTGAAGGGTTTGTTTGTTTGTTTGTTATTAGTCGTGATCGTCCTATTGCAGGGCTAACTATCACCGCTGATACCTACCCCTTCCTTCAATTATTAATAATAACGATTAATTATTATTTTTTACCAAAAATGACACCTTAATACCAAGGTACAGTATCACACAAAAAGCTTCTGCAAAATTGTCATAAACAATACAAGATACTAATCAAATGAGAACATAAATCCGTTATCAATATATTCTTGAGTGACGTGACATTTATGTAAAACTGTGATACGAATTTAATAAGATTATTGCAAAGCGCTCGGGGCATCATGCATGAGTTATTTTTTACATTTCACATCGAGACAGTTACTCGGATCAAATCGCAGCGGTCTTTTGTTCTCGGTTGGACTCCTTGTACGCTAGAGGGCGCGGGCGTTAATACAATAATCTGGTGTCTGCATAAAAATTAACCGGTGTGTAACGGTACCGCGCGTAGGAGGCACGCACCTCGCACCGCGCCCGGCCCTCACCTCCGACCTGCCTCCTCGCGGACCACTACGATCATATTATATCAGGTTATCGTTTTACTAATTATGCCATTCTGGTATTACGCCTTTTTGTAGCTTAGGTACTCATGTTAAGCAGTATTCAAATTAATAATAACAAATAAATGCAACCATTTTCGGCTCATTAAACCTTCCCAATAGAGAAACCAAACCGTATTCTACAAACAGCTGTGTTTCCAAACTCAAATTACTAGTAATCTTGTTAAACCCTCGTACTAAGCTAAATGCTTGTGTTACGAGTGGGTTCACGTCGGTAGTGCAATGGTGGGTTCGAACCGGCAAACACATGATCGCAAGTCGGACGCCGTAGCCTACCGCTACCGCCGCTTCAAATTTCCCTTATTCATTTTCATTTATTGAATGTTATTGTTTTCAATCAACAGGATCAACAGAATAGCGCAGTAATTGCACGGCGACGCTAAGGCGAAAGGACAGAAGTTCTATTCAATTTTACGAGCATAACTTTACTGACAAATATACACTAGGTAGGTATTTGGTAACATTTTGTGTTGGATTTTCTGCGGCGGGTTTACGATGGTTCACGGTCTGCCAACATTTTTAACAAGATTCAGAAGTTACAACGACGACTACGACGTAGGCTTATAAACTCCGAGTTTAATTATATCTAGAGGGTTTAGTGAGTTAGTCGTCCTTACATAAAACGTTGTGACTGGTGATTAGGCTGAAAATAATCATTATAAAGCCATATTTAATTATTTCAATAACATTATGATAGTCATTCTTATATAAACAAGTTGTGTAGAAAGTATGTTCTGACATGAGTTGGCGTAAACATAGGTAATTATGGCAAGAGTATTAATAATTAATAAAAAGGATCATCAATATCAACTAAAAGAACAAGAACATTTATTATATGAAAGTTAAACATTAATGGTAAATTCTCTTTTACTTTCTTTTTATATTGTGTATCTGGACTGGTGAAACATTAAAAACTTAATCATATCAATTAAATCAGCACCGCTCACTATAAGATGAGATCGTTACACGTGCGCGTTTATAAGGAGAAATCAGCACGGAGATATAGTCTCATCATTAAGACTCATTCGTTAAAACCTACAGACAGTAAAATCTGTAACAAGCAACGTAATAAATGCAATAACAATGAATAAAATGGCAATAATAGCAGGTGAAATCGCGACAGGTCCGGGTCCCGGGTCGTCGTCCGTAATTATAAATAAAATACGGCAACAGAGCCGCCGCCCGCGCCGCCCCCGCGCGGCACCGCGCCGCAAGCCTCCGCGTGCGGCGTGCCCCATGTCGTACCGCACCGAGCGTCTCCTCACACCTAACCTATATGACTTTACTCACTGCTTTCAGAGCACAATGGTGCATTAATGTCCGTATATGGACATTTATACATAGGTGACCATTCCAAATTTTATTACGGATACAAGCTTACCAACTAATGCAAAGTGTATACCTACGAACGTTAAGTATTTTAGCATTTTTTGTTGATTAATAAAAAGTTCATTGCGTTTTATGGTGAGTTGTTAGCGTGAAATTTGGCTACAATAAGTAGTTTTTTTTTATTTTCTATTTCAAATAAATTACATTGAGATAAGTATAATTCTAAAAAATTTCATCAAAACCAAACAATAGATTCTTAAATTTGCTCCGGTTTCAATTTTTTTTGATCAAATACGGACAAGACTTGTTTTTAATGAATTATTTATGAGATTTAAGTCAAAAAATTTAAATGCATTTAAACGATGCATGATATGGCATCGGACGGATGCTACGACCAAATAAACAAACTACAAAAACGAACAAGGCTTGTCCTATGCGACGCACACCCATTACTTACTCATCCCTTGTGTTTTAATTACACGGACATGTTAATAGTACTATGACGGCGTTATCAGTTATCAGCGTCCAACTGTCGCGCACATGACGGTTAGAGGAGTATTTGTAAAAATGTAAAAGGCTAATATGGAGGATAGGGGTAGAGGGTGTGATGCGGCGGAGCGTGGCGCGGGCGGTCGGCGCGTGCGCAGCTCATGCGCCGACACACGCCCAGCACGTGCTGAATTCATCACTTTTTCTACTCACTAACCGTTAGAAGTGGTTTCTCGTTAACGCTATTCAAGTAACGATCGCCAACTATAAAACTTATGTTGCGTAAACTCTTTTGCATGGTAACTGGTGGAGTGGTGGTCGCTGATAACCTTTGGCGCTTGGCTCAATGAAGTTAGCGTAGGCGATCTAGTTGTTTGTTCACCGCGGCCACCCAGTGTGCAGATATTATCCTTCATATTTTTACATGGTTTCTTGTTTTATTCATTTTATTTGTGGTCTGTTTATAAACATAACAATTACTAAACCCACACAGTTCGCCAAAAATGAAACGCTTTTTTTTTAATTTATACGCAATGCACTTTTCTGCTGTAATTTATGAAAAGATCCCTGTGAAATATAATTTAAAATGTATTTTAACCATACTAGTATGATCGTACTATTACAGTGATAGGTATGACCTTGGACTACCAACGATTGGTCTCGAGTTCGATTCACCTCCTATCAGATACCTATTAATTTTCGAAACATTTCCTTAGACGGTGAAATAAACAACCCCGAAGAAACTTGCGATTTATTTTCGGTGGTGCGTGAATTTACAAATCACTACTAAGCCAGTGTGGTGGACTATAATCTATCTAAACTTTGTTCTTTTTTTCATTTGCCATCAACCGGGTACAAAATAGAACTCTGCGCAATCACGAAATCGAACCCAGGACCAAACACTCAGCAGCCATGCCGAAAGTTTATAAGTTAACGTTGTGTAGGTATATCATAGGAAGTAGGAATACATTTTTGAAACACATTAGGTTTATCTTTTTACCATCTTGTTTATTTCTAACCACGATAATATCTAACAGGTGAATACGTAGCATTTAAGCGGGTACCCGCATAACTTCTACAACACATTTATCATGTGAAGTGAATTCGCGGAGATGTAGTAATCTAAACACTTGCCAGTGCACTGTTCTTAATTTAATTAATGTTTAATACTTTTATGCTAATATTAGCGACGAAAACTAACCTGCATCAACCTATCACCTGTGCTTGGTTGATCAAGTTGTTAATAACTAATCGATAAGAGTTTAGAGCCCTTCGAGACAAATATTTATATTGCCGTAAATGTGGCTGTAAATCTTTCAAAGCAATACTAGAAAAAGCTTAGCTAACAATATTATTATATATTTATCAAAGTTAATAATGATATGTTTCCTTTAATAATAAATTGCGGTCATAGAATCATTGCAAAGCGAATTGTTCGACTCGTTGTGTCAGTCAGTCGGTATTGACCATAGTTCTGTAATCCATTTGAATAGTAGACCGATATTAGATAATCACAATTTGGTAATTACCTAATTCTCGTGACATCATCGGGAAAACTAGATTATTCGTTTTTGGGCCAAGAAGACTAATCTTAGAGCCTGTGTCCCTAAGATTGGAAGGCTAGATCTCCGGTGCTAAACCACCTGTACTGACGAAAGCTTTGTAAATATTCTCCCTCTTTCTTTTTCACGTAATGGTAAGTTATTATCATTTAATTATTATTTATTGTTATATCTCGTCCCCTACGCGTTGCGTCAAGTCCGTTGCGCTTCTTCAGTCAGCGCAATCTAACGATAAATTGTAAGGAAAATATGGTGATCACAACCACGTTCAGAAACTTAATAAACCTTCCAAAGAAAGTTAATGATTCCAATCCAAACTAATTGCAAAACCGAATCAATCGATGGTGTTGATTCGATTTAATATTTCACACTTTCTATTCTATGTTACTTACACCTATATTTGAGACAGGAACTTATATTTTGCAGTGCCTTCATAGAGTTATTCATAAAGTACATAAGCTTATGAAAATTACGTATCAAAATTAGACGTAAGTTGGAGCTAGGCTTTAGAGCTACTTAATCTGTTACACAACAGGTTGTATCCATAATGGGGACATACTTACACTGCTTATTTCAGAACAAAAAATTCTAAGATGTAGCCCTATAGTTATGTTACGTTGGTTCGTAATTAGAAATGGATTGTCATAGCAACATGTTGGGTGACGCTATGGTGGTGCGTCAGGTGTTGTCCACGGTGGGTGAGTCCAGCACCGTGGTGGCAAGTGCAGGCGCCCGCGCCGGCCACGGTTGAGCGTCGCCGGCAGTTGGCGCACGCGCCGCACACGCGACAGGTGCACGTCACGCGCCGTTACATACACCCATGTACTAGTGGCACTACTAGAATATTGAGCATTTTACAAGAAACCACCACTTAAGAAGTGTACTGTAGGTAGTTTTTGTTGCCTACAATTACAAACTGTATCGACTAATTCTATCATTTCTTCATCCCATACAAAAACAAAAATCTTTTTAATAGTAGGTATTCAGCATTTTTTACCACTTACGTGTGTAATTTTCGTTTGATTTTCCTCCGAGCTTATTAAAGCTCACCTGATTGCTTATGAGCACTAAAATACAAAACGTTTTGTTTACAAGTGGCCTCGTAGTGGACTGTACTTACTGAGTCACTTTATCTTCTATAGGCGAAATTGAATGTCATTTTTAAATACCAATTTTTAAATGTGACAAAAGTGGATCAATCGGGAAGTCATGACAAGTGCAAATGAGTCGCATGTTTGGCGTTTTATTTGACGGTCACCGATCCTTCCATTTGAGAGTGGACACGCGGCTCGAGGGACGTAGGTAGGTGCCTGCTCGAGAGTGCTTCGAACTCACGTACCACAATTTACAGCTTTATCACCCGTTATTATTCTTAATAACATGTTGTAGGTACGGCGACAACGCATTAACCTTGCGAAATTCGTGAGCTTTTTCATACACATAATGGTGATTTATATAGCCGATTTATATTTCACTGCAGAAGAAAATAACATAAATAATATTGCTTCTGAAAGCGACTTATTCTACTTAAATATCGAGAATCCAGTTTGAATCGCCATTTCTAGCTTTATAGTTTTCCGAATACATACCTACATAAATCACTTGCAGCCGTGAAGAATGTTTCGTAGAACATAAGTCTTGCAATAAATAAGTTCAGTCTACATCTTGAATCTTCAGATTATGACTGTTTGGAAAGATTTTGGATTCCACGGGTCGAAAAAACCCTTTAAAACTCATTACATCACCGTTATGGGCCGATAACAGCGTGAAATTCTGGTAATTGGTAATGTAGAGGTACGTGCGCATGTTCTTATAATATCGTTTGCATTTATGCCAAAATATAAGTATACTTAATATGTATATATATAAAGGTATTATAAAGGCATGAGAATATCAAGATCGGAACTGATATTCTTTGAAGTGAAGTAAGTAATTTATATTTTGATATCTTCATTTGTTAATGTTTTGTCGGTTATTCATAGGGTCATATAATTTCTACATTATTCCGTAATAATTAATCTTACAAACTCCATTTTGATGAGGCGTGTTCATCGCTTGTTGCCACCCTAATTTTGCAAAATACCGAAGTAGTTGGTCGCCTATTGCAGTGCGACGATTTGTGCCCAAAACTAAGTTTGACATAATCAGTTTTAAGCAAAAATATATCTCAATCTCAGTCTAGCGGATATTTGCTTATCGATCTTTCGGACTACTTACACGTGTTTGTTTTATAACCCAATCAATGGTCCTGTACTGTCACATATTGTAGGACCCTACCAACAACCAATACTTGAGATAAAAATATTAGTGTTGCCCTGTTGTGTATGACTGTTAATAATTTTTTAAGTTTGTGGGTATTTAGCAAAAGATAAGAGATAATAAAAAGAACTACGTACAACAAAGGTTCGTTCTACATAATTCGAATCGAAAGGAATAATTTGCACTCGCAGTACAGATTCCATGGCATGATCGCAATGGTATTTAAAATACCGTATTGAGTGATTCGCAAGCAGGCGTCGGTGTCCATTACGTTATAATCAATCATCGTGTACGTTCAGGTTTCAATCTGCTTTGCGCCGCTTTTGGCCGAGCGAGGCTTTCGACACGGGCGCAATCAATATAGCAGATAAGTGCGATAAGATCCGACGCAGCCTCGCAGCCGTCGTCGTCGTTTTGCAGCCTCCTCGCATCCCCCTCCCACCTCTCAACTAGCCCAAAGACATCTTCATCTGAAGCCTAAACTATCTGCCACACAAGTACACATAATACAAATGTTTTTTTGCGAAATATTAAATGGCACTAGGCTCGCCCCCTATTACATGGGACGTAAACATCCCGGCGAAATGTGGCTGTACATGAGTACACCTCTGCCTAACCATTCGAGGATACAGGCGTGATGGTATGTTAATTTATGTCAAATTCTTGGCTCAGTTCTTCAATAAAAAAATAATTGCTTTTACGGAATCGATACATGTTACTCTGCATTTCGTAAAATCTTCATAATGGGCTTCCGAAAAATACCTTAAAACCACCGGAGAAACGTTCACGATTCTCAAATTTACTAATTATCGTGACTCAACATTTGTAAAAAAAAAAATTGGAATCCACCGTAATACGCATGACGCGATGTAAGTGTATGTGAGTAGCGCGTGCGCAGTGTTATGTGGAGTGCCCTTAACGACTTAAGTGTTGATGTGCGGGAGTGGGATCATTTATTATTTTATCGTATGATTGAATCTTGTTTTTGATTCAGTTCATGTTGTACACAGACATTCGTCGAATATTCTTGAAAATACACTGATTCAATTTAAATACAGACACCGTACTCTTCTTCAACATGTAACGGTACTTAAGTATGTTCTTCAAATTAAATTTAGTAAATAAAGTTAAATTGTTCGTTTTTTATTTCGTTTATTTTAATTATAGCTTGTACGTAATATTATATTTAATTATAACATACAAAACTAACCTAATAAAGTATCTAACTAAAACGAATAACTACGAAATTAAAATAAACTAACTAAACTATTTTTTTTATTAATAAAGGAACTAGACTGCCTCATTAGTCTAGTGGTCCGAAGCGCGACTGCTACGCTAGAGGTCCTGGGTTCGATTCCCAGGTCGAACAGTGTTATTGGGTATGAAATTCCCAGTAGCAGCTCGGAGTCTAGATTTGTGCCCGATTAATGGCAATAGGCTCGCCCTCTATTACATGGGACCCAAAAATACCAGCGAAATGTGGGTGTACTTTAGTACACCTCTACCTAACCCTTCGGGTAATGATGGTATATATATGTATGTATTAATATAAGAAAAAAAAGGTATTTTAAAGACTATGTTAGGTACATTACTTTCTGCCTTTTCCACTCCACAAAAATATTAATTAAAGGTTAGGTTTACGGTAGGATTACGAGGGAGAGAGGTTGCATTGCAAAAGCCGGTGTTCGTGACGAACGCTGAGTTAGAAGTAACAGGCTCCTCGCCTCATATGGTGATGAATAGGTTCATTAAGTTGCATATGGTGTGCATGTGTGTGTGTGTAAGTATATTATGATATCGCCACAAAATCCAATTCAAACACAAGTAGGAATGTCACTAGTGGACGAATGTACCTATCGCGCTGCATATTTGAGTGATCATCATTTATAATGCATGCGGGCACAGGTGCGCACGCGCCGACTTAGTGCAGGTAGCCGTCTTGTGCGAGACTCACAAGTCACACGCCGTATCGTCTGCCCACCTGTGTTCCTAAACACTGACCAATATCACTGAAACTAAAGATCAACAAAAAATAATAATGACTACCACAGATGGTGCTGATTAACACTTTTAACATAAGGGCGTCAAAAAACAACGATTTTTATCTTTAACGGCTCCGCTGTGTGCATTATTACTTTTATAGAATCTTATAATGTTTCCCTATAAACATAAGAGCAACTTGACCTTACCCGATTGAGTTGAAATGTATATTTAATAAAGTGGAATGAGATAATTAGGTACCAACCAGCCTCTTAAATAACAATGTGAAATGTTGTTTGAAGTCGATTAGTAATGGAAACTATCCATTAATGAGCGACATGAGACGGCTGCTATCGTCGGCAATAAGTTACACGAGCATTAGTAAACTAGGGAGTCATTGCGGGGGCGGGCCGATTTCCTAGCTAGTGCCGACGCAATTAATACTTACAACGTGATCAACAGCACCGATTTACTCTTCGTTGAACTAAAGATCGATGGAACAACTCACAAATAACAATATTATTTATCCATCTATATCCCACACTCTGATGCCATATTCAGCTCCAGTTAAATAGCTGAGCGACAAACGATTTTAGGTTTTAATCTCTTTATGATTATTTTAACATTGCATTATAAAATTAAAAGTTTATATCTAATGCTCTCTGCGTCATGTCGAAATGGACTAACATAAAAAATGAACAGTTCAAAACAAAAGAAGGAACAGGAACTAAGGTGATGGGATGACTTGACACGTTATTTAAATTCGAAACAGGTCCATACGTCGGATTTTTTTATTCGTTGTATGATTATATTGTGTCGGTGTAGTTCCATCCTGTTTTTGCACAGGGACAAAAAAATATTGCACCATATGGAGTCTTATCATCTCTTAAATAGGTTGTTTAATGAACAACGAAAACATATGGCCAATTTTAATGAACATATTTGGAACGAATTTGAAAGGTGCAATAAAATGTTAGTTCTGCACAACCATACAAGCACGAGTGTCACATAGCAGTCTGTTTCATAAATATATTTTGGCTAAATGTACCAAAATCTACAAAGCAATAAAGTCAAAGTTACGTAGGTATGCAAATTTCATTACCTTTATAAGTACAGACGAAGAATTACGACCTTGAATAAATTTCTCCACCTACAGTGCAAGAGACATTTGGCTGTTCACAGTTCGGAACGATTAATCGTATTTGTTATTCAATTTTCCCTGTATTCAAAAGCGCGAATAAATATGCGTGGTAAGTCACAACCTGCTCAAAAGCGGGTTTCTCGACGCGTCGAGGCGACCATCTGGTGGGCGAGAGCTTTTTTTATTTTCCAAACGTGTCGTCTTGGATTCTCGTTTTTTGCACTGGCTGGCGCTCGCTCCTTTTCTTTTTTTATATTGCTGAGTTGCAGTTAACAGGTGGCTGGTCGGTGCAGGTGAGACCTGAGATTTTAACTCGCGTCAGGTTCACCTCAGTGTGAAAAATTACGCGTGCTACCAGGCCAATTAACATGTTCCAAATTTTTATTTACAAAAGGATAATCGAGTTACATGAAATTTTATACGATATCCGGTAGCAAGAAGTTTCATCTAAAAGTTTATAGGTAGGGACGTAGGAACTTGCATTTTTGCAGCAGTAATTTGAATATTGATGGATTTTGTATTAGATGGATAGAATATTCTTTATTGTACACCAAAAATGATGACAAGTGCATGTTATATATTATTATTATTGTAATTCCTGCCTAATCAAGCTGGTTTGTCACTTAAAAAATCTAAACTTTTTATATCTTCTACACGACAATTCAATTTGATTTCACAAAACAAATTTCTGGATTATTGACTGGTCAAAAATACCTAAATAAGCATATAGTTATAAACACTTATCAATAACCATCACTTCAAATATTTAGTCGGTCGTATCGTAGTCGTCGAACAAAGTGGTTTTACAACAACATCATCAGGGATAGTACGTAATGAACTAAATGCAGAAGAGCACATTACACCCACCGACCGGTGACAGCTGAAATGAGACAAGTAAGGGAATACTTGGTGGGTAGATGTGGGAAGGTTATGTCCACCAGTGAACCGTATAATAGGTACAATACTGCTTTGATTTATATCTGTGTTCATCTATCATATTTCGTTAACTGAATAAGCAGTTTACTGTTGACGACGTTACTTCTACAGACTCACAAATCACAATTTAAAATGAGCATACTTAGGTGAAATTTCAGTTCAATTTCTACACTTGGTCTTAACATTTATATAATTCCTACCTACATATACCTACGAAGATTTTTCGTCGTAAGGCGTCCAACATAAATATTTTTCAAATATGAATTGCGAATTAGTAACCTGATCGAATTTAGGTAAGCTTTTAATTGATAATCGTCGAGTAAATACTCTTATATTGTATTTTATAAAATAATCGGTATGCTTAACTTTGTCCCATAATGTTACCAATTGCTCTTCGTTCAACAATTCCTTATCTGGTTTTCTTAAAAGACTTCTGATTGAGACGAATTTGAGACTCTTCTTCATTGAAGATATCTAATTTTGATACTCAATAAGGAGACAATTCTATCATAGTGGCACAAATTCAGACAATGCCACATCCCCTAGTTCCTATAGCTTTTACTTTACGTAAATCAATCTAAATACGTATAGAAATCGGAATAATCATAAGCATCGAATGTCACGAAAGGTACAGTCCCATGAACATTCTCTACGAGAGGCTTCCGTGAATTTATAGATTAGAATATAAGACCATGTACATGTTTGTATATTAACTATAATTAAGTTATAACTGATTTAAGAAAAGATAAATAAAGAAGATGCAATAGCAAACACAACAATTAACAACAATTTAATATGTAATCAGTAATGTTGAATAATGCATCATTTATGGGTTTTGGGCTTAACCGGTATTAGTGTGGACTTATGTGAAAGCTTGAAAAATTGTGCCTATTACAGAGAGCGCACTCAATAGGCTCGCAGACCTGCACCGTTAGACTCCAGATCACGACGCGGCGGATTATTTGAGAACACAAAGAGATCGAGTGCCGAGCAACGGACGGACACAATCACTCATAGCGTTGCGTTTGTCATAGAGAGCGAGCGCGACAACGACGCGTCGATCACCGGCCGACACGCTTTGTCAGCCTGCTCCGATTTGTTAACTGCGAGACTAGAGCCCGCCGCCCCGCCCGCGCCCGTCCAACTGACAAGCGTGTGTAAATATATCACCCAATAAACTAACGTGTATATTTGATATAAATAAATCCTACAGCAAATTCCAAGTCAAAAAAACTAAAAAGATTCTGGTAATGGAAAGTCATGCAGCATACCTATATACATAGTTAAGACAATGGCAATAAGGAAAACTTTTCTCTCTGAATTCGTTGATAATTTCGAAACCATTTCAGAAACTTTCTACAGAGCCGTAGTCATTTGGATTGTCCGCCAGAAGGCTGTAAAAATCGTTCACCCATAAAGTGAAATATAGGTTAAGACGGTCTCTCTCAAAAATTCATTCAAAGTACCGTAATATCGTCCTTTTATTTTGTAATTTCTTCTTACCACCAATTTTGAGTAGTCGTTTAACATTTTAGGGCTTGTTTTATGGTCTTGTGTCTGATGAACATCCTCTTTTATTTCTTGTTTTGACCTTACGAATACGAATGTTGACCGCTACACTACAATGAATTCCGTGCGCGACCCTGCGTAAACGCTACTTCTCATATTTTAAATTAGTCCAAAGTATATGAATACAACTGAGTTCTTAATGTTAACTCCGCCTAAACTATCATTGTACAGTTAAGTATGAGTGTTATGATTGTGCTAACCTACTACGTAAATACTGTGACATGTAAAGACATAATCGAGTGAGTTACGGAAGTTGACACGGATGTTTAGGCAGAACAATGGGGATGTTAGTTTTGGCAAGCGCAGTTGAGGCAGACGGCGCGTGCGGTGGCGGCATATTGTCGAGGCGGTGCGGTGTACGGGAGCTGTGCGCCCACGCAGCCCCGCCGCGCCAGGAACAGCGCCTTGTTCATGTCGACAATGCGATGCTCAACCGCTTAAATATCTTACTTTCACAATTGTAATAAGCAAACGTCAAGTACTCATCATGTTGGACAACAATAAGGCACGCTTCTCTGTCGGCCACGTGCAATGCGATTTACAATCTTGCAAAGATTACTGCGGTGCCTTTTACATCCACTGATCTCATTTTGCTTGAATAGGCGCCATTTTATTATATAAAAAGTGAAATATGCAAATCGAACTTTATCAGCAGTTTTTATGGGAGTGCAATCCTAAATATTAAATCAAGAAACAAAAAGTGACTCCTTTTGTTGTCCAGAGAAAATATTAGGTACAGGACCAATATGAAGTTATTACCTATCCAAGAATTGATACACTTACGGCCGAAATTAATAATCAATCCTAATCCAAATTTTGCCATCCCAGATTGCCTTTTCAATCTATTTTGGAGTTGAAGGATGTTAATAACCAATCCACGGATTAAGTTTACTATCTTTAGAATCAAACCATCTTTAGGAGGGCGGACCACACATTATGGATTGACCTCTGTTCGAAACTGACAGTTTGTGCGTGTCAATAACCTATCCGTCCATTTTGAAGTTTACTTCGATTGATGGAAACAATCGCAGATTGCAATCCAAGGAAGTTCGGGGATTGATGATTAGTTATCATGAAATACTCAAAATAATTTGTATATAAATGGTATTTCCAGACGTTTTTTTTGTTCCTCATTTTTTAGTTTGTTGTTGGTATCATTCGTTGTTATTATTTTGTTACCTTCTACCAAGTTTAGAAGAAAATTTGTCTCTATTTTATGAGGTGAGGGGCTCGCCTTTTACCTAGTAACAAAACATTATAAGTATGTAATATAATCATAGAGTTTTATTGTAAATGCGCGGCAAACTTAGCGTGACCGCTGGGAAGTGCAACAAAAAACATTTCTATAAAATGAAATATTGAGTTCTTAATATTTCGCCATCCATTTTACAAAATGATAAAAGATCACACACAAATTGATACAAACTCACACACGTTTGCAAAAAAACACACAAGTGTACCAAGGTACTAAAATTCATCCAGCTGCGGCGTCAAAAAAACAGGGTGCCCACGTTCCGTTTTCGTCCAAATAGGTTTGAACAATGCATTTTAAAATGCACAAAAACTGATAGGCTGAAATTTATATGTGTTTTTACACATCTGGTTGTTTGTTTTAAGTACTTATTGAGTATTTTTTTGCATTTGAATACGTATAACTTATAACTTTCGAGAGGAATAGGATCGCTTGCAATCTATCGTTTGCAAAAAACATGGATCGCACAGTTTTGTTATTGGCATGTGGATTGGAGATCTATGCATCGATAGGCAACAATCTCAGATTGGTTTTAATCTTGGATAGGAGATACATTATTAATTTCGGCCGTTAGTCGAAATCTAAGAGTCCAACTTACCGGGGAAGCTTTGTCAAATTCTAATAGGAAAATTAAATGTGTAATACAGTGTAGCTGGTTTTATGGTTTTTGTCGGTCGAAATATAACTATGATATAATATTATATCTATATTAAATGTTCATTTAATATAGATATTAGCGTTGTAAGTATCTCATTGAATATTTGAAGATAACAACCAAGTTTTATTGATTGTTTACCTACATACATATTTTGATATTATAATAGATACCGAAGCAAACTTTCTCAATTAGGCTATAATAGTTACTAATACAGTCTCTGCGGTGATATTATTATATTATAATTTTGATGGCTGGCATGATAACCATAGCGTTTAAGATATGCAAATAAAGAACTTTCATTTCGTTGTCGGAACAATGGTGATGTATTCGCGGGGGTTTGTCTAGTTGACAGTGGAGATAATAATACGATGAATAATAATAGTGTGAAAGTACAGTAATTTTACACTTATCTTTTTATGGTTATCAGTGACTTAAATGTCATATTCTTAGAATAATACATTTATTCTAAGAACTCAAAAGCATTCCTTTGCAAACGGATTCCTGAAAAGGTAACGCAATTAAAACAGCCACTATCCTTGTCAGTCAAAAGTCTAGGCGGACTTGGAACCAAGTTCGTCAGCTAAGAGGGGCCACATTAAGCAATTCCTTTGCTTAACTCCTTTGGAAATCATTCCTAATTATTTGGAATTCATAGTACCTAGCTCGTGCCTAGGTCCCTGAAAAAAATTGTAATAGGCACCATAATACAATGATTCATAAAATCTTTTTCACCTGACAGCACTGAAAAGGTTTACTTATAGCAAATGGTGATTAGATTCTTCTGTCTTTATTGATTACAAGTCAATTTTTTCAGTAGTGACAACTTCAATCCCTTATTTAAGCACACTTACATACCTAATATACCATTATACCGATTTAAATCCTAAAAGTCCTAAAGCATAATTTGTCGGTCATGTAAGTTAGGTATCGTCAGTGAGGCAAATAAGATATTAGCTAAACATAAATATTAAAAAGACATAATAATTATAGCCCCAAGCAAACTGATAAAAAAAAATGTATATCTAATGTTAGTCAATGGACGCAGCATGTTATGACACTTTAGACACAGACACAGTGCGAGCACATCTCGCCACGCCCGCCTTCTTCCAACAAGTGAGTGCGCTAATGAAGCTCAACTAAATATTCATGAAACCAGTCACGGTGCTCGCTCCCAAAACTGGAAGGTAACATTAAGGCACGTAGAGTACCCTCTACAAAAGGACCTCGGGATAAGCGCACGCGTCTAACAAATGCCTACACATGACATGACAGAAACAAGCACTATTTAATTGCTTAGAGTTCTGTTTGCGAAATTATTATCGGAGCCGATTAAGTTTAAAATAAGTAGTTCTGTAAACTAGATTCTGTAAAAGCTTATCGTGAAGCGTAATGTCTACGTACGCAGTAAGTATGTATTGCGTTCATCACTCGTGTATTATACCTTACTACTCTTATCCTAAAACACCCAAGAAACCGCTCATGAAGCTTATGATCTTGTAATGCCTACCTAACTGCCTAAATAAACAATTATAAGTAATATAAAATATCTACAATCATGTCATTAAATGGTACAATCCTAACACCTAACAGGAAATAAAAATTTGATAAACCACTCGTTTTCATAGATGGTATTCGAATACTTAACATTAGGAATCATGAAGTGGGACAAATTTATAAAGCCAGCCCTAACTTTCTCTGTCGACAAATGTTCCGGATTACATACATAGTGATACATAGTAGGTGTCGATTGAAGAGCAGAGGTGGACTGAGAAATAAGCACTCAAGATTGCAAATCAGTAACGGAGGTCGCGCGGTCTCGCACCGGTGACTTGAATGACTCATAAACACCTTGATTTACTGAACACACCGGAGATTTGTAGTGTATTAATTCCAATGTCGCTGGCCGGAAGATATAACTGAGCCGCAACATCCCTCGAGTGTCTACACTCAATTACACATTGTTATTAGTGGGACCGGCCAGGACGCGCTCAACCTCTCGGATAAACAAACGGAATGACATGCTTGACTCCTCCAACGTAACTAATCGTTAAATCGCGGGTGGCACGAGCTCTCCTGATCAACATAAAAAAATCTTATCTTTATTATCTCATTGAAAAACGAACGCGAGTAGGTAATACATCTATAAAATAGACATTATTTATGACCATGATTTATGGATGAAATATTTTTCCGTGTCGTATTTGGTGTAATCCATCGTAATTTTATTTTTAACACGATACCTTGAATTTTTTATAGGATATTGTAAACACAAGTGACAGAATCAACATATTATACAGACAACAAACAATAAAATAGACAACATTACATCTCTTTTTAAGTATGTAATGCACCTAATTTTAATTCTCGAAACTAGCCGTTGCCCGCGGTTACACTCAAGTCTCAAAAGGATTTACTAATTATATCTCGGCTTCTAGGCAGCATATCAACATAAAACATGCACCAGATTTTAAGATGGAGCTCGAGCAATACAACTGTGAAAATCGCATCGCACCGCATCCAATTTCGTACAGTAGTTTTTGCGTGATGCAAACAGACGGACACAATTAAAAAAAAACAAATGTTTTGGCTTCCGTTGCTCATTAACTTTTCTTTAATATACGTTTAGGTATATTTACAGACATCGGCCTATTACAGTTTAATTATATTATATAGATACAATTCGCAATATTTACCTAGATCAAGAAATAAATAAATTCATATGCAGTAATCGCTTTTAACCCAATATAGACGAAGTAAAAGGGTAAAAGCCCAACGTTAATTAAATGATGGAATCTGAATCTGACACAACCCTAAGGCACATAAGTACCTAATGCCTATATTAATTTTATTACTATTATAAGCTTAGCCGCAAATCAGCGATTGTAAAGGCAAACTTTGTAAAGGAAAGTAGATGTGCTACGATAATACATGCGTCTGATTCTTGAATCGCATATCTACTCTGAATCTAATAAGAGTAAAGACGACTATAGGTAAATGTTTAACACGGCCATCATTTTCAAAAGACTATAGGTTGATGATGATGATGGTGATGAATCATTTTCAAACTGTAGATAGGTTGGTAGGTATTTGTTAATTTATTTCGAACTGTATCCGTTCGGGGAAAAAAGACGTGATTGTATGTGTAACATTTTGTATCCTCATCAGTGTAAATCTATAAATCTTTGTTAACTTACAACCTTACTTAGGTACTAACAGTCTACACGATGTGTTTAACAAATAGTTAAGGCAGCTGACGCCCTCCTAAATTTTCGAGAGATTGATTTATTAGTTTATAACTCGGTAAATGCGAAAGTAGGTACCCCATTTACATACCTACAAACTTAATTTAAGTGGCTACGAGATAACAAGTAACATAATTGCACAACACAAACAATCTAAGTCATTTGTTGGAGGTACTCAAGTGTTCTCCAAATCATAACATTTTACTGCACTTCGTGAAATCTAGTCAACAATATACGTGAAACAACATTACCATACCTAAAATAACCTCGTGAATTATGCAATGTTTTCTCTTTGTGCAGCGTTGCATCTCAACATGCTCAACATGTCACGTGACGCAACGGTCTTACGTTAAATATCAATGCATGCGTAGTTTTATCTCTTCCACGAATAAAAATATGAGCATAAATTAATATACATATTTTCCCTTTAATAACTGTGTGATGTATTGTGATCGATGGTCATCTTATATCACAAACGCCTGTAATTATTCAGATGAATTCAGACAGTTAAGTCATTATGGTGTGACTAATACGCTTGTGGAAATCCGCGCGCCGAACAAATTATGACAAGAAATAGGATCAGTACTGACATGTGGTACATAAATACCAATTGTGAAGGCCCCTAAGAGTTAGACATTCGTTAGTTTCTGTTGATGGCTTCGTTAGATATTAGAATATTTGTTAGTTATTCAAAAATATTCGCCCTCGTTATTGACTTGCAGCGGCGTGAGCTATTATTGCCAGTTGCTCGAGGAATTCAGTTATAGCGCTATTGATCGACATCTATTTGGGTTTCCAACCTAAGAACAGAGCAAACACCCATTATTATATTAGCGTGTAATAAAAACGAGTCGTGAACTCTGTCCGTCGCAGTTTAGTTAAGACCGTTATAAAGATCACGGTCAATCGTCCTACAAAGCTTGGGTTTAAACATTATGATAGATACCTTTCTAAATTTTCTAAATTATTGATTTTTCACGACCACATCATTTCACAATATCTCTTAAACAACTCAGTAGAACCTCTATTCTTAATATAAATGTTTTTATCATCTTATTTTTGTGGGTAGGTACATTTTCGGTGGTGAACATTTGAAGTGTAGTAGATAAGTAGCTAAATATTTCGCGACAAATTCATATCTTATAGGCTGTACCCCAAGTTATATAGTAGGGCCGCTGCCCACTACCTTAAATATAGTTTGAAGTTTGAGCGCTATTGTCACCATTAAAATGATGAAGGGCTGATTTTTATGAGTGTCAATAGGGTTTAAGTGCGGGACTCGCCATGTTTATAGAGCCGTAGATTCAGATTAGGTGCCATTAGTAGTGGCGCGCGCTGGACGCGGCTCGTACGCCCTGTATCATTAGCGTCCATAGCAAACAACATTACTGCGATAATAGCTCACGAGACCGGTTCTTATCGTCCAATTGATAAAGCCTTTTTATATCGGCGGATTTATTTTGCAAATTGTTTGAAGTAGGTACATGTTGATAATTGGCATTGACTGCTTGGGATTTTTATATTCAATATCAATATTGGTGTGCTGTTATCATGTTTCTTTAATTCAATTGTTTAATTTAAACAAGAACTAGAAATTAATTTGCTATTCTTGAAATATGATATAGACTAAATCTGAAACATTCAATCAATAATGCAAAGTGCTCTTGTAGGAAATATCTCAGTGTCACAGTGCATTAAGTAAACGATAAGAAAACAACACTAAAGCCGAGAGATAGTCATAGCAGTGCTGCGGCTGCTCGGATGTCAGGAGAAAGCAGCGCATAGTGAGCCGCGAACCCGACACGTGTCGCAGTCGTTAATTAGTGTAGGGTGTCGGGAGCGACCGCGGGCCGGTGCTCGCCACCGCAGCCCACAGCCTGCAACGGTTACCTGCGGCCGCGAGGACGCCGGAACGTAACGCAACACCACTACCTTACAGCGATCACATGCCGACAACTCACATACTTCCTGAAACTTTCGGTACAGTTACAACTCGCACTACTGTAACTGCACCGTATAATTTTACACTTTCATAAGAAAAACAAGTAAGTAAGTTACACTGAGCTTTCATGCTTCAGGTTGGCTTGAATCGAATTCTTATAACGAAAACGTCGTCGTCTAGTAGCTATGAAAGTCCAAAATAGACTATTCAGTCTGTTTTGGACTTAGTCTATTACTATGTATTACATACATAGCTACACGTACATAGCTTGTTGTCTTAGTAAAATTTCGAAACATGACAATGAATTTATGCGATGTATACGAGTGCCTTTAAACAAGCTTTAATTTTAAGTCATTCTGTTACCGCGAATGCCTACATCGGAGTATTTGCACATCAAGCTGTCTCATTCTCGATACACCATCACGCCTGTATTTCCCGAAGGGTTAGGCAGAGGTGGCACCCACGTTTCGCCGGTATGTTAGGTCCCATGTAATAGGGGGCAAGCCTATTACCATTAAACGGGTATAAATCCAGACGAGCATTTCATACAAAAACTCAATAACACTTTGGTTAACCTGGGGATCGAACCCAGGGCCTCTGGTGTAACAGTCGCGCTTAGGACCACTAGGCTAACGAGGCAGTCACTGCAGATCTAGCTTTACTTACTCCGGTGTTCGACAATTTTACAAGTTTTGTTGTATGTAACACGAGCCCCAAACAACAAGCCCATTTATTGCGTCATTTGTTTTCTTTGATTTTCTCTTATTGCCCCAGATCAGATTAAATGACCACAAAAAGAAACCAGCACATTACACTTAAAAGTGAACTTGATTGTGTAAGCTCACGTAATTCATTGTTAATTTTCATCGGGGCATATTTTAAAATTAATGATAGGTATACATAAATGAGTTATGATTAGATATCTATAACTTCTTTTGTATTAAAAGCGTGTATCGTCTTAAGTAACGAAGTTGGCTAAGTCACGTTTAACTTTATCGAAACGGCATCGCAAAAATGACGTAACAAACAAAACAATCATGTTTCGAATGTAGAGACGACTAAGCCGATTAAGATACTTTGTTTACTTGTCATTATCATCTCCAAAATACTTTACAAGGGTGCATTTTTTAGTAACAAACGCTTTCTAAGATAAATCCGCAGTTAAAATAATTATTGCTAAGTAAATATTTAAGTTGTTGAATAATTTATAAATCATCTTGACTTACCCATGGGTATAATTTTGCGCTTTTCCATCTTAGTAGGAAATTACTGTTTACATCAAACTGCGTATAGGAAGGTAATTAACAGTATTAAATATCATCCATTTTATATGTTTTAGTAGTAACTACATATTATCAGAAAAGATACATTAAGTATGTCAATATTAAAATTAAAATTTAAGAAAATAGGAGTGCATAATGCCAGTCTCTAACCGATCTGAGATTATAACAGTTGCATAATTAACCACTATGTCTAGGAGAACCACGGTACAAATTGTTTGTTTTTTACTTTTTTTTATAAAGCCGCTCATATACCTAAACACTAAGGTAACATATATATCTATAATGCTTTAGATAATATAATTGGAATAATAGTATTTTTTATACCAAATCAAAAACCAAAATCAAAAGCTTGAACAAAAGACATCAACGACACGGAACCAGCTCTACGGAAATAATATTTCACCGCACCGTTAGGTATAACAATTTGTCCGAAATTTAATGTAGTCCACTCTTTATTACGTTGCTAGACCATTTCCCACATAGTTGGGAGGTCCGCACTAGAAGAAATCGAAGGTGGTTCGGCATAAATCGTGGGAAGATCTACATAGTTAGCCGGCGCGGGATCAGGTCGGCGCGTGTTGCTGCGCCCGCGCCGCCGCCGCCGCCACTCGGGGTGAACGTCTCACTTAACTGTTCTGTGCACCTGAGCACCACATCGCCGGCCGCTACTTACAATACAACCCAGCCCAACAACTACTACGTGTTAATCCATCATCATTTAAAATGTTCCTAATTTCTTTAATCATGTCAAATAGCTTTATTATCTTTGTCCCGCATCTTAAATGATAGCTTATTTGGGTTTGACGAATTCATAGTAGTACCTACTTTGTGGTGCGTTTTGAAAAATCCCACAATAGGTGATAAGAAGCGACTGAATATTATGAATAATCAAATGATAACAATAATTGTTAAAAACCAACGAAAATAACATGGCTTAGCAAAGCAGCATGAAAAGATGGTCTGAGAAAAATCCGGAGTTCAATTAAAACCCTTATGATTATTTTGAACTTAAACTACTTAAGTACCTATATTGCATTTTATTTGTAACTAACTGTAAGTGTAGATGTTTAAGTTAAACAATAATGGCACCGCAAGTTGTAATAAACCGTAACACCATTTGAATCTGTAGCAACACGATATCTACACATCGAACAAGGTGATAAATCCTGCGTTAGATAGATATGTATCGAAAAATTACGTTTGCTGGGCCGCGGCCGGCACAACAATCGAACATCGGCGCTTTTGAGACGCCGTTCCACAAATACTTGGAACAAATATTTTTATAATGAACATACGTTACGTGTTTTCTATAAATACTGGCAATTCTTTATATAACAGGTCGTAGGTATGTGAAGGTGTTTGACGATGAACGAGACTGAATGTAGGCTATCGGTGAGTATAAACAACACGACTCTTTGTCTCGATTCTTAGAAACTCTAACGAAATAAAATCTGAATGCCATGTTTTTACAATGTTGCTATAGGCTAAGCTTATCCGCCTGTCAACATTCTAAAATTAATAGATGTTATTAATTTTAAAGTTTATTTCACTCTTTTCTGTGTATATGCTAGGAATAGAATCGACGCGACATTTTTACGATGATTAAAAAACAATGTATTCGCTTGTTTTTAATACGCAATAAATTATACGTATTCGTAGTGCTGCATTAATATAGATAGCAGACATTGTCTCCAATACCTAATGGTAAAACACACTGTACATAGTAGATATGAGGTACTAGGTACCTATGGAGCACCGATCCTGTCCTAATTGTCCTTAAAAAATGGTTCAGAATGCCCACATTTGTTACCCTTGAAGAGGTTCAAGGGTTATGCAGATCCATAGAGTTTATAATTTTGGTTTCGTGATTCTATGATACAAATACTAAAATCGCTTTTAAAATGCTTGTACAGAGAATTTTTTAACAGAAAACTTTTGCATGTGCCTTAGAACGTGTGATTTGAAAATCGCGCAAAATCGCGCGATATCCGCGCAGTACCTAAGTTAGCTTCTTACCTATACCTATATGTTTTATACACGACCTTAACTACGAAGGCTAGTTTTCACCTGCTATGTAACGAATAATAGGTAATGTTTGCTGGTTTTGGGACAAAAGACCATAAACCTTGCGCAAGCGCAGGCATCGCAACATAACCATCTACAGAAATAACACACGTTTGTATTCAAGGCTGATTCCTAAAAACCAAACAATATAGGTAAATCATGCAAATGAAGTGAATTGTAGATCGATTGAAAATAGATCGTGTGTCAGCGATCGGGAGGCTTCGGGGCATGATCATTGGTCCACGAGCGCACGCGCACGATCCACGTACTTACCTAGGTACCAGCCGCGGCCCCCGGCCCCCGGCGACACTCACTGTACACAACGTTACATTCCCAACCTGAACTATTCTGTCAAAATACAATTACAAATTGGAGGTACAGGTACTTATCTGTTGACATGTTAACAGCTTTTTAAAAAGATTTGTATCTTTTGAAGCCCACACAAAAAATATTGCAAAAATGAAGACAATAATTAAAATTCTAGACTTTATTCATCATCATCATCATCATCATCAACCCATATATTTTCCCACTGCTGGTCGCGGATCTTCCCTTAGAATGAAAGGTGACCCGCCCGATTAGGCTGTAGTCCACCACGCTATACTACTGCGGGTTGGTACACTTCACACGCCATCGAGAAAATCTCTCAAGCAAGCATGAACATTTATTCATGATGTTTTCCTTAACCGTTTAAGCACGTGATAGTAGTATTAATACGCACATGTATGAATTTGAAAAGTCAAAGGTGCGTTCCTTGGATACGAACTCGCGTCCTTTCACATGGCAGCCCTGGTACTTTTATTACTCGTAGCTAAATTGAACATGTCTTTAAATATATTTTTACTAGCTTTCCGCAACGGCTGCGCCCGCGTGGTTTCTCGGTATGTATTATACAATATAAACCTTCCTCTTGAATCACTCTTTCTATTTAAAAAGACCGCATTAAAATCCGTTGCGTAGTTTGAAAGATCTAAGCATGCACAGGGATAGACAGACAGCGGGAAGCGACTTTGTTTTATACTAAATAGTGATGAATCATTTTATTATCATGTTAATATTAAACATAAGCCACAAAAAACGAAAAACAACCAAAACATAGACCGATACACTTCTATGGTCACTATTTTTCACTTTGGCGCTTTTGGACAACACATTTTATTGGTGAAAGTGTAGTATTTTAAGAACAGAAAACAAAACGTTTTCCCATTGTTCGTGAAACAAAGGAGATCGAAGTAACTGCTATATAAACACGCAATTAATGATTTCTAAAGTAATAATTTATGTTTTACAGCTAAACATCTGGCAAAGAAATTTGGTAGTCCGAAAATCGAACATCGTTCGCGATGTTATCTTAGGTTTCATCGAATTGGCATTAAGAAATACCTAACATTGCAGAAAATCTAAATAATACCTACCTACCCTATATTCATTTTATAGATAAATCTAGAACTGGTCTATTTAAAAAATCACAGTTATTTTGAAGTGCCTTTAAATTTTACTGATATAATCTTTGCGTAGACTTTCTTAAAAGTCGTCTGCAAACAAATCAATATAATAGCAGTTAGGTATCGATATTACAAATCATCTTTTACGTAAAGTTGACGCCATAAATCTCCGCCACCTTAGTGACGTGGCATTGAATTATGGAAACACAAGGCGCCAGTTGAATAAGTAAAACGTAAGTACAACATTATGATGAAACGTAATTGCCTATTTCATCCAAATGTCCGTCTAAGGTGTCCGAATGTAATTACCAAAAGTCAAAATGGTCCCGCCCACGAGTGCTCTCACGCGCCGTGAGGTCACCTTCACTGACAACCTGCTCACAAAAGCAAATTATACCACTATATTTAGTGGACTGCTTTTTGACTATTATCTTTATTATAGGTTTGTATCGTAATGGCTCATTTTTGTTTATATTGCCAATGTACACGTATGCTCGTGGTTTATCGATTCGATTCTCTGCTCATAATATTAAACATGGTCCCTATTTGTTATAAATTTCAACTGAATAACTAACAGATAGTCAGAGGGAAAACGAAGAGATCTTATAAGGAACAGAAGCCTAAAAGCCGGAGACCGGATTAAATGTAAAATAAATAATATTTTATATAAACAGTAACATGTAAGCAGTAACTACCTACTTACTTAATATTATCGTAATTAAAACTAAGCATTTTCATATTTTATTATTTAATGCACACATAAAGGGTATCTCAATTATGACATCACGGTTTCCCATGAGTGGTGACTTTATTTAAATATAAGCATGCATGCATTTCCAGAACGGGTGATCTCACATAAAGCAAATGTACCGAGTGGATGGAGCGCGTAACTCCGGTGGAGTGACAAGACAATCATTGTAGTGCGCCAGTGTACGACGCGCCGCGTATATCTAGCTAGA
This sequence comes from Subacronicta megacephala, assembly GCA_958496365.1. Classification (NCBI taxonomy): domain Eukaryota; kingdom Metazoa; phylum Arthropoda; class Insecta; order Lepidoptera; family Noctuidae; genus Subacronicta; species Subacronicta megacephala. Next base: position 9,104,299 of record OY292515.1, on the reverse strand, counting down.
CAAATTTACGTTTTCTCTGATGATAGACAAACAATTCAACTGCAAACCTAGCTATTAATTCCCCTTGGAATTCTCTAATAAAACTTCATTTGTCCAAATACTAGCACATTAATTTCTAAGCAAATAGATTATACCGATACTGAATATAAACCAAACTAGTTATCTTCAGTAAACTTTAGTTCCGAGCAGAAGGAAAACTAGAAACAGTTCGTCAATAAATGATTTATCTGGACTTGTCTAGTAGTTGATATGTCGCTAGTTATTTTCTTTAAAGTAACATACGTATTTGGTTTGGATTTATGGAAAAACTAGCTTTCCGTCCGCAGCTTCGCCCGCGTGGACAACACGATTTTGACTGTTTCGTTTTTTTCCAATTCTGGCGGGAAATTGCAAATTATCCTTAATCTTTCCGTCCGCTTCTTTGCTCGGGTAGACCACAAAATTTGCCGAACTTTATTATTTAACGAAATATAAACGCAGCTTATATCCTTTCCCAAGGTCTAGTCTATTCCAGTACCAAATTTCATCAAAATCGGTTGAGTGGTTTAGGCGTGAAAGCGTAACAGACAGACAGACAGAGTTACTTTCGCATTTATAATATTAGGTATGGATAAAAACGGAAATTGATATACCTACCTAATGAAACTAAAAAAAGGTATATAATTTTTTAAACAATATTGACTTAAACCTTCATGCCCGTATTCCAAAGGTTATTTGGTTGTGCCGAGATGTATCCCCGGCCTATTATTTTTACCATCAACAGAAAAGTACCCAACAGACAATCAATAACACATTGCGGACTCCTATAGACCCAACGCTAGTTGCGCTTTCGAATACTAAAAAAATCCTTCGATATTGCACTTGATTTTAATCTGTGAAAGTGTTCGTGCAACAAAATTTGTATTTCATAGGCGATAGAAGAACGACTTAAAAATCGTTACAAAACACAAAAAAAGTCGCTAAAAGAACAACAAAAATACAAAAAGTAATAGATTCTTTCTAACATGAACTTGGATTTTGGTTGGTAGATTCTTTTTTATTAAAAGATGTAGGTAGGTAGGTACAATAAAAATGGCACGGAATGCTTATTGCGCAAACGCTCTTGAATTATTGGCTTCTTTTTGAAACGGATGCTTCTTGTATTTTAACAAAAAAAAATACTATGCAAAATGTAGCTCATCAATAATGAAAACCAATTCCGAATTAATGGATCGTCGACCCACTGAATTGAACTAATATTTTGTTTTTGGACATTGTTTAATTCAAATCAAATCAAATCATTTATGCATAAAACATGGAAGGTAACAAGATGTTCAGTAAAATATGTGTACCTACAGCATGTTTTGCCGTGGCACACGGCGTGCAAAATAATATTAAATGAGAATAAATTAATATGAATTAAACATTATAATCAATCCTTATAATCAAATTAGTATTATTTAAATAAAAGTAAAGTAAATCTCAAATCAATTAGACAATTTAAAGAAAAAACAACTAAACATTATAATTAAGTATAAGTAGATTAAAAACAATTAAATATTATAATTTTTTTAGTTGAGGAATTCACGAATACTATAATAACATTTATTGGTCAGAATTATTTTCAATTTAATTTATACTTTTACATTGCAATTTTTAATATCATTAGTGATTTTATTCTATATTTTTGGCGCCATACATAATACGCTTTTTCCTGCCAGAGTGTTGTTTTTGCCCCGTGTTGTAGATACAGTCTATTACTATTAAGTTTGCGCCTGTTCCTTTTTACCACATCAGATAATTGTTCAAATAGATGAGGGTTTTTATGGACAAACAGTGCTACCTCTAATATGTATAGTGAAGGAGGTGTTAAACATTTTACGTGATATAAAGAACGGTTTACAAGATTCAGTGGAGTCTAAGCGAAACATGGCTCGTATGCAACGCTTTTGGGCCTTAAAACCATCGCATTATCTGTTGAGTTTCCCCAAAAGATTATCCCATACCGTAAGATAGAGACAACAAGGCCGTGGTAGGCGGTGAGTGAAGCATCGATGTTTACTATTGAAGCCAATCTGTACTCCGAAACGGTTCCGCCGATGTTGACGGGACTTGTACTAGCAGACAGCTGATGACAAATTTAATAAATTAATCGAGAATCAATATAGTGCAATAAATATGCAATAATAATTATACATAATAAATTTCGATAATTTTAATTGTATCTACATTGTTCGGTGTAGCGGGCCCGGCCGCCTCGCGCCAGAGCACTACGAGTCCGAGGCCGGTCAGTGTCATCAATTAGAGTAAGCATTTAATCGGATAATGATGACAGATACCTAATAATCTCGAGACCGTTAAATATTTTAAGCGTTTTAAAATAATAATGGCTGACATTAGTCTCTGCTAGAAGCGAATTATTATTATAATTCTTAATCTTTGGTTTCAATACATCATGAACTATTTCATTTTTTTTTTTTTTTTTTTTTCATATTCGAAAGAATTAATTTTTCTGACGGTTCAATACCCAAAGAAGTTAATGTCTTCATGAATGTAAAAACAACAGTCATTACCTACCTATCTCGGTACTTAGTAAGATATTTTAATTACAATGTTACATCTATGTTACAACTTACTTACTTGATCAAATGTATTGGGTAATTGGCATTTAAAATAGATCAAACATTTAAGCTAGACCATTAGATGTTTTCTTTTTAATAACAACCCTAACAATAAACATCGACTAATGGCAACCTAAAAACACCGGCCATTTACTTTTTAGATCACAGCTTAAAACATCACGACATTGTCTCGGTTGAAAAGTAGATTGTATCATTGCATCAGTGAGTGGAGTGGAGTGCGAGGCAGCTCCCGCGCCTGCGACCACGTCCGCGTCCGCGTCCGCGCCCGCCGACAAGTGAACGCAATCACTAATTGAATCAGTCGCTAGTCATCGCCACCGGCATGCACCGTGTAGAGCTTCCATCTTTGTTTTTGAACATAGGATATACACACTAAAATTATCCAAATTCAGTCATGACGTGACGTGTTGGTAACTATATATCTATAAATGTAACTACATATATACCATCACGCCTGTATTCCCCGAAAGGTTAGGCAGAGGTGCACTAATGTAGGTTTCGGTCCCATGTTATAGGTGGCGAACCAATTTTCACTATGCAGGGTGCATATCCAGACTCCGAACTGCTACTGAGAATTTCATAGACATACCCAATAACACTTTGCTCGACCTGGGAATCGAACCTAGGTCCTCTAGCGTAGCAGTCGCGCTTAGAACCACTAGACTAATCAGGCAGTCTAATAAGCAGGTAGGTGTCTATAACTACAATTAAGTATAATCGCTATTTATCGATTCACCTTTTTAAATAGGTCTAAGTATATTTTGTAGAAACATAAACATATAATCTGTAATCTGAAAAACCACTGCAGAAATTGATTGTATTCTTATCTACAACCATATTTCGCTGGCAAAATAGAAAAACTGCTATCAATCAATCACACAAGTACCTATGTACTTGCCAGCTCTCACTTTTCAGTTGAATTCTGACTGCTACGAAAACTTGTAACTGCTACGATCAATTCCGCTGATAGCCATGTAAATCATAATATTCAATTTAGGTTCCTACATTACATAAAATATTTTTTTTATTACTTAAAATTATTTTAAATACACCTCCCTAACAACCAGCAAGAAAATTTATAATCGTAAAAAGTATGAACACATAGATAGCCTTTTATGTATTTATCGTGTCCCACTGAGGCTGAAGAAAACATGGTAACCACAGCTTGACATCACTTTCAGTTGACGAAATTATGATTTCTTCTGCGTTATCACACTAACAGATTTCGAAGAATCCCCGATGAAACCGCGATACCGCCGACAATGCGTGGCTATGAGTGCTCAAGTAGCAGCCTATTGCGGCCCGATATGTAACTGTGGCCATCTGCGCATCAAGTAAATCTCGTCTGATGGGAACGAGGACGTTTCAATTAGGACTGAGTTTTTCAATATATACTCTAAAGCGAGTTAAAATTTGCCAAACTTGCTTTATTGTGTGGGAGCTACAAATTTTGCCCATAAACAGTTTGTTCGAAATAAGTAAGCCGATCGGAAGTTGTCTGCAAGTGGTTTAGAAGTGGTAAATTTTAATAGAAAGAGTGGGTGTAAAGATAATTAGAGTCGTATATGTTTCACATTTCTAATTATTTTGTTTAATAATTTCGATATTTATGTATTAAAACACTTAATTAAACGATTTTATCACCGCGGTAGTTCGGAACGGGTAACTTCCGATCGGCTTACTTATTTCGAACAAACTGTACTTACTTATTTCTATGATAATAAAGTTTCAGGTGTTGCCAGCCTGCAACGATGCTAAGAATTTAATATTCTACTGTGCTTACAAACGTAGGCCGCAGTTAACAACTACTAGCGACGTTGTCACTGTTTACTGACACTTGTTACTCGATAGTTTATTTATTTTGCCTTATTTACGCACACAAGTACGATTCAAGTACCACCCACCAAATTCAACAATCCTTTTCAGGATTGTAGCATTTTAGAAAGTTCATTTCTGGTTTATTCGTCTCCTAATAATCGTGGTCCTATATAAAAAATTAGAACTTCATGAAAAGCTAATTTCATATGTCTACAAACCAATTCTATTTATGTCACAATTCAAAAACAAAATAACCATACAAACCTACACATCATTGACTTGATAAGTAGATAGGTACCAACACGCGCGTGGATTTGTTACGAGCCGGTGATAATTATTATTGGCCGACAAATCTTCACTTAAGGGAACCGTTACTCGTGTTTTGTTGCAGTGAAAACATTCATTACTTCATTTGCATACAATGGTCTGGTGCCAAAAAATATTGGAGTGTAAACGCTTACCATGAACGCTTTATGAAAGTTCTCTTTAGATTTATTATTATGAATACTTATATGTATACTATGACAACATAACACTAGTTATGTATATGTAACTGTGTAGGTTGTATGCTGTGTATGCACCTAGTACCCATGTATATGGCAGTTCAACTAAGATAAATGTAGCTACGACTTTCGGTTGACATTTCAGCAAGTTGTAATGATAGAATTACCTAAACGAATTACCTTCTTGTTTTTACTACCGGCCATATTAAAACTTTACTAGATCAGGTCTCCTTCGTTTTCCTAATCCTAGTAGAAAAATCTCATTAATTAACTGCCTAGGGCAATAATAGGGTTTATAGGTATGTTCTACCTCGCGAGGCAAGACCCTTTGAAGGGGTCCTGCTGACGCTGAACCACCATGTTACGGTCGTGGCGATTATCACGAATCCCATGGACTTGACTATAGGGCAAGGTAAGTGCGATTTCTAGTAGGTACGAGTCCAACATATTGCCGGTAGATCTCAAAGCATTTTCTTGTTTTCCTGTTAAAACAAGATTTAGTTAGCGAATTCCAGGGATTTGGGGTTTTAGGTCTTATCTTTCAGCATAAGATAAGATCTTATCTACTGATTTTTGTGCCTACCATTTAATATTTTCCTTTTGCTAGCCAAACAGATTTGTAAGTACCTTTTTAATATTATGTTGATAGAAGTAATAAATTCAATAATACCTGCTAAAAACAATATACACACGTTCGTTCGCAAAACAATATATTAAACAGGTCTGCCAAGATGCCCCATTCACATTTGGACCTGCTATTAATTCATATAAAAAAATAAACCGTAATTAAATCGGCCATTGTGATTCCTACGTGTGTATGCAAATGTACTTTTTATTATTTGGTTCAGATGCAACAATATGGAAACCGATTTATTGTTACTCTATCTCAAGCGAAATGAATGTAACAGTTTCTGAAGTCCAAACATGTTTAATCTACTCGCTATTTTATTTCAATTGTAGTACACAAGTATATTGTTAAAATACACTAAGCTAGCGTAATAAAGCGTATAATGACACGGAAGAAATATAATAATTATAATATAATAATATACAAGCGAAGTAAAGCCGACTCCATAGTTATCAAGCCCTCTTGTAGGACTTTCGAGCGTTCGATCTGGTGATGGTCGATAAACATATTTCGGCACGGAGCTCTCTTGACGCAGATAGAGTGAACTAACGGAGCTTTTGTAAACGCAATTGTTTTAAACTATTAATTATAACGATAGTGGCACGAACAATACATGCACTAAGTAACAATGAAACCGGAAAAATCTTTGCACTAATGTAAGGTTTGACCTCTTAAACTTCATGCCATGCTATAAATTATGGCCACGCGTCTTGTCTTTCGCTACCTACGTAATTATTAAAGCATACGAGTATTTCATATACGGTCCGTGGTTGATACATTTTATTTTCTTAGGTATTTAGGTGAATAATCATTTCAATCTTCATCTTCTATACCATATTATACGACATGTACCTATATCATGTTACGTAGGTATAGCTACCTCTTTTCGTTCGGGACAACTTCCGCTTTCGTTTTATTTATTTATATCAAGTAAGCACCTGTAGGCTCGCTTTCATAATATACAACTTCATAAAATTTACGCAAATGAAATGACAACTTTCACCTGTGACGAGTAATATTACTTGAACATCCTTTTTTAAAAGAATTGCGTCGGTTGGAATAACTTTTTATGTCCGTCATAAAATCATAACAGCAAGTGTTGTTATTGTAGGTTGTGTTGTGTATGTGCTATATCGTTAAAGATTAGGAGTGTGGGGCGCAATGATTCGGTTTCGCGGGCGGAAACGGGCGCGCCCACGCGCAGGTCAGAGCAGTGACCCCGGAGCTCACCTCAGCACCGGCACCGGCGCACGCGGCGCACAGCGGCGGCGACGCAGCGGTGGCGCGGGCGCAACTCTACTGCATGCTTCCATCTTCATTGTTCCACCTCCCGACCTGTGACGACACTTACTTGTTACGCGTCTGGTAGATACTTATGTAGGATAAACAAGTATACCTGCATACCAATAAACATGCATACCTGCTACATTAGTCACTTTATTAATGATTATTCTACGTATAATTTAGTGGTATTCCCTGACTTAACCACGAAAATATTGAAAATATTGTAATGTACTTATTTTGTTCGTTGTCCTTGCTAGTTTTCTTCATCTGCTAGCAAAATATATTTGCAGGAATTAATTTGCAGAGGGATTACTATAAGCCAAATCATAATTATATTTCAGTGAGTGACATTTCAGTGACAACCTTATAGAATATGCAGTTTACTTATTAACGATGACAATAAATTTCTCTTGTACCAAATGAACTGAGCTAAAAGCCATAAGCACACATTTATCGTCATGAGTTATTCGGTGGTTCGCACTGTCATCTACGTTCGTCCCAGTCATTCCATATTCATAAGTCGTTGAGTAAATCAGCTGTACAATGTCCGTCCACGTCGCGCCGGGTTAACAGATAGGAAATTGCAACACTAACCCTACAATTCATACACTATGTACGGATAACCTATATGCATGCTACGAATACACACAAATATACTTATATCCGATCTTATAACACATTTCATTTGTTGTTAATAATAATACAATACTCGTAATTTTAAGAAAGCGATTAAATTTTCGCCTGGGTATACAAAGATCGCACGATATGGAACGGATAAATTACCTTTAGTAATTAGAAACACCAATAGGGCAGAACGGCCATCACTGCACAAATTACACCTGCGTTACTAATACGTCTGGCACTGATACATCTTCTCGCGAGCAATTCTTTACTCCTAACCGTGTTCAAATTGTGTTTATTACCACCATCTGTCACTGCGGTAATGACGAACGCGTGATACCTGCCTGCCGCCGCCGCATCAAACAATTAATTAGTCGCTTTGAGGAACTTCAACCTAATGATTGTAATAAGAAATGTTACATAAAAAAGTTTCCTCTTGTTAAATTTGAATACTTTATACATAATTACTTATCATTAAGTGCTTGCTGGAAAAATGGAAGAGAGGGCCGATTTAACCGTTACATCATAAATTCGTTTACTTCGAGCAAAAATCTCTTACATATAAACATCGAACCGCGTAAACCGGAGCATTACAATCAATATTTTCGTTTAAGCTACAGTTCGGATCTTGATTTATGGATGTGCGGTTTAAACCTGCGCCTGCGGTATTATTAACAAGTTGTAAATCATTGATCGGAATTAAGACCACGTTGAACTGAATGTTCAGAATTTGTTGACGAAGTCGACAATAATGGCTGAGATATGTGGCTAACTTACCCCGAATGGTAAATGTACAGCCGTACAGTTAAAATATACTCGTTCTATATACTAAATATAAATATAAGTAGGTTTGTACATAACTGTCTCACAGCTGAGCATGGGTTTTTCCGACAATGCAAGGGCATAGGACCAGAGATCATCACGCTGGCGTAAGCGCGCGTAGGCAGAAGCGTTTCCATTGTGACTTAATTATATAGATATCATTCGATTATATTTTTGGATTAGAAACACTAATTAGGTACCAATTGTAATCAAGATAAAGAATTTCTAGCCTTAGCTACGTAAGGTTCGACTTACGAATAACCTTCACGAAAATGTGACCACGAGTGGGCTATATTTATAAGTATTACTACAATATACCTAGATGTAGCCATTGCACCGATGCAATATTAAAATACTTAGGTACTTGTAACTATAAGCACATGTATGGTATAGCAGGTATACGAAATCAGCGATGATTGTTGGAGCAATATTGAAGAGCATTATGGGACACGCGGCGACGGTGGGCGGCAAGCGCAAATGCATCACGCGCGATAATGAACCAACTCGTGTGCACGACTGCGCTGGCGCACTCACACGTAATCCACTATCCTCACCTCGCAGAATCGTGCGCGGTGCAACGCTCACCGTTACCATATAAAACAACCCTCCCTATGATATTTGGATAAACTACTCCTTAGCAAGTGCAGTGGAAAAGTTCAAGCAGCAATTGATCGCAATAAATAGATACTAATTGTTACTTTCACTGTTACTGATTATCGAACACTTAAGTAATTATGTATTTTCAAGGCTAGGTAAGTAGTTAAACGTAACTTTGAAATAAAACAATCGAATAGATTATATCTCACCGTTCAATTTTGTCATATATTTTCTAGACTAAAGTTACTTAGCAGCTACCTAAAACTCCTTTGCCACCTAACGTACCTACTGATCCCAGTGTTTTAATATAACTAAGAAATATTATTGATACTGTAATAGCCCATTCCATATTTTACTCGTCCAACTATCTCAAGTACATTTTATAGTATCCATATTTCCACATGGTAAACTATAGTACCTGTTGAATGCATTTCCAGGACAAAGTTGCAGTGAAAATGGACGCCATTTGTGAACAAGACAGGATCTCGGATTTCTTAAACTGGCACCTCCCACGTGGTGTCTTGTGCCCTTAACCTTTGCAACGACCGTATCGCGGTTTATGCGCCTTATAATGCGCTCTCCTTACAGGCTTATACGGTTGCGAGTTTTGTCTAAATTCGGAGCAGTTCTAGGTATGCAATTAAGGAAAAAAAAAACTTTCAGACTTTATTGCAGGTCTACATCACGGTATGCTTTACGATAATATAAAAGTGCAAGATTCGATTTCCCTTAAGTTCTTTCATTTTACTCATCATTGATGGATCGAGATCCCATTCGAGTCTTGAGCAATTAATGATAAATCAACATCATCAAAACATAAAAAAAATTGCGTTTAAAAATATTCGAAGTGAACAAGTTGTTTTTTAAATGTTAAGAATTGTGTCGAAAATTATATAGGTACCTACCACTTATCTCTAGATATAAGGTAGATACTTTTACAAGAAATACCTTACCCGCCATACCTATGTGTTTTAGTATTTTTTTTCTATAATGAATATACCTACCATAAGTGGGAACCTACCTCCTTAATTTTCTTTCGTTTTCTGTCTCGTCGAAATACGAGTAGTGACACTGGAACAGATTAACCATGAAAATCTTTATTAAAGTAACTTCAGTGTTATGAACATTGACATTATAGTCATCAAGAAGTTACCTATAATATCTTGGAGCGTAATACAAAACCTCAGTGTTAAACCCAGGGACATTTATTGATAAATCACTAGGTAATTTTACAAGCAATCAATTGCAATAGCGTAGCGCACAAGTGTTCAAAGTTTGATCTCGTATTTAAGTTTAATGCTATAGCGTTATCTGAGACCGATCCGCGACAATCGCGCGCACCTGCGCTGCGCCGCGCCGGCGCCGACGCCGACGCACTTTCAAAAAAGGCTTACGTACGGACATAGTAACCTAACACTAGCCGTTTGTACCTAATGTTTGTGCTGTTTTTGGCCAATCATATAAACAGATGTAAGGAAAGAAATGTCGATGAACGTTTGAAAAGTCAGTAAGTAGTCTGAGGTAAGATCAATGTTTGCTTAATAAGTTTATTACTCTTTTGGAAGCAAGAGGTATCTACCTAATAAACAAACTCATTATCCGCATAAAAAGTATGTTTACTTACATAGTACAGATATAAGTTTCTTTACTATCATTTTTTTTATCTTAGGATTGACCCGTTCAAACTAACTAGGTACCTAATAATTGTAGAATAATATGATCTATGTCATAATAAAGTTGTCAGTGACAGGGTAATCAGTAGTGAAGGTTAAGTGAAATATTTCGTTTAGTTGTGTCGAGTCTCCCACGCCATTGGATTCAATTATGGAGGAAAGGCAGATAGGTCGGCGCGCGAGTGGTCCGCTCGTGACCCGTAAATTGGAACGGTCCGTCGCACGCCCTTGTCGCACCTCGGCCACGGCGTGGCAGCGGCCATCGTATCGTTGTCCCGCAACACACACCGATACATATTGTAACGGCATCCAAATGATCCAAATCTATATCTCTACAACAATCTAACACCAATCCTTTTCACGCATATTCTCCTATATTGAATGCACTTGATCTTTGTGATTATGGGATTTCGTTCAGAATACTATTTGATAGAAATACAAATTAGCATGACATGGTATATACCTATATATATACCTATATTAGTAAAATACTGTTCGGATTCAGCTTACTATACAATGCAACTCTACTTTCATACAGCCATATTCGTTAAAATTAGTAGGTAATAGAATTACCATATTGCGTAGACTTTCTAACTCAACTAAGTAAACTGGTAATACATTTATTAGACCGCTAAGTTAATAAAGTAGGTTAAGTTAGTAAGGTATCGGGCAACACTAACAGGTGTGCACGCCGTATTTGGGCCATAATGTCTCAAACAATGGTTGGTCGGGCTAGGAGTCAAGCCTTAACAGAATTTCAAATCATAACTATTCTTATTTAAACGTGTTCAAATTCGTTACCTCTCCTATCTAACGTTTGTAACACTGTGTTGTTATAATGAGGGGATATATCGTACACGACGTAAATACACCTATTTTAGGGAATGTGTAGGTAGTAGATTTCTATTTAATTGTCTACTGAATATTTCCGTTCCCATTATGGGATTGGTAACGAATTACATCCAACAACATATTAACTGAGATCATGATGATTCAATTGAACAATAGTATGAATCATCTATTTCATTTGTTTGTACTAAATCACCCAACTACGTCTTCTACATCATTCTAATAATTTAAGAAATGAAGTCAGGGCATAAAATATAATGACATAATGACTTTCTTATGAACTTCTCCTTCACAAAGTTTTCCTTGATGCTTGCAAGTAAGTAGCATATATCTAGTTATTGTATTTTCTTTAATAAGTAAGTAGTAAACACTAGATTTTCCTGAGTATATCGATATTGCCCGCAAAATTGGGTCCGTGAAAACACTAATATGAAATGACTCGAAAATAATTGGGGGAAGGCAATGAGGATGATAAGTAAACCTATCATAATGATGTCCTGAAAATTCGGACTTCAGACGTCATCAATACTAAGTCACTGGGCATTTTGACTGCACTCTAATATGCCAGTGCAAGTACGTTTACTGCTGTAGCTACTACAGCAGTAAACAATGAACACTCTTCCTTATTTCGTATAATAATGTATATAATGATTTGGAGGCTTTGAAATGCCTGTCAAAAACAGGGATTTGAAAGTCTCTAAAGCATTTATTGCACCAACAAGACTTTTGCTTGACTGTCCATACTCGACGGCTCGAAGTATTTGGTAACAAAAGATAATACACTCACATAAGTAATAAAAGTAATATAGGCGAGTGTAAAAACCGTATAGTTATGTAGGTATATTTACGGAAATGTCGTGTGATTATTATTATAGCGTTTAAAACAGGGTATTTAAGTTTAAGTAGACATTATTCTTGTTTTGTTTAAAGTTATGATTGCTTTAATTGTCGGCTCTGAGCTACTGGCGCGCGGCGGTTAGCGCATTCTTTTTAGCAAATTTCCCAAGTACGCTAATGTTGCTTGATTAAATAAGAATGCAACAGGTCTCGGAGTAGCTACGGAATAGAGATGCACATGTATTTTATTAATTTACAGACTTTTACCTATAGGATAAGACTACCTCATTTTTTTGGTCTAGTAATCATAGCTGCTGAGCGCGATCGCCCCCTATTATGTAGATTTGCTGTTATAATTTGTATTTATACATATAAAAACATACTTACATTGTTTCAATTACTTACATTCATTTTAAAGAAAGGAAGATTGCGTATCATAATACCTCCTAGGTATATTTTACCTACGACGTTTCAAAAAACAGTTGCAGCGCGCTTACATATTGTTCTAATTATCTTCACTTGAGTCACAGTCACAGGGCTATTGTTCCGTAGTGCAAGACTGTATTTTTTTTAAGAAAGAAAGAGAATATAGTTACATACAGAATGTAGTTTAATTGAAGTTCTATAAATATGATAGAAAGATATAGGTACAGAAAACTTTAAGGAAGGAAAAAATCAATCTCAGGCTAGTCGTAGCGTCCTTCTGAAAGCTCCAGACCGACCTACCGAAAACGCTGCCCGTGATGTCGATATTCTCTTCCCCATTCCAGTTTAAATGTGTTTCAGTATTTCATACACAGCTATAAACTAAATAAAAACCACAACCATTGTCAGTGTCTGAAGAGACATTACTTATGGTAACTTAATAATATTTCTTAGCCGACAAAACTTATAAATAGATAATATGGATTATCCAAGTAAACGAGTCATAAAATGTCAATTAAGTACTAGTGCCGCTCTATCGGTTACGGTCGGCATAGCGCGAGGCGGCGCGAGGCGGCGCGAGGCGGCGCGCGGCGGCCAGCGGTCGCGTGCCCACTACCAATTAGGTATTAAGTAGGTATACCGCTTCAAGAAAGTAGAAAAATTAAAATACTCTGAAACAAACATTTCATTTTCTTATACAAGTAGCTGGAGGGTGTTGTTCGGATTGGGATACTATTGGATTGGATACTAAGCTTTTTCATAGTTTCGTAGCTTAGCACATGATGAAAACGTGTTAAAATTTTAGGATGACATTACTTATATTTCATCTTCATGTTAGTTTCGTAAACGCTACCTTCGGAGGTATAATCTCCTTAAATAACCTCAAACCGCAAACTGCACGGAGACTAGTAGGTATGTTCTACACTTCTTCATCTTTTATAATGTCAACAACTGTAAAAAACAACCCAAACTCAAAAAGCTCATAAACCTATAATAATGTATAGGTACCTACATATTACACCGAGGTTAGTGAATCTAAACAAATGTATTACGGACGACTCAAGAGATTATTAATTCTGCATTGTCATCGTAGAAAACGTTCACTAAGCCCTGCCTGCCTGCATAATAATAAGTATTTGTGTCTTAATTATGTTATCATTCAATGACGAGGTACCGAATGGGTCGCATTCATAAATATTTAAATAAGTACACGTTTATCAGAGCCGTCAAGTTGTTCGCGGAAAGCGGCAGGCGTGGTCGCCGGCTCTGCAGCTCCAGCGCGAGACCCTATTATACTGAGCCCATTGTTCCCCGCGTGCTGGGATCGACATTGCATTTAAAGACGATTTTCACATATCATCTTTGATACATTGACATAAATTTATAAGCGTCACCGCTAACATTTAGCCGTAACCGTAATAACCTTTGCCTGTCCCACATTCAATCGCAAAAATAATTACATCAACTTGTTGCACACTGAAGATAATGAAGTATGAGTATCAAAGTAATTGAAAGTAAGTATTACTCAAAAGGTACTGCTTACAATGTATGTTGTCAAAATAAAAGGACGTAATTTATGGAAGTCGAACTTCGTACATATAATAAATGAATCGACGCAATAAAAAATTATTCACATCGTCAACTTTCCCTTGATACTCGTGTCATACATATTTAACAATACGAATTTTCTCAAAAACAACGGTCTAAAAAATTACATACACCTTTTTCATGAAGTTGTATAAAACCCATTTAAATTAAAACAATAAGCGACGTATTTGCTGTTGGCACACACACTAATGCTGACCTATTAAAAAGATCATATCTTACGCGTGCTCTACATCCGTAGAGCTTCTGATCGTCAACGTCACTTACAATCAAAGATGTTTTGATTGTCCGAGTTTAATGTAACGAGTCAAATAATTGAAAATGGTAACGGTGTGATTTATGCAAATCGATAGCTTGACGTTCAATTTAAACTGTGAGGCACGTTGCGCCCGCGGCGATCTCGCCCATTAGGCGCTTCGCAGGACACGCGCTGCCTCCCGCCTTATCTTGTGCATCAGACGTGTCCACAGAAAAACGCCACGCATCCGCTATCTGCATCGCATCGCATACAATATGGTCATGTTATTACCTTTCTCAAATTGATAATAAGTAAATTTGCCTATAAACTCACTGAAAGAGAGATAAAATTAAAAAAATGATTTTTTAAAGCAATAACTTAATTTTTTCATTCAATTACAAATACTCACTGTTAAAATTATTCCAAAAAAATGTACATTGCAGATCTAAAACACTCGTAACTTTCATGTTTGACTCGTTTCCTGTAAAGATATACCTACCTACATTATAATATTACTAACTCCATTGTGATTTATTCAAAACTACTGCTTCTAATTAATTTGGACCGACGAGACTCACAACAGCTACGAGCAAGCACTTACAGTGTCACTGAGTCATCTACTTGAGTGAAAGCGGCGCACAAATTTCGATCAAGATACTAAAATCGATAGCACCTGACAATCAACAATAAATCACATAGATCGATACCACATAAACATATCACACATCACTGTATGGCCTCGATAGATTCTTATACCAACAATGCTTCGGTATACCAAGAAAACACTCGAGAGTGGTAAAAGAACGAGCAGTCAGATACTACAATAGCTTGTTGGATAGCCGCACGTGGACAAAAGGTTAAGTGCCATTGAAACCTTTACTCAGTTCATTATATTTTGTTTACGGACTACACCCACGCTGTGCTTAGAGCTTTCAACTAGTGCAGCCATTCAATACGCTACATTCGGTTCAAATTGAAATTCGATTCCATTTTATTGACTGTAGATTAAGTCCTTCTAACAGTCTCACAGTACTACGGTACTACTTACAGCCGTTATAATGTCTTAAATTCATTTCAACCATCATCACAAAAGTTGATTTCCAATGTACCTACAGCAGGTACTTATATAAATATAAATCCTTTAACTGTATCTACACATTTCATCACACTTTAAGAAGATTACTCATTCAGATATTCACAATAGTTGTTAATAGAGCACCTAGCAAAATGTGTGGAACTTACCAAGCAATTGACAGAAGTGACAGAACCTTGTTTGTTTAATTGAGACCTACTTCCAAACAGACGTTGCCAATACCTTGACACGTGGGTCATTCACTGAGTTTTTTGCTTTTTAAATGCGTAGGTGCGAAACTATAGTTGACTGACGCAAAATCGAAGCACAATAATTCACCTTTGAACTTTTCAAAATAAGAAGGTATCTTCGATTCAAGATTATTTTAACGAAGTCGTCTGTGTTATTTTTTAAACAGCAATATTAACGGCAACCTGCAAGGCTAGCCAGTAACTGCTGAACTCTAATTGCGGGTTCGATTCCCAATCAAATATTTATGTAGCTTCCAGTTGTTCCTGGTGTAGGTGTGTGAAATACCATAGGTACCGTGACGCCTGTATTCCCCGAAGAGTTAGCACTAAGAACCACTAGAGTAATGAGGCAATATGTTAAATTGTGTTTAAAAACGCACTCACGAAATCAATACAGCATAATACAAAAAAATACATATGTTGAACGTTCTTTGAAAATCCTACTTCCTCCTAATCCTACTTCCTATCCTACTTCCTACTATCCTAATATTATAAATGTGAAAGTTTGTGAGGATGGATGGATGGATGGATGTTTGTTACTCATTCACGCAAAAACTACTGTACGGATTTTGATGAAACTTTACAGAAATATAGCTTATACATCAGAATAACACATAGGCTACAATCCACAAAGATTTTGTATAATTTTGGCCATATTGTTACGATAAGTATCAAGTAAATCGGAAAAAATCCTGCCTTCTGAGAGCTATCTTGGCGTGCGCTGCCTAAACCGTTGGAGTTAATAATGAAGATAATGTATCGTGGGATTGTTTGTCTTAAACAGTTCTAAATAAAAGCCCGCGACAGTATATATCTACCTTTTATGTGGAAGGCAATATATCCCAAATTATACGTAGCTTGCTCACATGTTTTGTATTCGGAAAATCTACATGTTTACGCTGAACATAACAAATCATGTAACATAGTTTACAGGAGCATATTGTAGTTAAATAATTTAATCTGCTGAGCCGTTTGTGATGAAATTTGATATGGATAGTCTGTAGCCTGAGGAAGGATATTGGCTACTTTTTATGAACAAACCGATCTGTTACCGATACCGGTGGGTATCGGTAACAGAGCTCAAGCTGCCGGTGGTCAGGACTCCAGTGTAAGGAGCCTCCTGCATTGAATACCGCCTTCCGCATCAAACCCTTGACCTAGCCGCCTAACGAGAGCCTCCTCAGATGTAAGTCCAGGCTCTAGTAGTGTCGCGCTGGGATGTCTACATGCCAGCATGAATGGGTCGGCTCTACCGGGGAAGTCCCACAAAATATCGACCACTAATTCCTCCCTACGTCCCCTTCCTCCTCCATTTCTGCTTCCCCTCGCCTTTTCCTTAAATAGGCGCGGCAACCCATCTGCAACTCCTTTGGTTTTCCAGATGTTCATGGGCGCCGATGACTACCTACCATCAGGTAGCTGACCTGCTCGTTTGCGGAGTTATCCCAAAAATTAAAAAATATTTATTATTTGTCATAAGTTCAATAGCTAAATGAGCAGGGTAACTATAGGCTTATAAGATCGAACTAACTTAAGTAGGTACCTAGTGACGCCCGACCCTTTTGCAACGGTACTGCGTGGAAAACTGCGGTGGCTTTGGTTGGACGAAAAAATGAATTGGCGTAAACACATTGAACACACTATAAAAAAGATAAATCAGTACTTACCACTATGCTCTACATAATTTAAATAAAATTGCAAATCATGAAACGGTCATGACCGCCTACCATGCATACGTCACCTCAACATTACGCTATGGTATAATATTTTGGGGAAACTCACCAGATCGAGAATTAGTTTAAAGAAATGTCTACGTGCGGTATGCCGGTTGCAGGTTACAGATAGTTGTAGACCGTATTTCATTATACTTAACATTCTAACCCTTCCATGCTTATATATATTCGAGGTAGCCATTTTTATTAGGAAACATTTTGAAATATTTGAAACGACCAACAATAAACGTCCTAAGAACACACTTCGCATTAAACCACATAAAACCGCACTATACTCAAAGAGTTTTCTGGGCATGGGTCCGAAAATTTTTAATAAACTGCCAAAAAATATAAAAAATACAGATAATGTTCATAAATTTAAGAAAATGCTTTCAGACTTCTTACTTAAAAAAGCATACTACTCTGTGAAAGAATATTTGGATGATAAAATGTAGGTATGGTCTATAAATGTTCTGAAATTGTATTTTTTTTTTATATATGTGTTATTAGTGTGTGTATATTTGTTAATGAAAGTAATTTGCAATTTCCATTTTATAGTTTTTTAATGATATGTAACCTCTAATTTTTAAGTTCAACATTTGTATGCCCTTCAGGGTCAAACATAGTGACACAATAATATAATATTCCACCAAGTTTGTAACTACTAACCTATGTTTAACAAATAAATTATTTGATTTGATTTGATTTGAAAAAAAACCTACCTAGATACCTAGTATTAAGCAATAAATAAGTTGATATCGGTTGCAAGATGCGCTTTTCAATAAACCTCCTTTGTTGGTAACATGGACAGGCGACAAGTTCGAGGTCAAACGTCAATCTCATCTCAACGAATCTTGAGAAACTGTTGTTGAATCCAAATAATTGCAATATACCTTATTATATGTTGGCTACTTCTTAAAAAAATTATGATAGTTAGCTTTTATATGAAAAAAAAATATGATCATGACCTTTTAGATGCGTTTGTAAATCTTAACTTTCATCATAATAATCATACTTACATTGCGACCTTATTGATCGACAATAATCCAGAAAGTCGCAATGCGACTGTCGAAATTTAGATGGAATGATTCAATAAATAGGGTGTTTGGTGCATCGTTTGCCAAATGGAAATTGCCGATAGAAGAGGTCATTAGCTATTTCTTCAGGCCCAATAACTAGCTCCTTGTCACACCGGTTTTTTATAACAATTTTTGAAACTTTATTTGGAAAAAATCTAGATCTGAACAGTAACGCTTCAATTTAAAAAAATCGAATTAGCATAACGTTTGAATTTCATTTTAATGTTGATGTCTACTCTTGTATGGTTCTATGAAATTCAAAATTACTTGCTAATAACATCTAGTTCCTTTTTAAAAACCTCACAAACTTTTTTGAAAATAACACAAATTTAATTAAAACTCAACTTAAATATGCTTTAAACAAATAACTAAAAGCGATTGGGATCTTCGAATTCTTTTAAAATGTTCTCTAGTCTGTCCCCTTTCCAACGCAACGGTACGCCATATGCCAAAAAAACTTTTATAAACTTCACTAATTCGCTAAATGTTTAATCGAGACACATCAGGCTGATATTCGATATTACGGTAAGTATCACTAGTTTTCGTATAACATGCTTTAAGTAGTTAGATAGTGTTATCTGAATCTTACGCAATCTCTAATTCCTTTCTTACATAGGGAACTAACTATCCTGGAACATGAAATAAAAATAATAATTAATAATTACCTAATTACAAATTTAGTTTAAATTGTCCGAATTGCTATGCACGCGCGACATCTTCGGAGAAAGAACTTGATTACGCCACGGAAGTTGAAGCTAGAGCTTTCGTCACTATCAAAGTAGAACTACGTTTACGCACCACTACAGTCAGTTTAAGATGTTGCGTGTGCATAATATGCAATTAGAGTCGGACAGTTTGAACAATTTTT
The DNA here is from genome assembly GCA_958496365.1 of Subacronicta megacephala. Lineage (NCBI taxonomy): Eukaryota > Metazoa > Arthropoda > Insecta > Lepidoptera > Noctuidae > Subacronicta > Subacronicta megacephala. The sequence goes on along the minus strand of OY292515.1, from coordinate 9,084,795 downwards.
TTATGTAATTACGTTCTTACTTTTTTTTATGGGATAACTCGCCAAACGAGCAGGCACGCTACCTGATGGTAAATTGTGTTCGTTGCCCATAGACAATTGCAAAACCAAAGGAGTCGCAGATGCGTTGCCGAGCCTATTAAAGGAAAATGGAGGGGAATGAGAAAAGGAGAAGGCAGGGGACTGAGGGAGCAATTGGGCCTCCGGCGCTTCACACTCACCGGACGAAACGCAACAGTATGCATACTGCTACTTGTCGTCGATATTCTGTGGGAGGGTAGTACTTCCACGGCCGTGCGAACCCATCCATGCTGGCATGCAGACATGCCAACGCGACACAAGTACTACTTACTACTACTTTCTTAGTATATTTTTTTTCATGTTCGAGGAAAGTTAGTACCCTATGTAAAAAAGATATGAGACTGCCTAAGAGTGAGATAACACTGTCTACCTACTTAAAGTATGTTATGCGAAAACTAGTGCTACTTACCGTAATATCGAATTTTCAGCCTGATGTGCCTCGATGACACATTTAGCGAATTAGTGAAGTTAATAAAAGCTTTCCTTTAATAATTACTTCCTCAGTAAAGTTCAGTACAACACCGAAAAGGCCCCCCTAGATTAAAGTATGGACTCGAAAACGCAGACTGGAATAAATTTAAAACGCTTGTCGATGCTAAAGTTGCTGAGCTCCCGCAAATTACTCAGGGTGGAGAAAGTGATTGCTCAACAGCTTTAGCGATGTGCTTAGTAGAAGTAGCAGACCAAGTTTTCCCTCTTAAAAAAAATCCTTGTGTTAAAATTCCTATGCCCCCATGGTGGGACTCTTCGTGTGCTGATGCAGTTAGGAAACAAAAGGAAGCTGAAAAAAAATATGCTGAGGACATGTCAGATGAAAATTTGGAAGGCCTTAGAGATATTATTAATGATACACGGATTTTTCTCAGAGATAAGAAACTTCTGGGGTGGAGGTCATTCTAGTACATGCCCGTCTGAAGTTTGGCGCAGTATTAAAAGATTTAGAAAAGCCTTTAATGATACTCCTTCCTTTACACAATTACCTACCTCTTTCTCTTCGTAACAGTTTTCTTGACAAATTAGCTCCAGCATCAGCTCCAGAGTATGATCAAATTTACCCTAACTGTACTCTGTTAAATATTGATAATCATTCATCTTTGAACGCTCCCTTTTCATTGTACGAATTGAAAGGAGTACTATCATGCTTGAAAGACTCTGCCCCAGGAGAAGATGGTATTCCGTATTCGTTCTGTTCACACAGTGATAATACAATATCATATTATCTACAAATAATTAATTCTATTTTGGTTTCTGGAAATATTCCAGAATCCTGGCGTTCCCAAGAAATCTTGCCGATCCTTAAACCAAATAAAAATTCAAATGATATTGAATGTTGCGCTATCTTCGGTTCTTACCAACATTGCAGAACACTTAGTTAAAAATCGTTTAGAGTGGTATATAGAAAACAAGCAGTTACTAGCAGGCAGTCAGTTCGGGTTCCGTAAAGGAAAAAGCACAACTGACAGTTTAAGTGTATTTACCACTGACCTTCGCATAGCCTTTTCAAAAAACGAGTCGGTTGTTGGCGCATTTCTAGATATAACAGGCGCGTATGATAATGTACTTATATCTGTCCTTAAACGCAAGCTAATTAATTTAAACGTCCCTACTTTGATTATACGGTTTATCATAAATTTGTTATCAGTTAGATTTATTTCTCTTTTTTGCGGTGACAAGAAAATAACGAGGACAGTGTTCAAAGGCCTTCCACAGGGATCAGTTTTTTCACCTTTGCTTTACAATATTTATTCTTATGATCTAGAATCATCTCTACAAAAATCTGCTGATGTTTTACAATATGCTGATGACCTTTTAATCTATACTACTCACAATAACATCTCACATGCATGTAATGCTTTGACCGTCTCCCTAAGTCTTTTACAGCAATGGTTACAAATTAATGGGTTAAGTCTTTCAATAGAAAAAAGTACTGTAGTAGTTTTTACAAGAAAACGTAATATTCCTTTCCCAATTGTTACTTTTAATTGCATAAGCCTTCCTGTGAAAAATCATGTTAAATTTCTAGGATTGATTTTAGATAAGAAACTTTCTGGCAAACAACATTTTGACTTTGTAGTTGAAAAATGCGAACGTCAACTGAATGCTATGCGGTGTCTTTCTGGAGTATGGTGGGGGGCACATCCTTTTAGTTTAAAACTGTTATATAATGCAATAATCCGAAGCATACTTGATTATGGAACATTCCTCCTTGAAGATGGTAACAGAAAGGGTCTTAAAAAGTTAGATAGCATACAGTCGAAAGCTCTTCGAATCATTTCTGGAGCCATGAAATCAAGCCCGTTGAATGCCTTACAGGTAGAAGTAGGAGATCCTCCACTCCACCTGAGAAGGCAATTTCTATCTGACCGATTTTTATTTAAATCGATGCAGTTTTCTAACCATTTGCTTCATTCAAAATTATTAAATCTTTTTAATCTTATTCAAACTTCATACTATTGGCGGCACAAAGATATTCCGTGTTTAGTTAAAAGTATCAGGAAGTTTAATTCTATACCAGCGAGTGTACATAGGTCACCTACTCTTCCTTTATTTGAATGCAAAGCATTTGAACCCTTACTTGTCTCCCCTGTAGTGCATTATAATTTCGGTATAGAAAAAAGTGATGTAGGAGCTAACATAAAATTTAATGCTGCCGTTGGTGAAAACTGGAAAGATTGTCATGATATCTTTACGGACTCATCAAAGACACGGCCTAGTTGTGTGGGAGTAGGTATATTTCATTCTCAGTATAAAGTAATTCAGATGGTTAAACTTCCTCCTGAAACATCAGTTTTCACTCGGGAATGCTTTGGTTTGTTCAAGGCATTAGAGTACGTGTTAATTGCTAAACTTAAAAATGTTCTCATATTATGTGACTCTAGAAGTGCATTACAAACTATTGAAAAGTTTACATTTAAAATGAAACCCTTTTATCCCATCGTATTTGACATAAGAAAACAGTTGCACAAATGTATACTGAGAAACTACACGGTACAGTTTGCTTGGATTCCAAGTCACTCCGGAATCCAAGGAAACGAAAGAGCTGATCAATTAGCCAAACAAGCAGTGCAGAATGGTGACACATTCCCTTATAAAAAAATTGTCATGATCTTGTCAGCCTCCCTAAAGATTATCTTCCACATTCCTGGGAACTTCTTTGGAGTGAGAGCTCTCAAGTAAAGGGCAAGGTTTATGCCTCAATTCAGCCCTCAGTCCAAGTCAAACCATGGTTTTCTAAAGTAAAAGGCTCTAAATATATTACAAGCATGATAATTCGCATGCGGCTTGGCCACGTTTGTACTCCTTTCCACCTTGCTAGGTTGCATATTGTAGATAGTAATCTTTGCGAGTGTGGAGATGATGTTGGTACTTTAGATCACATATTCTTCTCCTGTTCCCGTCATGATCATTCATCCTTCCTCCGTTCTCTTGTTTCCCAAAATGTTTCCCTTCCCACTTGTGTTTCTTGTTTACTAATGAATCCCATTGAATATTTTACTTGTTATCTGCATTCTTGTTAAAAAATGATATAAAGATTTAGTTTGTGTTTGTTTACCTATATATGTATTTTTCCTAAAGAATAAAATACTTTCTTTCCTGAACCTTACAAAATTCCGTTACCTCTCCGATATTTTCCGTTAAAAATATTTCCCTACCTTTTATTACCCGAATTTGGCACAAAGATCAAACTAGTGCCACACTACAAAAAAAAAAAGTTTTTTTCTGGCATATGGCATACCGTTGGAAAGGGGACAGACTAGAATTTTTTTTTTAAAGAATACGAAGATCCCAATTTCTTTTAATTATTTTTTTACAGCAATTTTAACTTTAGTTTTAATTGAATATTTCTTATTTAAGAAACTTTGCGACGTTTTTAAAAAGGAACTAAATGTTATTAGCAAGTAATTTTGAATTCCATAGAACCATACCTACAAGAGGAGATGTCAAAATTAAAATGAAATATAAAAGCCACATTAATTAAATAGTCAAACGAACTTACCTGTAAGTGAAGTTCGACGGTAATTATACGAAGTTGTAGTATCGTCCGAAGATGGTTAAAGATAACAGGTGTAGTCCCGGTGTTGCCACTCACTGGCGCCACATAATTTTGAAGAAAATGAAAAAAGTGGAACGCGTCCTTATGCGCGCCCTCTGCGTCTGCAACTCGGTAGCTTCATTAAGTTTATAGTGGATATTATTATTGGTTTTACAACATGGGGTTCATATTCATGTCTCTACATGGTATGTGATGTTTGGGTAGGGTGGGAACCCACCATCTTCGGACGATACTACAACTTCGTATAATTACCGTCGAACTTCACTTACAGGTAAGTTCGTTTGACTATTTAATTATACTCGTTAGTAGTATCGTCCGAAGATGGTTAAAGATAACAGGTGTAGATGTTCAAAGACTTGTTGTAAAATCAATAAACATTTATTAAAAAAAAAACAAACAAATAAGTAAACAAAAAATAATCAAACATTTGCTTATTATCTTTAAGCTACTTATTAAAGGATGACTACTTCTTATCATTCCTCTCAACTTATCATCTGATAATAAGAATGACATTAGTCTTGTAATCATTAAAAAGAAGTATTCATAAACATTTATCTTTAATTTTAATGTTAACTGGTCAATATTGTGTGTACACCTCAGTTGACCAGTTTACAATATTATTGTTGGTATATTTATCTTAAGCTAATTTGACTTAGATAAAGAAAACAGTAATAATGATAATCAACATAATTTGGCTTATTATTGTTGTCTTAAATCTTTGATTAATCTAATACTTTTAAGTTCTTAATTATAATAATATTTATAATTAATTAGTCAGTGCTGGGTTGTAATTGGGTTAAACCTCTTAATTATCATTAATTTAAGAAGATAAAATTAAGTACTTATATTAAAGCCCTAGATTCAGCCCATTCATTTGGATAGATAAAAATATAATTATTAAGTATTATTATCGTTTTGTTACAATAGTTATAATAATAATTATTATTAAGGTCTTCAACTAACAGTTAGTATTGAAGATTGCTTCAGAGAAGCTTCTATTATTTATAATGGGTCTATTATAGAACCGAGCAAAGGTTGTAGACTCCCCTGTCCAGCCTGCCGTTCTTCTAATATCATCAATGTTAACACCCCTTTTATATGCTGCAGAGGTTGATGCATGTCGAGTACTATGTGCTGAGAATATGTTTATGTCTATACCACTGTCTTTCATGGTATTTTTGACCCAGCGGCTAATTGTGCTCGAGGATACGGGCTTGTATGGCTTTCTTGTGGAAATAAACAAGTTGTTACAGGTACGAAGATTATTTGTTAATTCGAGATAATGGATAACAGCTTTAGCTGGGCATATTTCTTTTCTATTTTTAAAAAACGGAAGGGTTATGAAGGGTTGATATCTATTTGGTCCTGAGGTTTTAACTAGTTTATCTATCTTAATAGTAATACAGTCTTCCTTAATTGTTATATTATTAATATTAATAAGTGATATTGTTTGGACTCTTTGGCCCGAGGCTAACATCAATAGAGTTACAGTCTTTTTGGTAATAATATTTAAGTTATTATGCTGTTGACTATAGTTATTTTCAATATAATTAAGTACAAGGGATACATCCCAAGTATTGTTGTATTTTGGTACTGGAGGTCTTAGTCTATAAAAACCTTTAAAAAGTCTCTTAATTTTATCATCTGTACCCAAATGTGCTCCTATAATTAAGGCCAAAGCTGATCTAAGAGAATTTAAACTGCCATATGGTAAACCTTCCTGAAACTTTAATGTAAAATATTTTATGACATCAGGTATGGCAGGTCTGTTAATATTTATATGCTGTGACTTACAGTATTTTGCCCATGCCACCACTGCAGGGGAATATTGATTGAGTGTACTCTTGGATAACGAATTTATCATAATTTCAACAGCTTCACTATTGATTCCAAAATTCATGAATGTTTGCCTGATAATAGTCCTGCCATCAATTTCAGTTTCTGGTAGAGTGGGTGTTTCAATCTGGAATTATGCAGGGTAAGTAGATTTTTAGAAGGTTGAAAAATTATAGGATTAGAGATTAGCAGTTTGTTATATATCGGGAACCATGGTTGTGTGACCCAGTAAGGTGCCACAACTATACCTACAGCTTTGTCTGTAATTATCTTTTCTAAGGATCTTAGTACCATAGAGAATGGAGGGAAGGCATAAAAAAGATTGTATTGAGACCAGTTCAGAGTAAAAGCATCTACTGCTTCTGCTCCTGGGTCTGGGTGCCAAGACACATATTGTTGGCACTTTGAATTAGTGCGTGATGCAAACAAGTCAATGTCAGGTTCACCGAGAAGTGAAATAATTTTTTCATAAAATGTGTCACCTATTTCCCACTCTGTATGACCTAACTCCTTTCTGGATTCGAAATCTGCTATTACATTTTCTTTTGTATTTATGTAAGTAGCAGTAATCCATAAATTTCTCAATTCGCACCATTTCCAGATATTTTTTGTAATTTTATGTAAATGGGGATGTTGTACCCCTCCTAATCTATTTAGGTATGCTACTGCAGTCATATTGTCTATTCTTAACAAAATTTCATAATTTCTTAAGTCCTTGGCAAAGCATTTTAATCCAAAGAAAGCGGCAATTAATTCTAGTGAATTGATATGCAGTTGAGTTTCATCATAAGTCCAGCGCCCACTGGCAGTTTGAGAGCCACAGGATGCTCCCCACCCAGTGGTAGAAGCATCTGTGAATATTTCTAACTCAAAGATATTCTTTCTAATTGGGTTTCCTGATCTGCCTATGTGGTTGGCCCACCATTGCAGATCTTGTAAGCATTCAGTATTTAGTGTTGTATTGGTTTCATAATCATAGTTATTACTCTTCAATCTAAGGTATTTACATCGTTCTAGTTCTTTGGTATAGAGAATACCATATCTAACAGCCGGACAGATTGAAACTAGTGTTCCAATAACTTTAGCTAAAAATCTTACTTTAATTTGTCTTTTATCTATTAATTCCTTTACTAGCTTTAGACAATTATTTCTCTTATTCTCTGTGATATCAATAGTCATATTGATAGTATTAAAAATTAAACCTAAGAATTTACATTCTTGTTTAGGGCTAAAAACACATTTTTCTTTATTAATTATGAAACCTAATTTTTCCAGTATATTTATTGTGGAATGCATATTCTTTAAGCATTGATTATAACTGTTTCCTATACATAGAAAATCATCTAAATATACTACAGATAAGAAACCCCTTTCTCTTAAATATGCTATGACAGGTTTCATAATCTTAGTAAATGTTAATGGAGCTGTGCAAAGCCCGAATGGTAAAACATTGAACTGATAATACTTCCCCTTGAACATGAACCTTAAATACTTTTTGCTACATTCATGTATGTTTATCATGTAATATGCATCTTTTAAATCTAAGGATACTAGGTAGTCATTTTTCTGTAACAGTTTACATACTGTTCGGTAATCTTCTAACTTAAAGTGTTCAGTTTCAATAAAGTTGTTTAGCTTTTTTAAATTCAGAATGAACCGGAATGAACCATTAGGTTTTTTGACTAGGAAAATATGGGAGCAGAACTGACCCTCTTCGGGTTCACAAATCTCAATTGCTTTTAATTTAATTAAGTTATTGATTTCAGAAGATATCTGAAGAGACTCTAACTCAGAGAAAGAGTTGTTAACTGGGGTATAATCCTGATATGGTTTGGTGTGAAAAGGGATCTTATATCCCCTGACCCAATCAAGTATAACAGAGTCTGTGGTGACTTGTTCCCAGTAACAGATGTGAAATTGAAGTCGACCCACCTGCAGGTTTATTTCCTTCTCCGCTGGAACTTCTTCTCCTCTCTTTTCTTGTCTGCTGCTGTTCTGCGTGGCCCCCCTGATGCTGAACTCTTCTTCACTTCCGTGCGAGGAGGGCCCCGCCAGTTTAAAGTCTTGTTTTTGGCAATTGTTCTAGACAACATAGTATTTTGTCTAGGGGTGGACCTTTTTGCAGGTTCTGACACTTTTAAGTCCCTGCCAGATTTTTGAACAGATTTTGCTGTTTTTATCTTTTCTGTGAGGTTTTCACCAAACAAGTAAGTATCTGGTTCAGATTGAAGCAAGAATTCCTTCATATCTTTATTTATGATAGACAGTAATAATGATCTACGCCCCCGTGTGTCTAGATATAATGAGTCACACAGGAGACGGGCTGCGTCATTAATCTTTTTTATTATATTCATCTTTTCATGATGTATATCTTTTACACACAACTGGAGTCCTGATCCTAGGCATGACAATGCTGTAGAGATCTGTTGTTGTCTGTTCTGTATAATTTGATCTCTTTTTCTTGATGATTCATTGACGGCTGCCTTTACCTCCGGGTTAAGCTTTGGTGGTTTCATCTGATTTAAGTTTATGAATGGTGGGTTTTCTTTACCAATTATATCTTTTTCCTCCTTACTTAATCCTTTTTTGAATATAATATCCCACCTTTGAGCAATCTGTTTGTGAAGAGATTCTCCTAGCTTTTCCGTTGATGGAGCTGTACCCAGTATTTCCAATACATTATCATCTAGGTTAACCTCCTGAAGGGTTTCTGTCTCAACATCTAAATCTACTAGGTTGTCAATTGGTTCTGTGTTTTCATTGGGCTCTGGGTGAGTACATTGGTATGTTTCTGGAGGAATATTTTCGATATCTTCTTGTACCACTGGTGACTCGTTGACTGGGGTTATAATACCATCTGAAATCGTTTATAATGCATGCTATAAAAAAGCATTAACATATTAAACCACGTAAGTTCCTGCCGAACTTCCCTTGGTTATATTATGTCAACCAAGTACGCCCCCGCAGGACGTCCCACGAAGGTTGCATAAAATCGAAACAAAAAACCACGTGCACTCCCGCAGAGTGCCCCTTAGGTTATAATAATTATTGTTTTTTAGATTGTACAATACATATTGTGTTTTTGTTAGTCACTCCGTGCATCCGCCATTTTGAGAACCATGTGTGCATGCGCATTCTACCTTGATAGCATTGATGATCTTCTGATTGTATTATAACAATCTTACAAGAATATTAATTTACGCGGAAGCGAAAAGCAGGATAAAGACGCCTTTAACGTTAATTATGCTGTATTCACTTACCTTTTTCAAAATCATTTTCATTGTCACTCGACTGATTTGATTCATTTAGTTTTCTAACACGTTTTTCAAGTTTCCGTAGTTTTTTTAATAAATGATCTTTTTGTTGTTCTCCAGATCGTTTCTTTCCCATTTTGGTTGAATTTTATCACAATTTTCAACAAAATTAACAGAATTAGGGAGAAATACGTGACGCCGTTTTTCGGACATAGACACCGAATGAAGCTACCGAGTTGCAGACGCAGAGGGCGCGCATAAGGACGCGTTCCACTTTTTTCATTTTCTTCAAAATTATGTGGCGCCAGTGAGTGGCAACACCGGGACTACACCTGTTATCTTTAACCATCTTCGGACGATACTACTAACGAGTATAATTATTATTTTTTAATTTGAATCTTTAATGCTGAGTTCTGGAATTTTCCAAACAAAGTTTCAAAAGTTGTTATAAAAAACCGGTGTGACAAGGAATTAGTTATTGGGCCTGAAGAGATAGCTAATGACCTCTTCTATCAGCCATTTCCATTTGGCAAACGATGCACCAAACACCCTCCTTGTATATCGTGTAATACGGTATCTGTAGGAATTTGTGCCCGAATTCGAATAGTACGTATGCCACATGGTTAATAATACCCAACGATACCCTGCTCTGAGCGGATATAATGCAAGCTGTCAAATTAATTAATCGCTGCAAACATGGATCGTGCAGAAGCAGGAGTCTGGCAGCAGGTATAAGATATTAAAGTTGACTATGTTGGGTGGGTGAGAAGTCACGTCACGGCACGTCACGCGTCCCTCGCGCATGCGCCGTGAAGCACTTGCGCCCGCGCCACGGGACAGCGCCGCCACCCGCTCCACTGCATCGTGTCGCCGCTATCGCTTTCACGTCGTGGTTATCGCCCCAGTGATAATCTGCATAGTGCGAACCGTTATTGAAAGCCACGGTACTAGTTTGTGCGTGAAGGCTACAATAGCGGCACTTTAATCTGATATTTATTGACCGAGAGATCGAATGAAGCTGGCTGTGCTGAGAGGTGACCTAAATATGCAAGCTAATAATATGTGTAGCTTAGATACTTACCTAACATTATAACCTACACTAATGTAAACACACCAAAGATAACAATATTACACATTACTTATCTGCATTTTGATATATCATGGAAGTTGGAAAAAGTCTAGTGCTACATGAATATTTTGGCATATTTTATGTATGGTGTTATTAAAATAAATTGCCAATTTTCTGCTACAAACTTCTTGAAATTAAAAAGAGCTAACATTGTCGTGGGCGTGGGCTGATGGCAGGCGGCAGGACGCGCGCGCGCCTCCTATCAATGATCAATTTTGGTTCCGGCGAGATTATCTTTTGATCGGAGCAATTTCTCTTCGGTCTTATGTCTGATAATATCTGGAGAACAACGGTTTGCATCGTTCTGCATAATTATAAACCTGGAATTTACTGTGATTTTACCGTATGAGTACTTACTTACGTACCTACTTCATTAATATTGGTTATGTTATTGTTTAGGTAGGTATACATCGCTCCAGAGACAAACAATCTGTATCTACAAACTAAGTATCTGTAATCAGTACCTACAAACCAGCATACCAGCAGTAGCGCTCCAGATTGGGCAGTATAATCTAAAAAATGTATGGACTTATTTATATTATAATTATTACTTTAATTTATTTTTTTGTTAGAATCACCTCGTGTTTTTGTGTCTTACGGCAAGAAGACAAACAATATTGACAAGTATATCAAAATTACAATGAGTTAGTAAGTAGGTAGATACCTAGTAAAAATAGGAACGTGGACGTCGAGTAGGCAATCTAAGTAGGTAGATAGAGAGCGAGGCAATCAGAAACAATTTTCTATTACTATTTCTCGTTGGACATATTCCGACAACAAACACGATCGTCCCGAGAGCCGTGGGAATGCCCCAGTCGAGTAACGGACGGACGGACAAATGATGTTGGGCGATCTATTGCCTGTAATTGATGACGACTATTGTGTGCCTTTGAAAGAGCCACGAATGTTTGTCTTCGTTCTGTTACCTTCTGTTTGTTTGTTACTATTGTTAATCTAGAACTTCTTACCTTAATTCGCGCTGCTATTATACTAATAGGTAAGTGCTCGTAAAACCAAGATTAATTATTTTTCTTTTACGTGGATACACTCGGTATTCTCCGATGCCGTTAATCCAATTGACATAGTTGATAGTAAAAATGGTTCGCGTAGTTGTATAGTATTTGCGTTTGCACAAAATTTATTGGATATTCTACGTCCAAGGGCCCATAGGATATTTTAACGTGCTTCCTCTACGTTACTGATGCCGCATATACAAGAAACTGAAGCACTACCAGTTTAACTAATCTACGTACACCCGTGTTGCTCGAAGACGATCACATAATAAATTCGCTCAACTCACTCAGAACATAACTTAGATAAAAGTTCTTTGAGAGTTTTTGATCACAATGAAATGAACCTGAGAAGTAGAGATAAGATCATCATCATACCTACTTCTTACGACTTACCTACTGCTAACACTAATAGTTCAATAATAATCGAATATAGGTAACAGAACTAACTAAACACCATGTATTATGAAGTGACAGTTTATAGGTAGGTATCTTATTTCTCGCCCACTCACAAAATAAATTGCCAACTTGACCTGTACCCTAAACAATTGACAAGGAGTCTTCAGAATCTGAATATATTTATCGTAGTGTTTTGCTAGTTTTGTTGGTTTTTTTCCGGGCGGGAAGCGCGAACGAAGTTGACTTAGATGGAGCAAGCGATTCAAAAGTCTACTTACTTAGATAGAGTAAGCGATTCAAGTTGATACCCTTTCAGGTTTAAGCTCTCCACATGAACACACGAACGAACACAGTAAGTACAGAGGGTAAAATCGTACCACCAGGCGCACACCACCAACTTAAAGACGACAACAAGAGTGATGATGATATTTGACAGACAGTCAAAAAAATTTAAAATTAGTGAAAATCGTTCCATAAATTCTCTACGGTAGGTTAGCCAAGTTTTTAAATTGTGTTGGAATGGAGTTCACGTTCACTTGTCAGAATCCAGTTGAGCAGTAGGTAGTTGGTACGCAAAAGGCGGATCGTCCTCTGCATCGTTATGTGTAACGTCCAAAATGTTGTTAAAATAATTTCATACTAATTTTATTTCAGTCAAATTTTGAGTTGTTGGAAGGGAGGCAGGCTGACAAAACGTGCTCAGGGAAAAAAATATGACATACCCAACATGAATTATGTCCTATGGCCAAGATAACCCTTCGAGTTCTTTAATATAGCCAAATTCCACAATGCTAAAATCTATTATTCTGTACTCGAGACTTTGTTGAATAACATAAACATAACATTATGTACACACTTCACCGGTATGTTTAGGCACAAATCCAGACTCCGAGCAGCTGCTGAGAATTTCATAGAAAAACTCAATACCACTTTGCTCGACCTGAGAATTGAACCCAGGACCTCCAGCGTAGCAGTTGCGCTTGGGACCACTATGCTAATGAGGCAGTCAACTTTGTTGAATTCCTACTAGTAGGTTGCAATTGATCTTATAGGTAGGTAATTTGTATAGTTAAACGGAGCCCAAATTGATAGGATGCTTGGAGTACCCCCAGTCGTTATTCCCCCAGTCTCCCCCGATGAGTTAAAGGTCGTCTTAATCAGCAGGTTCAAACATTGGTTTTGCTACTTCATGTAGATAAATATGTGCGTCTATTAAAATAAGACCTGGAACGGGAAGGTAAGTATGATGTCGACTGCCCGACCTGAACTAACTTCAAAACAAGATCTCCCCTTACGTCTTTATTAACTTGCACCTACCTATAAAAGTAAATCTGGATTCTGGAGAGCTTGATTAAATTACATTATGTGTCCATAAATCAGATCAAAGCCCAGATAGAGCTATTTTCTTTGGCTAGAATTATAGATGCCTTTATTCAAAACTGCAGTACGCGTGGTAGGCGAATACGGATGGTGATAAATTTAGAAAATAGCACTGGGCGCCGGCGCCTGCGATAGCTATCAGCGACATGAATCAGCGTCGTCGCATCGGCGACCACCCGGCACCCGGCACCCGCCACCGCCGCGCTCCCGCCCAGCCCTGAGCCCGCGGCCGGCCTGCGCCTACACTACGCCTGCCCCTTGCCCTAATGCTCACTATTATACTCTTCTAACATGTATGAATAAATGTTTAATATGTAATAACATAAGAAAAATTAAGGTAACCTAAAAAAATCGCTTAGTTCGCCTAAGACCGCTCTTTTTTCAACATAGCTAAGTACCTACTCAAAAAATCTTTAAAGAAATTATGATTCTAATATACTGAGCATCATTAATTTGCACTTAATTTGACAATCAATAAAGCTAATAGGCTAAACTCAGATCCTGCAAATATTTGTTATCAAGTTTCTGCTTTTAAGTGAAATGGAGATAGTTTATTTATTGTTTCATATCTATTTCAAATTAAAGGAAAATTGTATTACGAACAACTTTTATTATAAAACAGTATACAAAAACATTAGGGCTTAATTACTAAAAAAGTATTCTTATTAACTAAGTATAAAACAGTTATTGTTCAAGATAGAACTTGTTGTAAAAAAATTATGCACATATTAATATTAATTACAATATAATTAATGAAATTATAACTAAAAACTTCAGTTAATACATTAATTACCTTTTTAAAAAATAGTACCTAACTCCCTTCAATCACATTAATAATACGTTATACCCTACATACCAACAAAGGTACTACAGATCACAGACATGTTAGGATAAATTTAACTAATATCACTACACAGCGTAATTTAATTTGAAAATTATTATTATTTCAATTAACTTCTTGATTTTTATTTTGCGATACGATCTGGTTATGCCAAAAGTTATGAGCGCGGCGGCCCGAGGGCGCGCGCAGGCATCGTTCATTAATTTCCCTCTGTAAATATTGCCTCCACATTATGCGATTGTTTTACGATTTAATGCTCTCTCCTCCGACCTCTTTTCGATTTGGGGATCCGCACCAATAATGATAAATTAATCTGTATATTTTTCTTATAGTATTATTCATACTACCCAAAGTATATAGTCAGTATTACATAAAACTAAATTATATAATTAATTCAATCAAATACTTTGAACAGTAATACTATTCCCATACTGACTTGTAACTATCACTTTTTCTGTCTATAATAAAATACCTCTTTCAGACTCCAAAAAACAAGTTAGCAAAAAATTTACACTTACAATCACTGTAAATCTTGTTTTTAACAAATTAAAATTGTACTATAATAAATTATCTATTGTCATAATTGATTCTATCATGTACAGTCGCCAGCACATCATGTTATACAGAACTGTAAAATTTATCCAAATGATTTCAAACCTTAAAGTGTTTATGATTAAGTTCAAAATCAACCGAGAAAATTTGACATATTGTGGTAACTTTATGTGCTGGCCACCTACGAGGTCTCATTAGCTACTACATTAAAAAACAGTATTTTATTCGGAATCGATAACCGAATCATATTTTAAATAAAATATACAAAAGTTATCTAAACAATTCTAACGTGCCTAATTAGAAGACATTTTAAAATTGCTATTGAACCACTGGGCGGTCACTAATACCGCTAGTAGAATAAGTTTTATTTAGTAAAACACCATGTTATTTTTTTTTTCATTAAATTGAGGTGTCTAAATTTTGTTTTTCAAACATTGTAATTGTAAGTAGGTACCTCGCATAAAAAATACAAACTAAAATCAAAAAAAATATTACAAGTACAAGGTCCCAATATGAACAGTAACCGTACATGAAAATAACTCAACTGAGCATGGGCTCTCAGCCGATCTTGTGAACATTTATCTGAATATCGCGAACTGTAATTATGGAACTTAACGTTCGACGCGCGCTGTTACAATTAAACTAGCGGTGCCTTCGCCAAATAATAAATTAACAAGATTACATCAAAAACATTCATTTTAATTTTTCAACGATTATTACCTGTAAGTTACTATCGACCTTCAATACGTATTTTTTGAAGATACCTTTACAAACATAATATATATTGAGTAGGTACTAAATAATTACTAGTAGAGTGCTGTTGTGCTTTGTGTTTAAAATATCAATTAAATTATATCATAATTAATGGACGTCCCCTAACACACCATTGGCAAGTAGAGTGATTTCGCCAAAGTGATAATATTTGCTATTTAATATTGCTAACGCAAGAAAACAGGTCAAAAAAGAATAAATCGGCTAAAGGCAAAAAGTACTACTCCAGTTGAGGAATGGGATTGCAATTCAGAACACCAGATCCGGTAATCTGGCGGATCCAACATCATTTATCGTCTCCCAGAGTCGGTACCAATTTTCCGGATCCGTTGATCGGATCCAGTAAATAAAAATATTTATATGACACCGATTTAATGTACTGGAAAGAAAAATATATATATGGAAAGCGTTAAGGCTAAAAGGCGTAAAGGTTATTATTATTACTAGTGTGTCCGTTACAAACTTGGTCGCTCATTATGTCTATTAGAGGTCTATGCTTAACATTTATGTACGAAGCAAATCATAAATGAGTTGATACAAATATACGTGTGTAAATAAATGTTGCCGACATGGCTCAAAAGATTAGCAAGCGTGGATAAGTGGCAGGGGGCGGGGCACATAGCTCGTAGAACCTATGGCCGTTGGGGCCAAAAGGTTCTGGAGGGGAAATCGTTCTCCGGAAACGTAGTATGGGACGACCTCCAATGAGATAGACAGACGATTTGGTAAAGGTCGCTGGGAATAGCTGAAAACAGGCGATATATAGACGGTCGTCGTAGGAATCTCCAGGAGGAGGCCTTCGTTCAACAGTGGACCTCTTTTGACTGATATGATGATGATGATGATTTGTTGACAATATAAACGACGATTGTACGGTGCTGATAGACTTGAACATTTTCGCGAGCGTTCGCTAGAATGATCGACGAAATGTGCGTTCCGATTGGTTCTTCGAATCGAACATCCAATCCGAATGCACATTTAGTCGATCTATCTAGCGAACGCTCGCGAAAATGCTCAAGTCTATTAGCACCCGTAGAAGTAGACCGAGCCTTACTTACGTAAAGCTCGTAGCTCAAAGGAAAACATTTTCAAGCTCGTCGTAAGATATCAATACACACAGTTACAGATCATACTTGACATATCCGGTCGGCTTATACTGGATATGTGTTATACATATAACACATATAGGAGGGGCCCATAGTAAAGACTTTCGTACAATAAGAGGTCAGTCCATATTACTTTTGAATAACTTGATATGTAGCCGTGCGTACACGTAACTGCTTCACTTACCTAAATTACCTACTAACTTTGATGTCTTTTTTTTTATAGTAGAGGGAGGCAAACGAGCAAGCGAGTCACCTGATGGTAAGTGATCATCACCGCCCATGGACACCTACAACACCAGGGGGGTTGCAAATGCGTTGCCGGCCTTTAAGATACGAATAGGCTCGCTTCTTGAAGGTTGCCATGTCGTACCGGATCGGAAATACATCCATGTCTATTGATTAAGGATGATTGAGTTAGATTTTGCTTACATTAATTGAAGTTACTTACTTAGTAAGTTATAAATAAGCGAAGCAAGCAATACACGTTTCTCTTTCACAGCTTTTATAACTAACTTGATCATGTTTTTTACGGTTGAATTGGAATAAAAAGGCAAAATAGATTTGACCAATCCGACCGGATTCGACCAGATTCAGTGCCGGACTATTTTTTATGTGGTGCGCATATTACTAGTATTCTTGTTAACCCCTTGTGCTAAGCTTGTGTTATATTAATAAGTTAATAACATTCTTCCAAGTCTTAGGTTACATTAGTTTCTTACTATGCTTTCTTGTGAATATTCGTTTTGGTGACTAGCAATAAATTCACTCCTAATTTATATACAATCTCGTTATAAATAAACCAACAAAAAATGCTAGGAAAAATGAGCTCTTTCGACCATTATAAGTATATAATACTTAATTGTACGTATATGGATAACTTAATACCTATGTTCACTGCAATTGGAATGATTTATTTGCCTAATCAGCTAAAACGTAATAAGATCTATACTATAATATCATTTGAGAAATAACGTAAAACATGTATCACAAGATTTAAATAGAAACTAGATACTATAATGACTGCCTTACAACTCTTCGTGTGGTGGCCGTACTCCGGACGCTTCAAGGAAGTTAATGAAGTCTTGTTGCTTACGGACATGTTCAGCACATTTTTTCACCAATCTCAGAAACTCGCGCACGTCGAAAGAATAATTCGTAAATTTCGCATGTGAACCGCCACCAGGTCCGTGGCCCTGTAAAGAAAATGTCATTATTATATCTATTTTAGGTTAACTTAACAGAATTTAAAAACACTTAGTCGATAATTTGATAGTGTAAGATACCTATTAATCTTTGATAAGTATAAATTGATACAAGTATAATATTTTTATTAGTCTTGACTAACTAATAATCAGTGAGGGCTTCCATATAGTTTTAATATTTTATTATTATTTTGCCTAAAACTGTATTTTGCGCATAAGAAAAACGTGACCTTAATGCGATTACCCCTGGAGCACGTCCGCCGTTGACTTTAGTTCTATGGAAGGAATAAGGTATACATAGATGCAATATTGAACCTAATTTACGCCATTAAAGCTAAATAAAGTGATTACCTCATCTTGCTGCACAAGTTTTGTTTTATCTTCCCAAGTAACATATTTAAGTCCACGAAGCCGCGTTAGATCTAGGTAACAATTCGGATCCTCGCAGTTGTAACTGAAAATCAAAAACCATGTAAGAATAATTACATTAAAAAATTAAAAAGTGGCTAGCTTGTAGCGACAACGAGTTGTGTGTCCTCCTAGCCTTTTCCCAATAATGTTGGAGTCGGTTTCCAGTCTATCAAGATGCGACTGCCGTAAGACCGCCTCAACCCAATTTATGAGCATTAGTGCAGTGATAGCCTAGTGATATGACCATTGGACTGCCAAGTCAAAGGTCTCAAGTTCGAATCCAAGGCACGTACATCTGACTTTTCGAAGTCATGTGCGTATTTAATAATTAATTATCACGCGCTTAAACGGTGAAGGAAAACATCGTGAGGAAACCTGCATGCCTGAGAGATTTTCTTGACGGCGTGTGAAGTCTGCCAACCCGCAGTAGGCTAGCGTGGCGGACTATAGCCTAATCCCTCTCGTACCGTCTTGGAGGAGACCCGTGTCCAGCAGTGGGACAATGTAATGGGTTGATGATGATGATGATGATATCGTCCCCGTAGAGCGAAATTAATTAACTAACAGTAGGCTACTTTTGAGATATTGGCATCTAAAGTTACGAAAAAAAATTCATAACTTTTTAAATTGATATCATATTAAAAACTTTTGACTG
Organism: Subacronicta megacephala; assembly: GCA_958496365.1. Taxonomy (NCBI): domain Eukaryota; kingdom Metazoa; phylum Arthropoda; class Insecta; order Lepidoptera; family Noctuidae; genus Subacronicta; species Subacronicta megacephala. The sequence goes on along the minus strand of OY292515.1, from coordinate 9,066,117 downwards.
CATTATATGAGATTTGTTTTATTACCTCCTATTATTTATCTTAATTTTTAAATAAATCGTTTATTTAATTAGTAATTATGTTAAATTCAAGTTATTTTTCGCCTTATTCGTTTTAATTTTGGGTTATTATTATTTATATTTGTAATATCACTAACGACTTAGTTAGTTGTCGCTCTATTGATTTTTAACCCCCGACGCAAAAACGTTATTCTACGTTAACTAATTAAGATCGCTTAGTGAATTTTCGATTTGAATATAAAAACTATATGTTCTAAAATGTTCGAGTAAAAGTAATTATGTACGCTTACGTATTCTCCTGGTCAAGCACAGTTAAATGAAAAAACACGTATTCTGTTTAATATATCCCTCGTAATTATAGTAAGTTATTGTATTTTGGTGATTTCTGTCACAACCTAAGTTTGTGACGCTCTACGCTCTACGGGGACGATATTCAAATAAGAGACTGGTGTCAGGCTTTTTTTCTGGGCTTCTGTCATATGTTTCGTATGACAACGGGACCGACAGCTTTACGCCGACGCATATCTTCTAAACCCTACAGGATATTAAAATCTCTATTCGTAATTTCGTGTATTTTACAGATGTGTCATGTTTGTGATTAGGTAATATTTAAATAATAGTATAGGTTGGAGCAAAGGAGAAAGCTATTGGAGATGATCAAGCATTATCAATCCTAATCGCACAAAAGAGACAAAATTAACCAAATCTTTTTTTTGTGAGAAGTTTTATTGCATCGGAAAGATTTTAGTTCGATGAATTAATACTCGAACATAATAATTATACTCACACTTCAAACACGGCCGCCCAGTCAGGTAAGAACAGGAGATGCGTTAGGCCAGCTCCGTGCATCCCAATGAATACGTCTGTATTATGCGTTATTTCTAGCTGCTTCAAAAAAGGCACAGTTTTGTCATACACGACGCGTTGAACCTCATACCCGTCCAGTTTCGTTAAAGCATCAACGATGGCCTTCTCATTTAATATTGACCGATATGTTGTGCCTCTTGATAATAAAGTAACTCTTACTTTGTCACTTGTCCGTGGATGTAGTTTGATATTTAAAGAATGGATGATGTGTTTTGAAAACGCGTGGAACAAACCACTTCTTTCACAACCATATATCTGTGAAAGATGTACAACAATATATAAAATAAAGTGATGCATGATTTTAAATTAATTATAATTATTATTTAAAACTTTTTGGTACGGTCATCTAAGTAGTTATAGGATGGCCGCGCATTGTACAGAAAATATTTACAACAGCCACTTCAATTAAATACCGTGATTCGATCTGACAATATTGATATGGGACCAACTATGGGACCACACTGACACCGTCCTTCGAAATAAAAGAAAACAAGCGACCCGCTAATAACCTTCATATACTTACCAAAGGAGTGTTGTAATAAAGTCCAAAAATCATTCTAGGTAGCAATGGTAAAACAACATTCTTGAAACATACAGTTTTTCCTCTAAATGTTTTCAAATCCCAGATGGGATTATTAGTAAACGCTTTAAACACGTCTTTAAATGCAGATTCATAAGTAAAAGTTTCCCACACTAAAATGTGATTATCTTTGGAAAAAGTCGAAGGATGTGTGGAGTTAACATGAAGTGTTGCATACAGGTTGAAAAAATCACAGAAATGATGGTACATGTTAACAGCTGAAACAAACAAATTAATTAATACAGTAAAACTCACAACATGACAAAGTGGGACTACAACAAAACAGTTACTGACCAAATGCTAAGACGCTACGCTACTAGATTTTTCAATAGCTTTTTTAAGGTTTCGTACTTATAGGGTTAACAAAAATACCTACCCTTAGATTATACATACATACACTCACGCCCTTTTCCCATAGGGGTAGGCAGAAACTACAGAATACCATTTGCTACGATCCTTGCATACTACTTTTGCGTCGTCCACATTCATACATCTTGTCATAAACAATTGCCGGTTGCTACAATATAATCTAAGGGTACCCACCCTTAGATTATATGTTCATTTAATAGGTATGAAAAATATTTTTACTCAATCGGGTTTTCAGTCATAATTGTGTAAGTAATCTTAAAATCTCAAAAATACATACCTGCATCTAATTTCATAATATATGTTGGTTTTTCGATAACACTATCACACATTCCATTAACTATCGGCTGTCGTGGAGTTTCCACGAAGTGCACAAGTTCAGGCGCCCAAGATTGTAAGGCACTCATATGATCTGCTTCTTTCATTAAACGTTCAGAATAAAATTTACAGTACCCACCTGAAAATTACAGAAATAAGACTGTTTAAACAATGATATTTATGTTAATTTATAGTCAGTCAAACCTTCGAAAACAGGTTACATAAGGGGGATTTAGACTGCCTTACCATGGCGTCCGCTATTTTTTTAAACGACAGCCACTAAAATCGGTATATTTTAAAAGCATAAATTCATTTAGACAAAGAAATTCCAAAAAGGTGTTGTAAAATGTCAATGTGAAAAATTTTAAAACCCCTTTCTCTACAATTCAGAGTCCTATAAAAAGGATCCATAGAATATAAGTGTTAAACAAATATAAATGAAAATAATAATACTAGTAAAGTCAGTACAGTAATGCGACAGGGCAACTAAAACTGCTATTGTATTTTCTTTAAGGGGCCCTTACAGAATTTGTTTGTCATTTTTGGAAATTCAAATTCAATCAATCAACCTAGGAATAAATAATTAGGTGCAATATTAATTATCTATGGATATATAAATGCTAATAAATTAACGTTTGTTGAGAGATAGTATCTTCTTTATCACTTATTTATTGACTACACAAGTCTTATCACATCACTTGTGACCTAGTAATGGTTAGTTCGGTTAGAAACATAGTCTGGACAGATTTTCAAGACTCAATGTCGCCTAGGGTTACTGCTTCCATTAGGCAGCGTGTACACTTGCTTTCATCTTTGTGTCATCATCATCATCAACCCACTACATTGTCCCACTGCTGGGCCCGGGTCTTCTCTCAGAGCGAGAGGGAATAGGCTATAGTCCACCACGCTAGCCTACTGCGGGATGGCAGACTTCACACGCCATCAAGAAAATCTATCAGGCATGCAGGTTTCCTCACGATGTTTTCCTTCACTGTTTAAGCGCGTTATAATTAATTATTAATACGCACATGACTTCGAAAAGTCAGAGGTGTGTGCCTTGGATTCGAACTTGAGACCTTTGACTTGGCAATCCAATGGTCATATCACTAGGCTATCACTACACTTTTGGCTATCACTGCATCTTTGTGTAGTATGAAAAAACTAGAAAATATAATGAAATACATACCTATCTGACCAGGACCCAGAATATCCATTTTATAACGCAAGTTATCTCCACGTCCAACAAGGCCAGTAAAATTTAACATTATGTTCCGACCACGACAAAACCTGAAATAAAATACCTATTACATTTATTGTTATTCACAAGTGTACAGCATGAGAACTGATAAGTAGGAGGGATACCAATAACCACCTAAATCTATCCTCCTAGCTGTTACGGACAACTTCATAGAAAAACCCAATACACTTTACTGTACCTTAGTATCGACCTCAGGGTCCCTGGCATAGCAGTTGCACTAACAATCACTAGACTAATGAGGTAGTTTTCTAATAATAAAAATCAACCTTTACCTTAAATATTTTGAACACTCCAATGATGTGTCATCAGGATAAGCAGCTTCACACATTACCATTAATTCATCAATTTGTTCCTTTACATAACCTGTAAGTAGACAATTATCAAATATAGCTGACCCATGCCCACTTTTTAGGTGATAAAGCCTAGGGCACTCAAAAATAAGGTGGCTTTCTATTGATAAAAGAACATCCAAAAATGTTTCAGTAGATCCCAGAGATTCCCTCGGCAACCTCACAAACTTTACCTCTTTTCAACCGACTTCAGAGATGGTCCTATTTAAATTTGTATCGAAATCGGTTCAGCAGTTTAAAAAAAAAACAACAAAAATCAAAAAATTTTTTAGATCAATGATATTATCATTTACTCTGAAACATTGCTGTCTCATTGGAGCAGTAAGCCTTAAGTTGGCTTACAAGTACTTATAAACAAAACTTTCCACTAAAATTATTAAAATAAAATTACTTCTAACAAAAAAGTAAAGCCACCTTAAAAAAAAAAAAAAATATCTTGTTACTTCAATTTGAGTGGTTATTTAGTTTTATTTTTTGAAGGTGGTTTTACTGTTTTGTTAAAAGTATTTTTTTAAGTAATATATATTAAATAAACATACATACTTAATTTTTTCATAGCTGCCACTAATACCTACATCCTATATCGAATTTGTGTATTGAAGTCACTATATTAAATATATAAAGGAAGGGCCTATGTTAGTGAATGAAACAATGTAGACATATTAACCCATCCTAATTAGGGATTTTGTGTTGTGACCCTAATCTAATATGGCACTTTATAATATAATATTTCTTAAATGTAATAATATTAAACTTTATAATGCTATACTAATCAATAATACTACTACTATAAACTTTACGGTGCTCACCAAAATCTGCTTGAGTGTAAAACGTATCGTACTGGGCCTCCTTCGTCTTCACCCAGCCACGATGATCACCAGGGCAGTCTGGTTGTACTTTGTATGAAACATTTCTAGAACACTCATGTTCATAGCCCCAACATCCTTTAGCCCCTACTAACTCTGCGTAAGGACAATTAGGATCTATTCGACAGGCATCAGCAATACTGGGAAAGGCATTGAAAACATACGGTACATGTTCTGGCGGTAAATTAAGATCAAGAATTCCTATTGAACAAATACTATTAGCTGATAGTAAGAAATAGAGAAAATACATAAGTAGCCACATTATTACAACTATTGAAAATTTCTTGTATTTATGTAAAATTTCCGAAAATTTATGAAGTTTCAAAATCAAGAAAAATAAACATTAAATTCAGAGCTAAATGTACAGTACGGTAAGAAGACTGATCTGACATTTGACAATGACATTTTGACGTAACTTTTTTTGCTTTAGCCCAGCGGGGGGGGCAGTTTCATACATTCATCAATTTCCAAAGATAGAACAGGCATCTGCTAGATGCCCCCGAAAAGTTGATAGTAAAAAGTTGTCAAAAATGCCAACAGATGTCAGGATAGGTGACCGGCAGTTCAGTATTACCAGAGTAATAATATAAATAATTAAATTAAATTAATCATTAATTACATCCATAACATTTAAATATTTGCGAGCATAATATGGTTAGATTAAATATGTGAATATTTTCTTTTTACAAAGAAGTGACACCATATTTCTGATCTGGCAAGGTCTACTGATGTAGAGTTGTCATATATACCGGCTCTTTCCCAATTTGTGGTAAAAAGTTTTAGCTCTTGGAACGTATTTTGGGGTAATCGAATCGTTATATAAAGATAATTAATATAATTCTATATCGAATTGAATAAATCTTTATAATTTCACACTTGCAAGTGATACTCGGGTGTGAAAAGATTTTGGATCTGAAAAGAAAATCTTTGGAAATCCAATGTTGACGATAATATGTAAAAAGACTGGGCAAATTTCTATCACCTAAATGGCAACCCTGAACTGATAGTTTAATCATGTGACAAATGTCATATTTACAAAATGGTGGACATTGTTTACTGCGCGGACGCACTTTGCTTTAGAATTAATATTATGGTGGGCTCTTGTCGTGTATTGAATATATTTGCAGAAAACAATATCTTCCCACTACAATATTAATTCTAAAACTAAACTGCAACCATGGAAACTTAAGATAACATAAGTAAACTAAAACTTCATTATAGTATAATTTAAATACATATAATATATATATATATATATATATCTATATATAGTCAAGAATATAATTGTGGGGGCAACTTTCAGATGGCGCTTCGAAATGTATTGGCAAGAATAGGTGCGAGAGGGCTCTCTTTTCCCTATATATTATTATACTCTTTGCTTTAGCCTCATTAATTCTCTTTGGACTACAGCCTAATCTCTCTGATCTCTCTCAATTAGGGATTTCACATTATGGTAAAAATATCGAGTATATAAAAATAGATTTTTATTTCTCAAAAAAAAATCGATAATATAAAAATCGATTTTTGATAAGATAAAACCTTGGAACAACGCGGCTTGGAAGTCAATTTTAGTATTTGTGATTACAGAGAAATCCCTTACGATTTTCTTTTTCGAATGATTGTTTTATAGGGTACTATTTTGGTACATTTTTTTTATAAATATCCAAGAACATGATTCTCAGGCATTTGGATGATACGAACTTGGTCACGCCATCCAGACGTCAGGATGGCGTTACAAAAATAAAGTGTTCTAAATACCTTCGCGTAAGGTACTATTTATCTAAGCATAGGTACTATTTAGTACAGTTTAGGTACAGTTTTTTGGTATACATTTCGTGAATATTCAGACCACTTAAAAACTTTGTCAATGGATCCTGATAGATACAATACCACGCTGTGACTTGTTTGTGGATGGATGGCAGTATGAACTGTAAGTGTTTGAGTTTTTGTGAAAAGGATGTAGAGCCATGTTTGTATTTATTTTAGTAAAATGTAGTAGATATAAGTTTCTCTGTGTCGTCAATTATTGTAATTGGTCTGTACCGTTTAAATTGAAGTAAACAAATAAATAAATAAATTAGTAAGATCAGGATTCAGTCGGTTTGATATTATGCAGATCGATATACATATATTTTTTTTATACATCTCGATTAAATTTTATTGAATATGGTTTCCGTTTGCCACTTTTGGATCACACCTGTGATGTGTTCTTAAGTAATTCCGCAGCAACATAAAATTTTATAGATTTTTTTGGACACACTCGGTGCCAAAAAATGTACTATGTCGTAGGTACGACCCGACCTATGGCTTTTGTTCACCTTCCGACGAAACAACTGTGTGTCTAAAGAAAGATCGGACGGAGCGTTCGCGCAGCTATGTATCGTTGTGTATCAAGTGTAGGTGATTTTTTCATCATCATCATTGGAATTATAATAAGGCAGTTTTAAAAAACTTAGTAAATGTATGTAATAAAACACAAGTAGATAATAATTTTTATCATTTTTTTTTTTCGAAAAACTACACAGCCCTATTATATTTATGGTAGTGGCAAAGTTATTAAGAGTCTGTGGTCAAGTCAAACAAATCAGCTGGTGGTATAATCTTGAAATGAAACCGCCCGCCCAATTTGTCCATTTTTTTAACTATTCGTTGTTCTTGTTCTAATTTAATGGCATTTGGGCATATTACATTCATTGTTTATACCTTTGTGATAAGATTTTTGTAAGACTGATATTTTGTGGCTTAGTGTTACAGAAAAAACTGAGTGAATATTTATTGTTTGGTTTCTCTGACCTTCGAAGTTAACCCAAAACTAATGTCGCCATTTTGACCATACAAATCGAGTTTAGTAGGTATAAATTATTTTGTTGGGTCAACAAATGTTTTTAAGCTACATTAGTGAACTGCGTAAATGGATATTCATTTGCGAAGATCCCGGAGAAAATGTCTCAGACGAATAGTACTGTAAATTTTCTTATACATGACGCTAATGGTTAGTAAAAGCTGTTCTTCGTGAAGCTTATTTTTACCTTATTTTCATGTTGTAATAATGACAGTTCTGCACGTAACTTTCCATGGTCATGCAATTTTAAAAATTTACAGTGTCCATATAGGTGTCGCCCGCAGATTTTCTCAAATATATTTTCTGCGCTACATTGTTAGAATATTCATCAAACTTGTAAAATAAAATTGTAGACCTCTCCATTTAGGAGTTAAAACTGTTAAGATATTGGACAACTCTGACTATCATATTTTATTTTAGGACATCCTCGAATGGTAAAAGTTATTCAAAACACAAATATTCAGTCATTTGCTCAAATCAAAATCAAACCCAATCGTAATCCTGTGAAAATAATAAAATTGCCAGCCACAGCTGAAGGAAATAAGGTATGTCCCAATCTATAAATCTAATTTGTCTAGGCGAAGCTGTATTGTCAAAACCTTACTGATGTAAAATGTACCTGTACATTTGTTATATTTCATTCACATACATTGTTATGGCACAGAAAGGTGAAAAAGGAACCTATTCTCCATTTGGTTAGGTACTTAACTAAAGGTAAACAATAAAAATGCCAGCGTTCAGGGCTTTTCAACCTTTTATTACAATGGTATCTTATGAATTGTGAGTGAAATTAATAAAAACACAACTAAAAATCAATGAAACAATGAACAAACGGAACAATAACTAATTAACACAATTTACTGCAAAAGAAACACAAAAACGAATGAAAGTAAAGTAAATGATTACCCATTATTACGACTAAGCATAATATCGGTTAATTATTTTGCTCCACTTCCTCGCAATACTACTTCAAATTTTTTTTCGAGTTATCAAAAGCCTACTATGGAGAAAAATGTTTTGAATACCTGTCTGTTTAGGTTCTTTTTAGTAGGCACATTGCAATACTTTATGTCATAGATCAATTTTGATTTTATTAATTGATTGCAAGCTTAAGAATTAATAATAACCATTTACGTTTTTTTTTAAATATTAAAATATATATGTTAGTATATAAAAGGAAAATGTGATTTTGAATTATTAAAAAAAAAATTTTGGTAATGTTTTATTTTGAAATGAAAAATGGCCCTATTAAAGAACCTTCTTTATGATTTGTTTACCTTTAGTTAAGTACCTAACCAAATGGAGTATAGGGGAATTAATGCTATTGAAAAAAGAAAGTAAGTACAATAAACAAAGTAAACATGCTTGATCAACAAATATGTATATTTAATGGAAAACAACAGAAAAAAACTAAATTGTTTAATGCTTACCCCCTTTAGGTAATAATGAAATACTAATATTTGCTATTCATAAATTCAGCCCATTTGACCACAATGTTTAGTACATATGTGATATTCAGCCAAGTATTAGGAACCATATGAGTATATTACAAACTATTTGGTATTCAGTATTCGGTTGAATACAAAATAATGAATAGAAGTCACACATACTTCTAAAAAAATAATATGATTCAACATTATATACCTACAGCAGCATACCCACACCCATGCTGCCACATGTCACCCCAAAAATATATGCAACAAATATTTGTTGAATAATTGGTGCTCCAGCCAATGCCATGGCAGGATATTAGGTTTATATTTATATATTCAGTATTCTATCTTAACATTTGTTTATCAATACACAGTGTATTGTGATTTTTTAACTAATACTCATCAACATTCATAGCTGATCCTAAATAATATCTAAATAGTGTAATTCCATCAGGACAAAACACTTTTGTGAGGCCATCAAAAAAATTACAGTTAACTGGTTATATTTTTGATTAATTAATAAAAATATTTACCATATTGTAACATAACAAACCAATGCACCATACAAATTCTATGCTTACCTTGTTATGCAGGACTGGGATAGGGAAGGAGGAGGGAACTGAGAGAATCAAGGGGATACTCCCTTGAAATCTGCAAAAAGATTTTTTTAAGATATAAATTATATAACCTACTTCGTATTTCCTACAAATAGTATAAATGTGAAAGTTTGTGAGGATGGATGGATTGATCAGGAGAAAACAACCGAATGAATATTGATGAAACTTTACAATACTATTGTTTAAAACATCAGAATAACTTATAGGCTTTAATTTATATCTAACGATATTTTGAAAAATTCCCACCGGTTTGGGAATTTGGGAAAATCTATTCCACGTGGACGAAGTCGCGGGCAAAAGCTATTAAACCACCTTTATTCTCTATTGTACTTATGAGCCGAAATCGAAGTGTGAATATCTATGCCCCTGAGGTACAAGCCTTGGGCTTTGTGCTGTGGCCGCCGTAAAACTCATTGTATCACACCTATTTTAAAATAAATTTAATCTTTCTTTTTGTATTTTTTAGGCATTTTCCATGCAAAGATTATTAAGTTATTTTAGTGAAGGGAAAATACGACCGCGGGCAGGATTCGAATCTGCGTAGTGCGGGTGGGAGTCGCGGTGGCTTAGCGGTCATAGCGTCTGGTGTACTTAACCAGAAGACGCAGGTTCGAATCCTGCCCGCGGTCGTATTTTTCCTTCACTAAATAACTTAATAAATTTATTCTTATTTTTTTTTCTGATTTATGTTTAATTCACAAATTAAATATATTATTTTACTTATTGTTACAGACATCAGTATACCGAGCAGTAAAGTTGACTGGCATCAAATGCGGATCAAGTAATTACTTTTTTCTTAAAAATCAAATAAGCAAAATATTTTATATTACTAAGTACCATTCTTTAAAATAAGGAAAATCCCCATGGATCCTCACCACCTGGGGACAGAGAAGTCGAACCCCCTTGAACCTCCCCAAATAATAACCTATACCTACACTTACGTTTTCCTTTACGTTTCTAAGATAGGTATGGGCACAATATAAGCATGTATGCAGTATCGTAACTACAAACGGTCGGAACGCGAGTTATACCTACGCGCCTCATGCTTGGAGCAGTTTGTTCGAAACTGTTCTTGTCTGAAGTTGTGAGCAAGTGGTTTACCAGTAGAAAATTTAATGAAAGAGTCGGTGTAAAGACAATTGGGGTCGTATATGTTTCGCATTTGTGAAGGGTTAGGCAGAGGTGTACTAATATACACCCACACTTCGCCGGTATGTTTAGGTCCCATGAAATAGGGACCGAGCCTATTGCTATTAACCGGGCATAAGTCCAGATTCCGAGCTGCTTCTGACAATTTCATAGAAAAAATCAATAACACTACTCGACCTGGGGATCGAACTCGGTACCTCTAACGCGCTAAGTCCAGTAGACTAATGAGGCAGTATTTTTTTTTTTGGTTGCGTGAATTATTCAATAATGCACCCATAGATATCTTTTTTAAACTACCTTGAAACTCCGAAAGTTTAAGACTATTAAAAAAAAAATACCTACTAGTAGGTAATTTGTTTCTCTTTTAATAGTTATTTCGCTTTTCCTTTTAGGTATTTGCCTTATTACAGTACGCGGTTGTAGGTTATTATTTCAAGGCCATGGCCGACTCATGATACTGTATAGATGCTTATATTGTGGTATGGAATCCTTTTGGATTTATTTAATTACCGATACACCTAGCTAAGAGTAAAATATCTAAAATCCAAAACGTGAGACAGAGGTATACTAATTCAAGTAGATCTCGAATCCCGACATCCGGTACAGAAAGACGAAGCTGACTTCGATGCACCAAATTGATTAAATAAATTAAATTCTATTTCAGAATTCTTGCAGGTTGATTCTTTAGCGACTCTACAAAAGATAAAAGTAGAACCAAAGGAAATTGAAGAACATCAGGTAATTATTAACATGGCTTACAACACCAAACTTATTGTTGTTTTAAGCTTAACTAAGTACATCAATGAAGCACTAATACAATAAAAATATGCATCTCCAGATAAAGCAAGAGCCACTGACTGAACTGAAATTTCTTCATACTGTGCCGGAACTAGTTTCAATACCAAAGTCTGCCATCAAAGTGACAAACTCTGTAAACACACCGAATAACCAAATTGCAACTATGTCACATGCGTCGAGAAGGAGACACGATTCGGACAATGATCCTCCAGCAGAATAGTGAGTATTTCTTAATTAGTCAGAAGGACGGTTTTATGATTTTCTTTTGTTTTAAATGGTCCTCCCAAATTTCTCAAAGCACGCATTCTTTTAAGCGTTCCCAAACATGTAGGGTTTCCGCTGCCAATATTAGTTTTTGGCATAAATAAGACCAAGTCATTAAAAAAAATATATTTACTGTCTTTAATGTTCAAAAATTTTCAGCACCACCAAAAGACGTAAACATGCTGACAAAGTTGGCAAGGGTTTACGGCACTTTTCTATGAAAGTATGTGAAAAGGTCAGAAATAAAGGCTTCACTTCATACAATGAAGTTGCTGATGAATTAGTGCTTGAATTTGCAGCAGGAATGCATGGGTCAGCCGATAGCCAAGTATGTATTCTCGCTAACAACTTAAACTCTTTCTCTCGAATCTTTAATCGAATCAGTTTATCATCACTACATAGTATAAAACAAAGTCGCTTTCTCTGTCCCTATGTACCTTTGTATGCTTAATTAAATCTTTGAAACTACGCAACGGATTTTGATACAGTTTTTTTAATAGATAGAGTGATTCAACAGGAAGGTTTATATGTATATAATATAATAGTATAGAATATATAATATAATAGTATAGAAAAGCCGAGAAACCACGCGGGCGAAGCCTTGGGCGGGAAGCTAGTATTTTAATTAAAAACAGATTCCATTCACGGTTATAATAACCTATCTCAATGTTATCATTTGGATTAAATATTATATAGAAGTGAAATAGAATATTTTGTGTTATGCAATTAGGAATATGCATGAAGTTTAAATTTGCCTAATATATTTTTTTCCGGAATCTTAAACATACTTAAAGTATTATTGTAACAACATTTTGTTACATAATTGTTATTTATTTGTATAAAATAATAATTTAAAAGTGCTATTTTTGCGAGCGAAATTCAAATTTACAAAACGCGCTGTCATTGGTCGAACGAAATGAAACGTCACGGGCCACGACATTGAATTTAATCACATAGTCGAAAGCTGCTAGAAGAGGAATTATCTTGGAAATATATTTTAGTTTGTGTGTCTTGAGAGATTTTCGATTTGGTGAGACTAACCAAAACACCTGTAATAAACAAACACTTCGTGCGATGATCGCGGCCCATGACGTCATCAGAAGCGCGCGAAAAATGGCGGCGTTTAAACAGCTCAATTTTGGACAATTATGTATGTTGAATAATATTTTAAAAAAATTGAACATTTCCGGGATTAATTATATCTTCTATTGTGTTGTTACGATGTATAGAATTAATGAAAAAAATAAAAAGAACGCATGCATGTTCCTAATTGTGTAGGCTGGCATTAATCCGTACAGCCGTTGGTAATATTCAAACTAGAGATGAGTCGTACTAGGTAAATTTCGTACTAGGTGCACCTATTCCAATTCCGTATAAATACTCGATCCAAATACATGTTCCACCTAGTATGAGGTACGCGTACGGCTGCGGATGCAGTACGTAATGAATTGGAATCTTCTCTTCATACTTTACACAGGCTTAGGACTGTCGACGTTAAATATTTATCTAGGTACATCGTACCTTAAACTTAAATTCATTTTTCATAGTAATCTATAATAATAAAATGGTAATCAGCCGGCATCCAACAAGATTACCCAACAAATACTAGTCCGTACTCGATATTCTGTTACAAAATACCTAGTGTATAAAGTCCGCCTAGTATGCCTAATACTTCGAAGTGCCTTGAATGAAGTGCCGACTAGTATCGAGTATTGGTTAAAAAGACAGAGTATTCACTTTTATCTAGATTGAAATAAGGTTCAGATTCAAATGACTGACACGTGAATGATCTGGTAAACACGAGTGCGCATCGCGTCATATTAATGTTCATAGAAATAAGGTTCAAATTCACTGACACACCAATAATTTGGTAAACACGAGTGCGCGTCGCGTCATTTGAATGCTCATAGAAATAAGGTTCAAATTCAAATTTATACGCGCAGGCACAGTGATACTATGTGGATCGAGTATTTTAAAAGTTGGAATAGGTGCCACCTAGTATCGTGAAATACCTGTTCCCTGGATCTGTTCTAGTATATACGCTTCATCTCTAATTCAAACGCGACTTGGATTTACAGCGGATCAGATTTGCCGATTGAAACGGGCCGCATGAAAACCGATTATGTAGTCATTGCGTCGGATTGATTGTTCAAAAATTACCTGCCGTCGAATAGAATGTTCCGACCCGAATATTTCAATTTAAAGTGATACGATGTCTTAATGCAAGTGTAATTACTAAAAATATATTTCAGAGTAATTTAATATTACAGCAATATGACCAAAAGAATATTCGCAGAAGAGTGTATGACGCATTGAACGTATTGATGGCAATGAATATAATATCCAAAGAAAAGAAAGAAATAAGATGGCTTGGACTACCTACAAATAGTGTACAAGAATGCACAGCCTTAGAAAAAGAGAAACAATCTAAATTAGAACAGATACAGAAGAAGACACAGCAATTACAAGAACTTATATTACAGGTACTAAGTTAAAAAATCTTACATCTGTAACTATATAATACACACTATGTAGAATAAAAATAATGAAAACAAATCATTTTCAGCATATTTCATTCAAGAGCTTAATAGAAAGAAATAAAGAAGCAGAAAGCAAAGGAGTTAAACCTTCGCCATCATCAGCAATTCATTTGCCATTTATTGTGGTGAACACTAGTGATAAAGCTTTAATTGACTGCAGTATTTCTAATGATAAGTAAGTATATTATTATTATTATTTACGTCGCCCATCTAACAAATAATTTTAATTAGTCAGTAAATTTTACAGACTTGTTTAGTACTTATGACGCACTTAGCTTTAATGACCCTACACTTTTACCTGACACTCACTCTATTTTTAAAAAATTAAAAAAAAAAACAATTCTAGTTTTTAATAACAATTTGATTATTGACTTTCTTATGTTTTGGAATAATGATGATTATTATATTAAGTTATTGGAAAGCCATGCATGCCAGGTAACCTATTTGCACCAAATAATATAACTTATGTTTACTTTTTATCATACTATGTAATTGTAAATAAGTTGTTTGTGTGCCTTATAATATAAAATAAAATATTATTTTAAGTGACTGGCATACAAACTAGACAAGTATCATTTTCTTTTTATTTGAATCATTCTTGTCCTAATAATAAACTATGTGACTAATTTTTCGCATACTTTCATTTGCCAAATTATTACTTAGCAAAAAATCTATTCACAAAAAATTTAAACATAACCTAATGTTTGGGAAATGAACGTTTAAACTATAACTTGTTTACCAACTAGTACTTTTAACATTTTTTATTTAGTCAAATATTTCAGTTAGAATAACAGTTTTTACGCAAAATCAAATAAGCCAAAATGTCTCTTTTCTTCTATTATATGCAAGTCGTTTCTCGCACTCGCCGGCCGCTGCCGTGGCACGGTAAGGTTGCTAAAATTTGTTTGGGTTATGAAATTTTGTCAAAATCTTTTCGGCAAAACGGCAGGCACCCCTCTATTTTTTTTCCATAAAAAATATGTATACAGGATGACTGGTCTGACACTTACGATACTTGAGTACTTGGTACTCGATTCTCGTTCTAATGATGTGCAATAAAATTAGGTAAGTACTTAAATTTTGATCAAATTTCCCTATAAATAAATAAAGTGTGGATACATTCCCGACGATGATAACGTTGGTTCAGTCACTCGTCGACACGCGCGTCTTTCGCATAGATCACAACAAAGAAACAGCCGTCACCCCCCGGCCTCAACCCGCTACTTGTTCCGTCACCGCACTGCGTGACTCTTTAGCGAACCTATTCTGCATTAATAGCGCAACGGACGTACGACTACACATCAAGCTATACAAATCCAGTTTACGCTAGTCCTTATTGTATGGGAAGCCTGAACTAATGTTCCTTTTTTTATTCACGTAATATGATCTCCAATATCAAGTCCTCGAATATCGTTAGTGTATCACCAGTTTTTCAGTATGTTTATAACTTTCACGATCGTCTTGGGCGCGAAATTCATTTTTTTTTTATCTAAAAAAAATATCCCTACCAATATATAAATGCGAAAGTAACTGTCTGTCTGTCTGTTACGCTTTCACGCCTAAACCACTCAACCGATTTTGATGAAATTTGGTACTGGGATAGAATAAAGCTTGAGAAATGACATAGGCTACCTTTTATTGCAAAAAATAGTTTTGAAGGGGTTGAAATAGGGGGTGAAAGTTGATGAAAAACTCCCATACGGAGTTTTTCATTGTTGAAGATAAAACGATGAAACTTTGAATTTAGGCACTTGATAAGAAATCAATAAATATTTGTTCTAGCATTTTTGAAATTTTGAAGGGATGAAATAGGGGATGAAAGTTCATATGGAAATCCAAAAAAAGTCTCGCTTTGAAGCCTAACCTCAGAACTGATTTTGATTATTTGAAATAGATTAGACCTTGGGAAAGGATATAAGCTACGTTTTGTTGTAAAAAAGGGGTTGTAATAAGGGATCAAAATTGTATGGGAGTTTGTCATTGTTGAAGATAAACGCTGAACTTTTGTGTTTAGGCACTTGATAAGAAAAAAATAAGTATTTGATATGGGGTTTTTGAAATTTCAAATTGTGTGGGGATGAATTTCAGTTTGGATTTTGACGAAATTTTATACAAAAATAGACTAGACCTTGGGAATGGATATAAGTTGCGTTTATATTTCGGTAAATAATAAAGTTTGGCAAATTTTGTAGTCTACCCGAGCAAAGAAGCGGACGGAAAGATATGTAAGGATAATTTGCAATATCCCCCCAGAATTGGAAAAAAATAATCGGCTAAAATCGTGTTGTCCACGCGGGCGAAGCTGCGGGCGGAAAGCTAGTTTTATTATAAATTATGTACAAGATTTTGATGTAAAATAGAGGATTCGGCTAAAAATGTCAATTTACACCTAAATCTCCTGCGATAACGATTTTTAAGCAAAAGTATCAATACTAAATTGTGAATAAGTCTCAATTTTTAATGTCGCAACTATGTTAAGCTATTTTTTTTTTTCAGGACAGAGTATATGTTCAATTTCAACAAAAGGTTCCAAATACACGATGACATTGATATCCTAAAGAGAATGGGTCTTCTTTTTGGTAAGCATTAATTAATAAATAATTATATACTAGAGCAACATCTCCGGTTGACGGACGGACGCGGGGTATGTTGGATTCGCCCCGACTAAAACAACACAATTCCTTTCCTTGCTGAATGCTCAAGACTTTGATATCATATACCATAGTCAAACTGTGGCCGAGCACAATGACGCGCTGGAACAAGGAAGGAGTCAAAGGGGCGAGGCCTAAGGCCACGGTGGTTTCATTCACTTTTATTGGTTTCAGGTTTGGATAAAGGTGAATGCTCAGAAGAGGACATAGAGAGAGCCAAAAGTATGGTTCCAAAGTCATTAAAGACATATGTAGAGCGTAAGTATTACCATTTATATAACGCTTCTTTTTAAGAGTTCGCCAACGACGTTGGACATTCTTTCGCATGTATGGTATTAATGGTCGAATTTAAGCAAAGGTTTTTTGTGCTTATACCATAGCATAACTATAACTAGAACTAGCATAGGATGGACACTCCGGACGGACTTTCCCTAGATTCAACACATCAGATTAGCGCACATAGCGCTCATATCTTCACGTCAACACACTTATTTCATTTCAAAGTGAAAAAACTTGGTGATTTTTTTAAGGTAATGCATCAGCAATTCAGCAACACCTTCATTAGTCCCAAACCTGACTTTTGTGAGGGATTATTTGTGCAGATCAGAAATGTTTTCAGACAGTACCTATCATTCAATTGCCACTCTATTTTATTATAAAAAGTAACACTAGTACTATGCATTCCCTTCTGCTACTGAAATTGAGGTATGAATTCATACTGATTCTAGAAATGGGCAGAGGAGTCATAACAAAACTTTCAACCATGCTTGAAGAAGAGGAACTTGAAGATGAGGTGGGTGACGAAGAAGACATGGTTGAAGCTGAGGTGGAGGCAGAAGAGGAGCAAGATGAACCAGATGGTAACGAGTACAGCGAAGACAGCAGCGACGTCGACGTATAGTGATCAAACGCAGACGTAGTCTCATAGTTTATAACTATTTTGTTTATATTAACTAGGTGTTACTGTTGCATGTGGGCTAAGTTTACGTCATAGTCAACACAAGTTTAAACATTATATTATTAGCTTAAAACACATTTTGACAATATATATTTGATTTAATACTATGTTTAAAACAATTCCAATTATTATAAAAATATGATTTTGATATTATTTGTAACATAGGTAATAGAATTATTAAACATTTAATTTAACAGTCAAAATATTATTGAATAATTATTTTAAAATTTATCAATTGATCCTATTATTGCTAACAATACTAGAGCTTCTACAAAATCAATTTATTGAAAGCATGTTAAAACGATAGCCCGTGACTGCGCGTGAGGCAAACGCGATAGTCTATCTATTTACTAATCTTTCGTCTCGTAACAAAGCATAGCCGGTCTCGCACGCTCGGTTGCTGCGTGCGAGTTACGAATACCCAGAAATATACATTCGATTTTGCTTCCAATTCTCGTCACATATTTTTTGCTGTCACATCCGATCTAAGTTTATCTATTTAACGAAACAGGCAATGTCAAGTTGCAATTTAAGATTCGAATCGATGAACGAATTGACATAGGCTTTCGAAATTTATATTCTAGGCATCTGTTAAATTATTTTTGATACTATTCTAAGTTAAATGACACTGAAATTTCGACGTTCCGATTCGAGTGCGGATCCCGGCGCCTTCTATCCCCTCCAGCACATAAATACTGCGAGACTAATTTTATATATATAAAATTAGTCTCGCAGTATTCGGGTATATTATACTAGCTGTCCGCCCACGGCTTCGCTCGCTTGTTTTCTCGGCTTTTCTGTAGTATAACATGTATATGAATTATACATATTAACCTTCCTCTTAAATGGATTTTAATGCAGTTTTCAGAAATAGATAGTGTCTATTGCTGAAAACTGCATTAAAATCCATTAAGTAGTTTTAAAGATCTAAGCGAACAGACAGCAGAAGGGACTTCATTTTAAACAATGTAAAGATTGCTCGAGTCCATGTTTTACACCCATACAAAGCAATGCTCCAGATAAAGGTTTAATAAATAATTTTTTTAAATACATGTCATATTTAAAAATAAAATGATGACACCCCTGATATTGGGGTCTAGAAATGAAATCAATCTGACGTTAAAACATTGAAAAAATATCCCAAAAACTGCAACTTGTTTACATGCTATATCTATTAATAAGATCTGGTTCATACTATGCTGCGGAATTTATTACATTTGATAGCAGGTGTTTAATGAAATATGAATTGAATCCCTTTAATATCTATCTTTTGAATGCTTCAAATGATCTAAAAGCTAAATTTCACTTCCCATGATTGGCTTTCTGCATTTTTATTAATTAGCAAAGATAAATCACTGGTTGAACTGTCTCAAGCCTGTCTTCTAGTATTAACAATAGAAGAGATTTTGATTTTTGTATGGAATTGTTTTGATTGTAAGTGAAATAAATGTCATAAAATATTACCCTATTATTTAATTAATGAAATCCATATACAGTTTTGTTACACTAGTATCACTTTAAATCATCGTCATCAAATAAGTCTTCAAAATCTGTAATAAAAAAAAAATATGATTAAATCAAAAGCATTCACCACTCAAGAACTAAAATGCATTGTGTATAAATTATTTGAGAGAAATGATTAGAGAGTAGGTACTTCTTGACAACATTCAACAAATGTTAGAAAAATAAATTATGACACACATTGACGCAAAATAAAAATAAAGCTAATCTTAAAGTTTTATAAAATCAAGTAACAAGATTTTAGGAATAACCTGGCAATAAAGAATGGATCATATAAATTGTAGGTTATATTTTCAATTCTTTAAAATATAATATGGATTTTATACATCAATGGTGTTATAGCAAATGAATCATTGTTAATTTAAATTAAAAACTATAAAAGTTAAATTATTACTTGCCATTGAAAAAATCTGAATGAACAGCCTTTTCATTAGCTGCCAAATCCATTAACAAATTTGATGGTCCACCAGCCTATTGACAAACAAGATTTATTTACATCTTTGTTATTACAGAATTTTCTGTTATTAATTTAACATTAAGTTTAAATGTTAAGATTATACAGGGTGCTAATTTAGTCAACTGCACCCATTTAATAATTAATTCTGCCTGCCATACTAGACAACAACACTTTCCTATGAAATATAATACCCTAATCATGAAAATTAAATACATCTTCATAAAGGTACACAAATGTAGACAGACCACATTTAGATATGTATGAAGTTTTGATATACATCAGATGGGTTTCATGGGGAACTAAATCACCATTAACTGATTACTTACACTGACTGACTGAGCCATGCATCTTATGAGCTGTTATAAGCTATCTCGTGGTATTTATCAGTTGCTACCATAGGTTAAAGTTATCTCAAGCTTCGAACATGTGAGCGATGGTAGGTTAGTGGTACTGGCCACCACTTAAGAGATCTAGGTTTAGATCCTAACCCAGACAGGTGCTTCTTTATGTATTTCGTTACCACCCAAAACAGGGAGGGAAACCAGCATGTCCAGTCCAACCATGTCCACTAATGCTATGAAAACATGATAATGTTGTTCATAGCATGTATGCATTTGATAGAGCTCAGCTTCAAAAAGACATTGTTAGGTACATGAGCAATGAGATGTCTTAACCTAGTCACTTCACTCTAAAATTACATATATACGGGTCGAATATTGATAACCTCTTATTTTTAATGAATGTGGTAAAGCAGCGTTACGTTTTCATCACCCATATTTCAGCAAATTGTAGGTACAGTAAAACCAATTTCAGAATATTGGTCGTTATTCCTCCATGTTTGTCACCTACGTCACTGTAAATTACTATTTACTTCCTAGAAATTAGCGAGCTTACATACTTCTTCTAAATCCATGTAAGGTCCAACACCCTCTGGAAACATTTCATCTGCAGCTACTGTTGGCTTCATTACTACAGAATTCTACTATAGCTTCGACCTTAGAAGATCCTTAAATGACTATTACATATGGAGACGTTTAAATATTATCAATTTATCTCTTTTAGTACCTTGCAAAAACAAACAGCAAACAAAGACAACTACTGTGCAACGGCAATAGTTGGCTAACTAAATTACTAAAGTGTCAATGTCACTGTCAATTTAGGCCGCGTTCCACTTGGCAATCACAACCATCAAAAAGCTCCTTTAGGACGCGTTCCACTTGGCAATCACACTCACGACCGTAGTTTTTCCCGTTCCACTTGCTTGTGACCGTTACTGTCGTCAACTCAAGTGGAACGGTGTTTAGGATTCTCTCAAAGATCACTTCGACCAAGCTTCGACCCTGCGGTCTTAAAACTGCGGTCGTGAGCGTGATAGTTGTGAACGCCAAGTGGAACGCGTCCATGGGCCTCGTACCCACTGTGACCAGATTATTTCAAAAATACCGAGACACCTCCAAAAAAATACTGAATTAAACCGACCTTCGCAGGCAAATATACCAATAAAAATACAGATTTTCTTAAGGCTAAGGCGTCAGCCTAGGGCGCGAAATTCATTTTTTTCTTCGTTTTTTGCAAATTATTCGGCTATAACACACTGTAGGTACATGTACAATAAGGTATTGTTAAGTTTGCAATTTCTACTGCCTTGTACGCACGGCTACACATCAAGCTATACAAAGCCGGCTTGTGCTGGCCTAGCATTAGGCGAGATCAGGTTAAACTGGTTTTGTATAGGTTGACTTTAGTCGTGTCTATCAGCTTTTTTTTTTTATTCATGATAGGCGTACGCTTGACCGCCAGTTCGCCTGATGTTAAGCTAGAATGTGTTTTAGCCGAATAATTTGCGAAGAGCCAAGAAGGATTTGAACTTCGCGCCCAAGGCTTTAAGTAGAATGCTGAGCAGAAATAAATTTTACCTAAACAAACTGAATGAACTGCCTATTGGCGGCTATTGGGGAAGTCAATATTATAATTCATACCCAAAAGTGTTGTATGTACCTACCTACTTACCTATTCATACAACTGAATACTAATAATCTGTACCTATTCTAAGTTTTCAGTTTTATGAATCCCTTATACATATACTTAGCCCTTGTTTTGAAAAAAATATAGATTTTATTGCATAGTTTAATAATTCGCAAGGACGATTGCTTACGGTGTTACTAACTTCTTAACCAAAATATACCCAAAAATACCGACTTCCGCCAATATACCTATAAAAATACTGACGTTCGAAAAAGTCGTTAAAATATACTGAAAAAGTATTCAAATACTGAATCTGGTCACACTGAGTGGAACGGGAAAAACTGCGGCCGCGAGCGTGACCGTTGTGATCGCCAAGTGGAACGCGGCCATGGTGTCAGTCAAAGTCAACAGTCATGTCAATGTCAAATTGTCAATTGTCAAATCTGATAAGTTCATCATCTAATGAGTCTCCGATAGGAAATTCGTAATTTCGTCGTTTGTAGGGAAATTGCGAATTGTATGTTGCATGTGAATTGCCTTGATTTAAAATTTTAATAATAATATTTAATTCATATTATAATTAAATTAAATTATTATATCAAAACCATGAATAATAAAAGTAAGATATCTTATAATGATAAATTAATACTTGCACCTATGGTACGTATTGGAACCTTACCCATGCGTCTTTTAGCACTAAGATATGGTGCCGATTTAGTTTACACAGAAGAATTAATTGATTGGAAATTTTTGAGATCGAAACGTAAAATCAATGGTACGTATAAACTAATAATAACTGAGTTATAGAAAAATAAAAACGAACTTCTTTTTTTCTAAGTAATAATATAGTATGCTCAGGCCTTTTCCAACTGGGGTAGGTAGAATAGTAGAATCTACACAATCCCACATTATTTCAAAATGAAAATTAAATGACTTAATTAGTCAAGTCGAATTTGAATTTATGGCCAGGTTATGGTAATAGGCTCGCCGCTATTAAAACATATTAGTGAACTGTATGTGTTCATAAGTAAACTTCTTCGTATTAAAATTTACTTTGTTTTCAGAAATACTGAATACGGTTGACTTTGTAGACCAAACTGATGGTACAATAGTGTTTCGTACTTGTGATGAAGAAAAAGATAAAGTTATATTACAGCTAGGGACATGTAATGCAGAAAGAGCTTTAAAAGTAGCTAAACTTGTGTAAGCTATTATTTTGTTGCTTTTTTTTGCTTCTCAGTAGCTTATGTTTTATCTCATTTATATAATATTTTCATTAAATTTACAGGTTATTTCTGATTTCAGAGAACATGATGTTGCTGCTATAGATATAAATATGGGTTGTCCCAAAGAATTTTCTATAAAAGGGGGTATGGGTGTTGCATTGCTAGCAGAGCCAGAAAAAGCACACAATATTTTAACTACTTTGGTTGAAAACCTATCTATACCTGTCTCTTGTAAAATAAGGATACTGCAAACACCAGAAGAGACATTAAAACTTGTGGAAAAATTGGTGAGTTCAGGAATTAAGGCAATTGCAATTCATGGAAGGACAAGGGATGAACGACCACAACATGCAGTTCACACAGATATAATAAATTATATTGCACAGAATATTTCTATACCAGTTATAGCAAAGTATGTTTTTGTTAACAGCTTGAAACAGAATATAGCTTCTAAATGTTTGTTATTTTAGCATGAGTATTAATTCTAAACTCATTTGCATTTCAGTGGAGGATCCAAAGAAATTGAGAAGCATACCGACATATATAGATTTAAAGAATTGACTGGATGTTCAAGTGTGATGATTGCACGAGCTGCTGAATGGAACTGTTCCATTTTTAGGAAAGAAGGGCTGTTGTCAATGGATACTGTCATTAGAGATTATCTTAAGCTTGCAGTAGACTTTGATAATTCACCTTCAAATGCAAAGTACTGCATACAAAACATTTTAAGAGATTTGCAAGACACTCCAAGAGGTAGACAGTTTTTAGATTGTCAGACACTGGAACAAATATGGTCAGTATTATATTATATTGAAGCATTCATTATAAAAAATAATATGTTCCTAAGACTTCAAAAACCGAGGAGGTGCTATGTTTCACTGTATGTTGTTTTTTATGTATGTTTATTGATTTTTAAATATATTTTTTTGTATAAAAGGGTATCCACAGTGGTCCCTTTCCAATTTACTGACGATCTGATAAATCAAAATGTAGAAAACAACAATAAAATGCACCATTGGAAAAACGCTGATATTGTCAACACAAGTGAAGCACTCTTTCAGTCTAAATACAATTCTTATTAAAAAAAATACTGTTCATTATCACACCAAATTCAGATGTGCACAGCTATTTCAAATGGACTGTATGATATGCTTATGTATTTATCTTTTATTATTAGTACTATTTGGGATCTTGGCGAGTACTGTCGAGAAAAACAATCAAGTTATCAAAAAAGGGGCATACAGGGTCGATGGCAAGTGAGTCCGCATGACCTGGAGCCACCAGAAAAGAAGATCAAATTATCTGAAATTAATCTTGTTGATGTTATGCAAATGAAAGTAAGTATGTTAAAAGAAATCTCTGTTGTTTTAGCAACTCTATTTCGAGTTGTTATAAATTACTGATCTTGTTTTAGGTATCTTTTGTGCGGGCAAATTTTAATGACCTGAATTTGCCAAAATCGAGACTTCATGCATGGGCAGGAAAAAATGGCCTCAAATTGCCAATGTATGAAACTCAGCAAGTGGAAAAGTTGTTTCGTACTATAATAACTTTCAATGGAAAAAAATATACATCTTCATTTTGGGAGAAAAACAAAAAATTTGCTGAACAAGGTGCAGCTTTAGTCTGTTTATTCCATTTAGGAGTGGTGACAGAAGAAGATTTAATTAAATTGGGAAGTATAATAAAGTGAGCTTTAACAATGTTCTTAAGTTCTTTTCTTATACCTCATGTTATTGATATTTGGACATTTAAGGCTCAAATCAAATAAAAAGTTAAATGGAACTTACACTACATACTTACAATTACACGCACACACGTATACCGAAACTACGCCTTATCTAATACATATGTGTGTGTAATTGTGTGTGTTGTAGACGGCATGGCGTACTTTTAGCCGGCCTCACTTCTTTGTTCGCAAAGTTCCATCTTAACTTTTTATTTGATCTGAGATATATGGAGAAAGAAGACTAAACAACATAATCATGTTGTGTCATTCCTGGTATTTGGCAATTGGGAGATTTTTTTAGGATTCCTGGAATTTTAGTTAAATCTTCCAAAAGTTACAGGTTATTATGGAGTCAATTCAAAAAACGAGCCACAGTTGATCTCGTAAAGTAATTGTTGAACTCAAAAATAAAATTGTTATCTATATCAATTGTTTCGTAAAACCACATTCCATCTGGCTCCTCAGCCCTGACATGTCTAAGTGAAATATTCACTTAAACAATTTGGTGTGTAAGGTGACCATAACTGAAACTAAGAGAGAACCATATTTTTTTTTATATTCAGTAAATCATTCATTTATGAAACAAAAGCAAATTAACAGCATTTAGTGAATGAAAGTATTTTGGTTGGACAATGCTATTGCAATGTTTGAGTTTAGTGGTGTGCGGTATCGATTATTAATAATAATCGTTTTCAGTCGATTATTATTTAGGTAATTGATGATTATCGATTACTGCTATATAATACTTTAAGTTATGGTAACCCTATTTGCGAAGGGAATCCCTGTCACCAGTAGAGATGGGATTCTACCCAGTAAATTCCCAGGTAAATTGAATTTTGGGTAAAAAGCGGGTAAATACCCCAAAGGTGGGTATTTATTTTCCTAAGAATGATTCCATTTATACATGTTCTTTACAACTTCATAGGGTGATAATGGTAGCAGATCAAGCAATTCTGAAAATATTAACCATTGTTACTTTGCACCACAATGATATTTTGTTAGGTTAATATAGGATATATAATTATAGGATATAAATAATAAGAATAAAGGATAAGAAGTAATTAGAACTCACTGAGAAGTGTCAAATGAAAACTAAAGTTTAAAATCTGAAAACCTTACAAAATCCGACATTCTACACCCATTCTCATATGAATTTACGATAAAAATGCATGTTGTCTTGAAATAAGTGTAATATTTGTGTTTTACTCGCCTTTAGTTAGTTTCACTGACTTTAAAAAAGCTTAGGTTGACTACACACAATCATAACTTAATACAGGAAAGCCTGTAACAACTCCCTATGTACAGAACAAAATATGACTGCCTTTTGTTTAGTATACAGTAGTTGATAGGTTAACATTTCTTTTATTAGATATATTTACCCAGTGGTGGGGTATTTACCTGGGTAAATGCTAAATTTATACCCAAATAGGAATTTACCTGGAAATTTTCTACTAGTCACCAGTAAAAAGTTTAGTACCAAATGGGTGAAGACTGACACTGACTGAGTACTATTTGATGTTAATTTTAAATATTGTTTTTTTTTTTAATAAATAAGTGATAATGTTCTGTTTGATCTTTGATTTAGATAGTTTTTTTTAAATATTTAATTGATTAAGTTGTTTGTTTTAATCTTTATTTATGACAATTTGAAGAAATGTTTGATTTCAGACTCGTAATCGAATGAAAATCGATTAATGATTGATTACATTAATTCGCATACCCGATTAATCAATTACTAAAATAATCAAATCGGCACACCACCCGTTTGAGTTGTAAGAAACCACCAATGTAATTAAATTTATAGTGGCCCCTCAGATCGAATAAAAACTGTTATATTTGATCTGAGAGTGGCCCATGCCTCACTTCATGAAGGAATAAATTCAAAAGCTCCTTTATGACTGTATAATATTGAGATTTTGTTTATTTTTAATGTTGAACTTTTTCATAATAAGAATACAGTTTTACACTTTCGTGAATAACTTTGAATGATTTAAATTTATGTCTGTGTTTTCATGTTAGCTATATTTTCTAACAGTTTTTGGTTTAGTTCTTCTAATTTTGATTTCCATGCATCTTGTTTCTTAATATCTTCTTGCACTTGCTTGAAATTTTTATAACAAATATATGCATCTAGCAAACTTTCATTATCTTCAATTGGATGATCTTTACATGGTACAATCTCATCATCAAATATATCTTCTAATACCTGTTGAGTAGTTGGAAAATTCGGCAGGGTGTATTTTTCCATAATTTTAGCAATTTTTCATACGTAGGTAGGTATATTACAAATTCAGCTCTACACACTATTATACTGTCTTATTAAAAGGTATTTACGTTTCTGGAAAACCTAAAACTTTTACCTAACTCTCACAATATTATTAAAGTACATAAACTCCATGTATGTACTGCTAAACATAAACAAGCTTTTTTTTATTTTTTATTTTACGGTCCTGGATACAATTCCTTTAAGCCTAATAAACAAGCTCTGCTGCAGGGGTGACCATCTCAAAATTACAGATCCTGCCTTACTTTGGTTAAAATCCTACCAAAGTTTCTTAAAGAAACTGCCTAAATACTGCCATATAAGGCTAAAGCGTCAGGGTTAGACGCGAAATTATATTTTCTTGGTTTTTGGCAAATTTATGTTATATATTCTTGGTACATGGCAGTCGGAATTGCGACATCAAGAATAACTACTGCCATGTATACCTTGAATGTGTTATAGCCGAAAATTTTGCGAAAAACCAAGCACAATTTGAATTTCGCGCCCAGCCCCGACGCTTTAGCCTTAACGTTATATACCAAGAAAAATATAAATACACATATTGTAATATATATTTTATTTGAGAAATATTCTTTCGCATGCAACGTCAGACATTGGTAAGCATGGCAGTTATTTTGCAAAATTTTCAATATTTACTTATTTTAATTGTCCATTAGAATTCCGTATTTTCGAAATTTGAGTTGCTTTAAGGCGATTTATTTTCTATACCCAATACTGCCAAAAACTGCCAGGTTTATTAAAACGTCAGCCGATCATGCCAGGTGCTGATATAAGGGTCAAATCCTGCCAAAATGGCAGGAACCTGCCACATGGTCACACTGACTGCACCCTTGTCATTGTCAATGTCACATGTCAATAGTCTTGTTTTTTTGTAATATTTTTGGCATGGCTTCAGAGGCCTTTGTGCCATCAATAGTCATGTGTACCTACCTATGTGATGTCGTGAACTATAAAATAAGTCTTTAGAACGCTCCCATAGATGAATTGAACGACTTAGTTCCAAGTTTCTTCGCTCTTTAGTTGATTTATAAGTTCGACTAGTAATAGCGTGAGTGAGCAAGAGTGCGGTGCCATGCCACCCGAGTTAATCACGTCCATGGTCGCATTCGATCTGCCTTTCTCTGGTTCAAGACGAGAGTTGACAAACTAAACTGCGTCACATTCTTTTTTTTTGTAATATTTTTATATTCTTGTCGTATTAAAATTATAAATAAATAAATTCGTTCGAATTATCTGAATTACGCCGTCGACTTGGTGATTCGAGTTGCTTTTCTCATAATTCGATTTGGACTCGTTAATCGATTTGGTTCACGTCGCGCCGGTTATGCGTCGTCGAGTGAGAAATATTGAAAAATTTCATTTTTACATATTTTTAAGATTTTTAGATTTTTGTTGATTTTTTTAAAACCGCTCAACTGATTTCGATAAAATTTGAATGGGACCTCTGAAGTACTTATAACCTACCAAACAAAAAAAAAACATCAAAATAGGTTGGCGTAATATTGAGTCATTCGTCCATTTGTCGCGCACTTTGTACCTATCATCATCATCATCATCAACCCATTACATTGTCCCACTGCTGGGCACGGGTCTCCTCTCAGTACGAGAGGGATTAGGCTACAGTCCGCCACGCTAGCCTACTGCGGGTTGGCAGACTTCACACGCCGTCAAGAAAATCTCTCAGGCATGCAGGTTTCCTCACGATGTTTCCTTCACCGTTTAAGCGCGTGATAATTAATTAATAATACGCACATGACCAGTGGCGTAGCACAGGTCACAAGCACCCGGTGTGGATCCCGAATTTGCCGCACTTTAATTTTTTAAATGAATAACAAAAAATCTAAACTGAAAAGTAAACAAATGTTCTCACATACAAAAAAGTAAAATTGTTCTTGATACTGTATTTTATTCCTCAACGAAACAAACTTATGATAGGTACTTGTTTTTTTTTAAAATTTTTTTTGACCACCTGTGAAATGCCGCCCCCGCCAAAGTGCCACCCGGTGTGGACTGCACCCTCCGCCCCCCCCCCCCCACGCTACGCCACTGCACATGACTTCGAAAAGTCAGAGGTGCGTGCCTTGGATTCGAACGCGAGACCTTTGACTTGTACCTATACTTAATGCAAATTTAAGACTTATATGGTTTTATCATGGATGCTACTGTCAGAACTGGACCAAATTAAAATGGGACCACACGGGAAGCACGAGCTTTCAAATAAAAAAAAAATCATCAAAATCGGTTCACTCAGTCGAAAGTTCTGAGGTAACAAACATACAAAAATACAGTCGAATTGAGAACCTCCTCCTTTTTAAGGTCTGTTGAATAAGCTATCTTTGCTTGACCTGGGAATCGAACCCAAGACCTCTAGCGTAGCAGTGGCGCTTGGTACCGCTATACTAATGAGGCAGTTAATATAGTAGCAAATAATATTTTTGCAATTATTATGATTAATAAAGTCTGTTTCTGTGCAGATTTTACTTATCTATAGGCTAGGTACTTACAATATTATAAAAATGAAAAGTTTTTGAGGTTGTAGGGGGTAATTTCTGGATAGCTACTGAACAAAGAGTGACATGGTTTATATATTATCCAGTTAAATTAAAAGAAAAGTATACTCCACATGGGCGAAGCCGCGGGCGGAAAGATAGTTAATAAATAAAAGAAAAACGGTCAGTCACCTAGAGATAATCGAAACAAAAAGACTTGCCTCTCGTTTACATTTTAATGCATCGTGTCATGCACAATTGCACATAATAAAATAATAATATAAACACGTACACACCATACATCTTAAACAACCGACATATTATTATTTTATAGGTAGGTGCTGTAATACAAATGTGAGTAGGAACTTAAATTGTGATTATTAAGTCTGTGTATTTTTATAATTTTGGATGGATTCAAATAATTAGAAAATAACGTAGTTTTTATTTATTATGGATTAATTGAATTTTAACTTTTAAAACTTCTTTGAAGAGTTTTGTATACTTGTTGGTATCTACCAAGTGGTTGTTCAACGAAATAAAAATAATAAGTATAATACTGGTGCACTGCACCTTGTAGTTATTTAGATGGATAGTTTGCGGTTTCCTGTGGTAACCGCGACTGGATCGACCTCGATTTCATGAGCTTATGTTACGCTCATTTGCTTTAAAAATAAAAATCGTCTATAGCAATACATATTTTGTTTAGTATAAGTGGGTATTTTCCATTCCATGACTGTTTTAAATTATAAAACTTGTACCTACTGACCTAATTCAAATAATTAGACACTAAATAAAAACACTGTTTACTTAATTCACACAAGAACTAACCGTTTTTTTAAGTAACCAACAGCTTCCTCTGTTACTTTTTGGTAAATAAATACTTAGGTACTGAACTACTGAGTAACATGTAAGTTGACAGAATGGTGGCCGATGTAGGGTAGGAGTTTCGGGCGTCCAGCAGCTATATATGGGTCGACGACTTTTCAAAATTATTAAGCCACTGAAACAGTATCTTTGTTTCCCTATCCTGAGTTGCAAAATATTTAATTTGTTTTTCAACTATTTAATTCCTGAGAAAAATAATAATAATAATCAAAAACGTGCGCTGATATTACCTATAGACCTATGCTGGAATTTAAGATATCATAGAATATAAATAACAGCTGCAATGTTATTGCTTTTTTGGGTTCCGTAGCCAAATGGCAAATAACGGAACCCTTATAGATTCGTCATGTCTGTCTGCCTGTACGTTATACCTACCACAGGAGGCAGAGCTCCAATACAATGTAACACTGCTTATGTCAAATAAAACTTTATTATTATTATTACTTTTTCCCGAATCTATAAGAACTATGCTGTTGAAACTTGGTAAGTAGATGTATTCCGTGAACCGCATTAAGATTTAAAAAAATAAATAAATAAAAAACAATAAATTTTGGTGGTTCCCCATACTTGGAACTGAAACAAAAAAAAAAAATTCATCAACCCATACGTGTGGGGTATCTATATGGATAGGTCTTCAATGATATTGCGGTTTCTAATATATATATTTTCTTTAACTGAATAGTTTGCGCGAGAGACACTTGCAAAGTGTTCAAAGACATTTACACACTTACTTACCCTGTAATTAAGAGAATCATAAAACTAAAACAAATACATGATGTCCATTACCATGTAAACTTCCAACAAAAAATGGTTTTAAAAGTAATAATGAGTGCTTTTAAATATGAATTTAAATATATATGTATTTAAACAATAATACTAGAAAAATATCAAAATAGGTATGACACTATTATCTAACGAATATTTATTTATTTAAAGTAAGTACCTGTATCTGACTTAGTGGAATAGAAAATAAGTTTGTTTAAGATTGGTATAACCACAATAATGTCTGCATTACATTTAGCTATATTTGTATGTAAGTATAAATTATGTCCTATAAAGACAATTTTTTTTTTTCAAATAATCCGACAGTTCGATTTACATTATCTTTTCGTTAGAATAATGTTCCATGCTTTTATAGCTTTCTTCAGTAATTACTAGGTACTGATTGCTGGTACAAAATCAAAAACAATTATCGCTTACATTCATGATTTACTTTAAATATTTCTCGAATGACGAATGTCGTATAATCTAGCATGCTATTAAGGCCGTTGCGATATTTTACAGATATAATGAGATTTTTGATTTACAGCCGCTTTCGTCTGCAGAGAATAATGGCCGCATACCTACCTAATATAGGAACAACGTCGACATCGGCGACCACGAGTGCGGACCAAACCGCAAGTTCTTCGTTCCGAGGCCCGCATACAAGTCCATCATTTTCAAGACTTCGAATTATCTTTAACAAAATTTTGCTGTTGCGGTATTTTATGGCTGTACACCACGAGACCACAGAAAATTATTGAAAGAAGAAAACATTTTTAGTGTGAAAGTGAAGACCAAAAAGGGGTTAAACGGGTATCAGGAATATTTGAACCTGGTTTGATTTCATTTCTTTCTTTGTTCGGCTCACCATCGGCTATGGCAAACACAGACAACTTGTTCGTATTTATTGTGAGCGTCTATCGCTCGTAATATTTAAAGTCCTTGGTGTAGGCCCTAAACATTTGATTTGGTAGAGCTTTGTTTTGACTTGACAATGACAATGGTCCATCACGCACCCGTGATGTGTCACCCCATTATACTACTTATACATTGTATTGCATATTTAAATGACAGGCAATGCGACACTGGTGCGCACTTCGACGTGAAGGGCATAATATTTTCGACAATTCAATGAATGCCTCTTCAAATCTCAACTCCGGGCATCTCATTACCGGGCATGAGGATGAGGGTCACAAATAAAAAAAAACCGTTGTAGGTACCTACTTGAAATAAGTAAAATAAATCTTAAAATAATTCTTATCGGTCTTGTTCATACAAATATAAAAGCGTCCTATATCTAGTTGTTTTGTCTTATTTTCCTGGTTAAAATATATAATTTTTCAAAACCAGATAAAACACATTATACTTCTAAGAAGCATTATAATATTAGACTTTTAAGAACAATACGGATTATATATACCTATTTATGTATAATATGACGTTGGTAGTTGTTCTTTGAGTTGCTGATTAACAAGATCTGCCAGGTTAACTTGCGCCTGCCGCGCTCGTGCCTCGGAGAACACGTAAACCCACCAGCCTCGTTTGTCGTACCTATGACAAGCCTAAAAAGCCTGACAACCAGTCCATCCTTAGAATATCGGTATTAACCAGGTTGAAGAGTTCTCATGGCAGTCGCTTGGTGTTTTTTTAATTCTATTTATTTAGGTCAACACCAGAGACGAAATAAAAATTACAAATTCAGAGAAATAATTTAAAAATTACAAACTCAGAGAAATAAGTATGACACCAGCACCGTTTACCACGTTTAATTCGAAATCTTTGTTAAGAGGATAGTATCCGCTTCGCGCCCCATACAAACGCAGTTTGGCCCTTGCTTGAATTTTAAACAATGAAAGTCATTGAAATTTTGCAGTAACAATCTTATCATTAATATACGTGTTTCTGTAATATAAAATTTCATTTCAATATACGGTTAAAAAGTTACACGAGCTCAAAGATTGGCAATTTTCGTTGAAAAACGGCCCAACTTTATGCTAGTATTTCTCGACAATGTATCAATACAGAAACATTCTGATTCGAAGGAAACCCAGATAATATAGTGAATATTTTTTTACAAGATTTTTTTTTTACATATTAGCAATATTATAGGAGTAATCTCCAAAATTCGGAACATACGAAATACGCGTGAAAATGTTGTTGTTTCTCCTCTCGGGCACGCATTCGCATCGCGAGGGATAGAGACAGCGACAACTGTGCAACATTGTTGCGTTCGCGAGGGACACTCCTCTTAATGCTGAACAGTGTACATTGGGAAGCTGGGCGAGTGGGCGTGCTAATTATATTATTAAAAACAAATACAAATATGTAGGAACATTATTATTTCGATTTGGTGCTCTGAATAACGTAATTTATCAATGTACGTACGTACGGTCGTCAGCCGCATCTAGTTAGACTGGAAGTTGACCCAAACATAGTTTGGAGAAGGCTAGGAGAATGATAATGACGTTGAACATGGGCCTACTCCTTAAGTTTCCAGTTTTGTTAAGAACCAGTGGAAAATAAAAAAATAAATCTTGCCGAATTCAATATTGTTTTTACAGTTTGACCTGCATAATAAAGAGATTTTATTTAGTTGAGAGCGATTAGGCCAAGACGCGTGTCAGAGCATAATCAGTAGATCTCATAAATAAACAGCGCTTTGTATAGAAAAACAAAAGGGGGTTAAGTTATTAGCGTAGTAGCTGTCTCGCATAGGGCGCGTGGCGGCGCGGGTGGCGACGGCCGGCCCGCCCGGCCCGGATGCCTGACAACTAATAAATTGCTTTCGGAGACAGATGATGCAAACGAAGAATGTTGTTTTAATACCTTCTGTAGCAATTTAACTTGTAATCTTTTCTGTAACGATATAAACTCTTGAGATGCTTAAATTTTCATTTACTGATTTACTACAAATTACCTAAGTCCCCGTATGTAATTATTACGTATTTATACTATATACCACTTAAATTGTATATAGTCTAACCAAGTAGGTATTATGTAAAGGGGTTTGGGTAACTTTGTATGGAGTAGTGGCGTCGTTTTTGTTTTCAGCAGCCTCAATGATTTTGATATTAACTTAGTGAGAAAAGGTTCTGATAATATCGCCTAGATACTCGTATCAATTATGTGATATAAGTAAGTAGGTACACAATTGTTCACATACAAAGTGATACATTAAATAATTTTCTTTATTATAGTATAATAATTAAACATTCTAATTATTAGAATAAGACTGCCTTGTTAGTCTAGTGGTCCCAAGCGCGACTGACGCTAGAGGTCCTGGGTTCGATTCCCAGGTCGAGCAAAGTGTTTTTGAGATTTTCTATGAAATTCTGTGGCAGCTCGGAGTTTGGTGCCCGGTTAATGGCAATAGGCTCGCCCCTCATTACATGGGACCTAAATATACCGGCGAAGTGTGGGTGTAGGTACATTAGTAAACCTCTGCCTAACCCATCAGAGAATACAGGCGCGATGGAATGTTATGTAGGTAATATAATAATAAAGGATAAATCAAGACTTAAACTTCAATTCTTGAATTGTACAAATACGATAGGTAGGTAGGTACCCAAAAGAGTGCAGTAGCATACATTAACTTATTCGATTTTGAAAAGCAAATAAGTATCTCTGTTCCGATATGGTTTAGATCATTGTAGCCATAATAACTTGATCGCTTTTTTCTGCTCTTTAATAATATCCAAGTTTCATTACTGGCCGCGCAACTTCAAAACGACGCCAACTTTACCCAAACCCCTTTGAGATTAAGGAACACATGAATTCTAATTATTTTTTAGGCTTGTTAAGAATAATAATAATAGCTTAAAATCATATAAGTATCTAGGTAATAAGGTAGATAATGTGTTTTTTTACACGTGATATGTTGTGACAGAGAAAGAAGAAAAAAACGTTATAAATACTTAACAATATATTGGGCGGATAACTTTTTACTAAATAAAATATAGCTGAATTAATGATGATTTACTTATCGGAATACCTAGTAATTTAAATTAAAAATTGTGTTGCAACTTATAGCGATGCCAACGGGTTCGATGTAGTCAGATGGATATTTTTCGAATAAGTAACTGGGTTCTTTGATTAAAAATAAAACATTCAAACTTCACTTAACAAAACATCATTTATATAGTTAAAGTAGCATCGAGTAGGTAAGATAAAAGGAATTAATTACCTACGATTACAAGTCAGCATTCAGTATAAAAAAAAATCAAGTATGTTTAGACAATTTACAGCCGAATGATATATGTTTAAAGTTTAACGGCGACACGAGCCAACTGCTCAGTTGTGTGTGTGGAATTTACGAGCGCGCTTCAACACGACAAATACATTTGTTAATAGACACATTAGTAGTTAAATGCTCCTGCGCCGGTTCTTAATTGCCGACACGTTGCCGTTAGCGTGTATTGTATAGCTTGTCGTTTCTCCTTACAATATGAACATTGTAAATTAAATACAAATTAAATGTAAGTACCTACCTTCCTAAGTTCCTTTTAAGAAATTGATTTACCAGTTTCAGTGAGCAATAGAACTTTGATAAAAAATCTAAAAAAATATATTAGATAGGACAAGTGACAATTGACTAGTTTTACATAAGTAAGCGTTATAACGTAATTGACATAGTAAGGTTTGGTAGATTAATCATAAATTATTGTATGAGCTCGAAACAAATAGGTAGGTACTTTACAGTGCAAAATCTTGAATGCGTTTGATTATTTATAAGCGAATGGCAAACAAAACGGATTGCGTGTGCAATTAGGGTAATGGTAACGTATTGTTTTAGTTCATTGTAGAGTGAGTCGCTAACGAGGCTCGAATGACGCGTGCGCACATAAACGCCAAGACTCCTCTTATGTCGCACAGCCCTTTGTTCCAGTCACTCTGCCTTCCCATTCTTAAAATTACGTGTATTCATTTTAAAATAACGAATGAACGTCCAGTCCTTAAAAAAAGTATGAAAATCCTTATTGATCCGGATACCTACTTATTTTATTCACAATGATTACAGTTCCAGTCTGGAATAAAGATAATTCTATTTGACGACTCAATGGAATAGAGATATACTTAAGTAATTATTAAGTTATTGGGATTAAGAACACGACTCCAATAAATTGTGTAACATAGGCTCGTTAAAAGGATTTCTTTAAAATGGAGGAGATTCTAAGTTACTATAATAAACGTATCTAAATCTAAATGGACAATGTTAACAATATTCAACAAAGGAGTGACGTCGCTATGTCTGCCAAAGTGAAGCAATCCGGTAGAATGCACTCGATTGAGACTCGGATAACGAGTACACAATGAGTATTTTTCATTGATTCTAAGTTTTGGAAAGTAAAGCTTTGCTGGATAAGAATAGTGAAGGACATTGATGGGCAGCGATCGCGCAGACCACCGGCGTCGGCGGCGCTTCTCAAGCCGCGCGATGAAGCGTGATCTGCCGTTACACTGTTCAATGCACACTGTAGTAGTAGCTCAGTTAAAATAAGTATTGTCACTCAATTCTTCATAACAGCAGCCAGAATTACCGTCTTCTCTCTATCTATTGGCTGAAACGACTCTATTGCAGTCTTAATTCAGCCTCAGTGCGATATTTTTGGTGTGTCCTGATCCGTAATTTTATTTATTAAATCTTGTAAGTAATATTAAATATTTGGTGTTGATTATAGTGACGAGCCTCGTAGCTAAGTAATAATAACGCTTATCAAGCCGGTTCATTCTATGGATGGGTGAATATTTTTAACACGTCGAGACTCTTCCGAGTTTCAGCGAGCACGTAAAGCCGTCGGTCCCCGTTGTCATAGCGAACTACATAATGACAATCGTTAGTTTGTTCGTTAGGCAGATGCCAAAAGAAACTATGTCCTTAGGATATCTTTATCGTAATTATATAGTGCAATTTATATAACGAGAAAATTGCGTCGGTTTACAGCAAGGTCTCAAACAATAAAAAAATTACTACTAATTTTAGGTAATATCTAGGTATATCTACAACTCAACTCTTATTGATAAAGTAACTAAAACTTTTTCTGTACTTATTAAGGGAATAAGTTCTTGCATTAAACCGATGTTTTACTGTTTTATTTAAAGTTTTCTAAAGCTAACTTTTAGTTTGAGTACCATAGTCAAATAAATCTACGCATACCAGCAGCATGATCGCTTTGTCAAGCAACCATTCATGATACTGCCATTGAATACCAATCAATACTTGTCTGAAGATCTCTTATTCACGCATACTTTAACAAACAACAAACAATATTGTAACTTACTCATCGCACCTCTCTCGCAGGGCATATATTATTTTATTCAAGTACCGTCCTTATGTTTAGAACAGTAAGAATCTTTTTTTATTAAAGGTTTAGTAAAATGGAGGCGGCATATCATGACACAAGGTAATGTTACCTTCTCTTCAATAATCCATTGTACAACTAAAGTCTTTATAAAAACTTTTATTGAAATGCTTGGCTCTACTTTAGTAATTCGATAAAAGAAAATCCGTCTCTGAATACATTTACAATGTACAATAGTTCCTTTTCAAATATAATTGAGACTGGAAACAAATCCATGATGCTTTTACGTTTCAAACCAGTACCTAGTATAATGTTTAAGAATTCTGTACCATTGACTTGTATTACTACGTTCTGTATTTACAAATTGTATTGTGATTGTACAAATGGAGAATAATGTGTTTTGGAATCATAATTATCGTTTTTAAATTACAAATTTGATTGAATTTTGTATCGACAAAGACAATTATGTGCGTCTGCATAAAGGCAATGATTATGGCAACCGTAATCGGCTGCCAGTTTACGCTTCATCTTAGTGAGCAATATAAAACGTGATGGCGCAAGTGCCACGTCCACGAGGGACGCGGACGGCTGGCGCTGGCCTGGCAGCCTGGCACGCCTCCTCACGTCCCTCAGCCGCAGCCTAAGCTTCTGTTATTTGCCAGCACCAGTACCCTAATATTATCTACTATAAGTAGTAATAACAACGGAAATTAGTTTAAGCTCCGCAGAGTCCATGGATGCGTTTTATCTTGTGTTTATTTGTGAGGTGATGTGATATTATTAGACATTCGCATTTCATATGAATTCCTCGAAAAAATACTCTAGTAAGTAGGTAGGAGATATTACTCCATAAACTCATATCAATAGCTTTTCAGAAATTAACAAGTTATAACTGATTCCAAATTTCTGTAAACTATTTGTAAATATCTTTTCCGCTATGTAGGTAAGTCTGTGACTGTTTTCTTGTACCGATAATAAGCGGAAACAAGACTTTGGGGCCTAATTGTTGCCGTCATATGTTAACATTATAATAAACGAGGTAACAGAGTCATTAAACATCGCTCAGTGGCACAACGCGGCCCGCCCTCGCGAGTCCCGGTACTCAAAGCTCTGTAGGACCTCACTAACACTATATCATCGCATCGGTCACGCGCGCCTCGCTCCCATTTTATCCCTCTATAAAAAGGCACAGAACAGGAAGGGTTGGATTTTAATTACGATATTTTTCTATTATTTTGTGCGCTGTCTTAGTTGCGGGGCAAGGGTCGTGAGATGTAATAAATCCTGCTTTTTATGAGGTCACGGTTAACCCTCTTGATAACGTTTATCGCACATCTGGTGGAAATGAAAAATCTATGGTTATATACATATCAATGTGGAGTTAATGACATTTTATTTCCCTATTTTCTAAATATAAAGTTAAAATCCGAAATTCTTAAGGACTTTTGTTTGGAATAAACCAGTCAAAATAATAATAACTCTGTATCAACTATCAGCTATGTTAACTGATTATAAACCTGCCAAGGAACAATTAGCAAACAGTAGTTGCTAATTGCAATTTAGCTTAACAAAAAATAATTGCTACGTTACTACGATCTTGAGGGTTAAAGTTCTTTATTGAATTAATAAAGGAAATATCTGAGTACACAATTCTACAATTACCTAAGTACTTCAAATAATAAAGGATCTTAGTACCATAATTTGCTTGGTTATTTTTTTTTCTATAATTAAACGTAAAACTAGTTTAAAGCATTGATGCGTACATGTCTGTGTCAGACTACTCGTTACATGTCACACGAGAACATGTCACGGCGAGCTACTCCGCCATGCATGAAATGAAGAGCCCGCTTTAACATTTTCAACCGATTGCGCTCGAGAAGCGTGAGTTCGTATAATTTTATTGATTACCTAATGCACACGTTCGACTGAATTCAATAAAAAACTGTATAAAAGGGTTAAATGGATACTAACCCTGCTCTTATTGTATCGATTATGTTATGATCCGTGACAGGATGTATCTGATATCATAGCTTTATATTTTCTGAAAGTATCGTAGGAAAAATAATTTGGAACACGCATTGGCGTATTTTATACTGAATAAATTCCGGCGAGTGCTATGCAAGCATAATGCAAACATTTTTATGTAGATGGAAAGGATTGATGTCGGCGTCGCCTATGAATAATTATAATTCGTTAGTAGCGAGAATGGATTTGTGTACTTAAGCGATTAAAGTTATTTGAATACGGATTTATAGCAATACGTGTAAGAGTGGGAGCGCCATACGCAAATACAGATGTTCACACTTAGGGAACGTGCGTGAATTGTGCATAGGTACAGGATTTAAGCCCTTTAAGCTTAAAATTGAAACTAATGGAATAAAAAACATAAATTGCAATGAGAAGAAAGTTCTGTCTGATTTGTGACAAGACTGTAAGCAGGTACCAGAATGTGTGTGTAAACGTAAATGATTAAGTTCGTGACGCAGTATCCCTACAGAGCAACACTGATCGATCACCCGACACGTGCTTGCACATCGAACGTTTTTTCGATAAAAAAGCTATTTTGTCCAAAAAACATTCCAAATTCAACAATAGCTTAGATCGCGATAGAAGTGGGCGCATAAAGATAAACAAATATTTGAGCGAGGGCGTAGCGGAGCATGAAACTGTCGAACAAAAGCATTAGCTAAGGATTAGGATGGGTATTAACGTTATTTGATTACTTAGACACACATACGAGTATAAGAATATTAGATATGGCGTCTTTTCTTAACATCGTAATAAAAAGTGGCGATCTTGTTTAAGTAAGAGGATTTAAATGTAAAAAAGCCTAAATACGCAAACTTATTTTTTGATTAAAGTTTGAGTTAGCGATACAACGGCAAGACGGGCCGAATTACTAGTGACGCTACAACGAGTAGGTCGCAGATCATAGGTAATAATAGCATGAACATCATAAGTATTCAATCAGCTGCTTAAAAAAACAAACGGCCATCTGGGAACTTATACAGGGTGTTTGGTGCATCGTTTGCCAAATGGAGATGGCCGATAGAAGAGGTCATTAGCTATGTCTTCAGGCCCAGTAACTCATTCCTTGTCACACCAGTTCTTTTATAGCAACTTTTGAAAATGTATTTGGAAAAATTCCAGAACTCAGCATTAAACCTTTATATTTAAAAAATCTAATTAGTATAGCGTTTAAATTTCAGTTTAATTTTGATGTCTACTCTTGTATGGTTCTATGATATTCAAAATTACTTGCCAATACCACCTAGTTCCTTTTTAAAAGCATCACAAAGTTTTTTGAAAAAGAGAAATTTTATTAAAGCTCAACTTAAAATTATTGTAAAAAAAATACTAAAAGCGATTGGGATCTTCGAATTATTTTAAAATGATCTCTAGTCTGTCCCCTTTCCAACAGTATACCATAAGCCGAAAAAAAAGTTTTGTTAACTTCACTAATTTTGCTAAATGTGTAATCGAGGCACATCAGACTGATTTTCGATATTACGGAAATTAGTACTAGTTTTCGCATAACATGCTTTAAGTAGGTAGATAGTGTTATCTGAATCTTACGCAGACTCTTATCTCTTTCTTACATATGGTACAGTCGCCAGCACATCAGGTTATACAAAACTGTCAAATTTCTTCAAATGATTTTAAACCTTAAAATGTTGACGATTAAGCTCAAAATCAACTGAGAAAATTTGTCATATTGTGATAGCTTGATGTGCTGGCCACCGTACAAACTTTCCTCGAACAAGAATAAAATAAAAAAATAAGAAAGTAGTAGAAGTAGGGTCACGCTGGCATGTCTGCATGCCAGCATGAATCGGTTCGCACGAGCATGGAAGTACTATCCTCCCACAGAATATCGGTGAGTGTGAAGCGCTGGAGGCCCAATTGCTCCCTCAGTATCTTTTTTTTCTCCTTCTACTTTTGTTTTTAAAAGGGGGGGAAGGAGAAAAGGATTCTCCTTCCCCCCTTTCCTTTAATAGGCTCGGCAACGCATCTGCGACTACTTTGGTTGTGCAGATGTCCATGGGCAGTGAACATAACTTACCATCAGGCAGCTTG
This sequence comes from Subacronicta megacephala, assembly GCA_958496365.1. Lineage (NCBI taxonomy): Eukaryota > Metazoa > Arthropoda > Insecta > Lepidoptera > Noctuidae > Subacronicta > Subacronicta megacephala. The sequence goes on along the minus strand of OY292515.1, from coordinate 9,024,548 downwards.
CATGCTCGTTTGCCGAGTTATGCCATAAAAAAGTAAGAACCTAATTACAAATTTTGTTCCAATTGTCTGACTCTATTGCGTAAGCACGCGCGACATCTTGTTTCGACTGTCGTGGTGCGTAAACGTATTTCTGCTTTGATAGTGACAAAAGCCCTAGCCTCAACTTCCGATTCGGACAATTTTAATAAAATTGGTAATTAGTTACTTATTAATAAAAAAAAAATCATGTTCCAGGATAGTTAGTTCCCTATGTAAGAAAGAGATAAGAGACTGCGTAAGATTCAGATACTACTTAAAGCATGTTATGCGAAAACTAGTGCTACTTACCGTAATATCGAAAATCAGTCTAATGTGCCTCGACTACACATTTAGCAAATTAGTGAAGTTAACAACAGTCTTTTTTTTGGCTTATGGTATACCGTTGGAAAGGGGACAGACTAGAGAACATTTTAAAATAATTCGAAGATCCCAATCGCTTTAAGTTATTTTTTTACAACAATTTTAAGTTGAGCTTTAATAAAAATTTATCTTTTTCAAAAAACTTTGTGATGCTTTTAAAAAGGAACTAGGTGTTATTAGCGAGTAATTTTCAATATCATAGAACCATACAAGAGTAGACATCAAAATTAAACTGAAATTTAAACGCTATACTAATCAGATTTTTTTTAATTTAAAGGTTTAATGTTGAGTTCTGGAATTTTTCCAAATACATTTTCAAAAGTTGCTATAAAAGAACTGGTGTGACAAGGAATGAGTTACTGGATCTGAAGACATAGCTGATGACCTCTTCTATCGGCTATTTCCATTTGGCAAACGATGCACCAAACACCCTGTATATTTCCAAGTAGGTAAGTAATCTATATTATTTACAGCTAAAATAAAGACCATTATCAGAAAACGGTTGATCAAGACCTATTTCTGGGGTAGGTATAGCACTATTTCGTTGCGAAAAGTGCACCCAGAAAGACACAGAAAGGTTAGAGGCATTTGTAATGTGGTGATGAAGGAGGACGGAGAAGGTCATGAACTTTAATCTGCGATATTTATTTATTTATTTATTACATATAGGTATCCGATAACTGTATTCCGCGATTGACAACAAATTAGGCCTAAACTTCTTAAAATTTAAGACGATGGAATTAAACTGGTATTTTATTTAGACCAATAGTATAAACATACTTATCTATAATTTAGACTTTTGGTTAGATTTTGGTTTGTTGTAGGTACCTAAATCTAGAAATGTGTAAAGCAGACTAAAAGCCTAAAACAACTTTTTGGAATCATGCAGATAGAATAACATAATCCATAAGTTACATAAGCTTTAAATTGGAAATTAAAAAAACATTTCTGAAGTTTTTTTCTTATGGGATAATCATAAGTAGATATGGTAAAAAAAATTGGCCCAGTGGTGTTTTTTAAATCGTTACTCCTGCCTGTCGCTTTAAAAAAGTATTTAGCTTACAATTCTCAATTACCTATAATTTCTTATTCTATTAAATTTAGCGCTCCCATGTATGTAACCCAAAGGAAGGTATGACGCCTGCGCGGGCACGTCTACGTATATGTGCCAATAAGCGGGCGGCGGCGGCGGGCGGAGAACGATCAATACTTAAAACTGAGACTTGTTCGCATTTGTTTTAAAAAAGTGTATTTTAAAACAGTTCTACTTTTTCTATAGTTCTACGCCTGAATATTTTTAAGAAAACAAACTCCTGCAATTAGGTCTATTCGGACTTCAATCATAAGGAGATAGTTATATCAATTGGGTTTCTTGTAATTCGAGACATTCTTGCTACGAGTTGATCAAATTTATTTATTTAGCAAAACGCATTTTTTTTAGGTAGAGGGTAGGGTGTTCAGCTTGAGTTAATGTTTTCAGTTATTTATTTGATATACCTACCAATAGAAATAGATTTATTTTATGTTGTTTCATTTCCTGAATTAACGTAACTGTATTGTTTTCCAGTATTTTTTTAATAAAAAATACTGAAAACTTGACTTGCTGTTTATTGTTCTTATTCACACTCAGATAATAACAAATACAAAACACATGGTAAATATCTACTAACTTGTAAATAATAGTACCTCAACAACGCGTAATAGGAATGCCATATATTTTATCTCGAATTATATAATAATATTGGTTATATCTATTGAAAATAAGCAAACACAAAGCCGATGGTTCCTTTTGAGGATATTGCAGCTATCTACGACCATATTTTATAATCCATTTTAATTGAAAGGTACAGATGAAATAATAATGTAAAGCATAATTATAAAAATCTAAATTGGGGTGATCGTAGTGTCGATAGTGCTTTGTCTATTTAAATATCTGCGCCCCGGCGCGGCGGCGGCGCGTGCAGCGTTTCAATTAACATTCATTATCAATTAATATATAAAGGATTATAATTCTCTCAATTTAATCCAAAGTAAAGGAATTGTATTTATTCTTCATCAGCCTAGGTATATTTAGACTATACCTAGTCTTATATTCAAAAAAATTGTCTCGGTATCTTGGGTCTCATAAGAATGATGAGTACTTACTTATTTTAAGCAAGACGGTATATAATGTAGACATTTGTATTTAAACTTAAATTCAGCGAAACACATTTGCAGAAGTTAGAAATAGGATATTAATCTCAGGATGTAATGAAAATTCGATTTTGCTCTAAATCGGTAAAATATGAAGCGATAAGGCATCGGCATTAATCATTGGACTAGCGTGAAATCAAATTACCGTTTACTAGTCACACAATAAATGAAAGGGTTGCAGCGACTGCACACTTTGTGCTCGCTACCAAACCCTTGCTATACCATACATTCTTTCTCGTTTTGTCCTTATTCTATGTTCGTATGATAAACAAGGACGGAACGTTTGGATTCGATATAGAGGCCTCAGTAGACCGCAAATCAAGAATTGTGCAAATCTAAAATGCAAACAAATTTGGACATGAAATCGGTTTTGTGTAGGCGATAAAATAAGTTATTATTTGCGATAATACGTAACGACACGAAGTTAGACACGCGGGAGCCAATATTATATAATAAAATAATTTTTAGGTTAGCTTGAACTGTGGGAACTACTTATCTAGTTTGAGATAAACACTTTGAACCGAAGGAGAACGATAACTTGCACGTAACACAGTAAAAATAAATTAGTAAGTATAATAGGTATTTTAAAAGGTTATGTGTGTGTTAGGAAAACCCAACTGTCTGAACCTAACTAATTCAATTAATATAAGCAAATACTTACTTAACTTTAATATTTTACGAACTTCTATTTCTTCTATTTTTATTTTTATTTCTTCTATTTTTATTGGTTTTCGGAACGAAATCCGTTCCGAAAACCAATAAAAATAGAAGCGCCAATTAATCTTAATCTCTTTAAGATTGACGTCCTAATTGTAGAAACTACAAAAGCGCATAAAAGTTTTTGGAAATGGTCCGTTCACGTCAAACTTTAATCCTGCGATTGACTTTTGTAATGGGGGTTCGACGTTTAATTAGAGCGAATGGTCCTGTCCAAAGCGCAGGCGGACGTGATGCCACAATGCACGAGTGATTGACACAAATTACCTCTAATCGAGAACATCGAACCAAATGGCCGTTCCAATCCATAAATTAGAAGCTATTGTCGATGTCGATACCTTTGCACAATTTTCAACAAATATTTTTTGTAAAGTATTATATTGTAAGTAGAATAATTGTTGTTAAAAGGAAAGGTTATACTGCCTACCTACTTACGTAGTTTTGTGCTGCTTACTGGCACGTCCGGGATGCAGAAAGGGTTGAACAGAGATTTTGTGCTCAATTTAAAATTAAATTTAATTGTATTTTAATCCCGGCGATAAACGTCAATCAAGTCTCTGCGAGTGTGATACATGTATCAAGAGAGCTCAACATCACGTCGCGCCCCCATCTATCGCCATTCAAAACGGATTTTGAGCAAGGGTGAAATTAAAATGTCAAAATAGTAGCGACCCGGCGCGTTGTATTTGTCTCCGGCTTTATCAGACGCTATTGTGTATTTTTCATTCTCTAAAGGTTGCATGAAAAACGATACCGTTTAAGCTCTTTATTATTTGTAAAACTAACGTTAAAGAACTCAGCACCTACCTGCTTTATTGTATTGTACTATAATAAAGTAATAAAACACTACAGTACAGTGATCGTGTATCCTAAAGATCAGAGTTGGCCATAAAATCTTGAGCGCCCGTGTTTTATAAACAAACGATGCTGCCGGATACATCAGCGTTCACAACATCAACATAGGCGATTAATTACATTCCAGTACATTCCCTGTCTCGTTTCGAAAGTTTAATGTGCGCGGCATGCTAATAAAAATTCTAATCAACCCTTTTTTTATCTTCTGTCCTGTCTAAAATGTCTTATTGTCATTGAAAAATTTGAACACACTACTTTTACGTAGTAAGTAGTAGTTAGGAATCTTTATCTTCATTACTAAATCTGAATATTTTTAGTTAGTAGTACTTATTTTACAGCTTAGGTGATGTTATATTTTCAATTATTTAATCATTTAAACATTACCGCGAAAGCGAAGATTATCTAGCATATAATGACCTCCTGCCTGCATTTATTACTCTTGAACTAGGGCTTGTAAGTTTTTTAAATTTTATTTATATCTCGTGACCCTGCGGTCTACCTGCTGACACTGTAGACAAAAACTGCAGTTATAGCCAAATTTACACAGGCCGAAATTGATAAGGATATTTTCTGATCAATTTCAGTATATTTCCCGATGAATTTTTAGATATTTCTTATAATTTTTTATTATCATGAATAGTTTCAATGTAGTACCTAGTCTTGGCCGTTTCGCTACCGTCACATGGGTGTATGGAGAAAAATTTATTAACTTTTCTGTTATTCAACGGCTAGTTCTTGTTCTTGTTCTTCTTCTTCGAAACGGCTATGCGACATATTTTGACTAAGGTGTGGAGTTTGTGAAGTTAGGGCGTGTAGAGAGAGAGAGAGAAGCTTGGCTCTACATGAGATCTGATACTTTTGTGTTTTGGCAACATTTTGCATGGAAATGTTTTAGGTGGGATTTCACTTTTTTTTGTCTTCGTCTTCGCCTATGACATTTTTTAAAATTATAGTAGGATGAAACCCATTGCAAAAGGAAGAGAATATAACAAAAATTAAAGGAAAAATAAATTACGGGCGATCTGAGTTTGGGAAGTCGGAGGGGTTTAGAGTAAAAAACGGTTTATCTTGATTTCCGGCAAAACTACAAGTCCTATGGAAAAAAGTTAAATGGCAAAGTTGTAGGTAATACAGAGACCTACAGTTTGTTGGAAATAAGTAAGCCGATCGGAAGTTGTCTGCAAGTGGTTTATAAGTGGTAAATTTTAATAGAAAGAGTCGGTGTAAAGATAATTAGAGTCGTATATATTTCACATTTCTAATTATTTTGTTTACTAATTTCGATATTTATGTATTAAAACACTTAATAAACGATTTTATCACCGGGGTAGTTCGGAACGGCTAACTTCCGATCGGCTTACTTATTTCGAACAAACTGTACAACTTTGTATTTTCACTTTCTTCACATACCCTCAAAATTTATGTGAAAAATTCAAATGACCAAGTTTTTGGTTTTTTATTTTTATATTTAAAAAAAAAAATTCGCTAAATTGGGTGAAAACTTATTTTCTTATGTCCCAAACACACTGTAATATTTTTGATTAAAAATATTTATTTTTTACCTTATTTTGACTTAATATCGAAAAAGCAGCCTAATTTTCAATCGAAAATTCTCACGTCAAAATTATTTTTTTTAAAGTCAGTGGCCATTTTGTTCGTTGAAATCTCTTAATTCTGATGGTGTAAAAAAAAATATACATTACTATGGTAAATGTTCTCAGAATTTTCTGAGAAAATTTACCAATTTTGCAAAGAAATAGAAAAAACTCGAATCCAAATTCTTTATTTAATCATTATTGTACAATTTTGATGGGCATAAATTTTCCGTAGGTCACTCAGGTATATAAGTTACCTTAAAAAAGCAATAAATAGGCATCTACGCATATAATTTAAAGAAGATTCTACAACTTTCTCAAAATATTCTTTGCATTTTCAGAGAACATTTACCTTGGAAATGTACATTTTTTTACACCATCAGAAAGTGGATATTTTATCGAACAAAAAGGCTACTGACTTTAAAAAAACTGATATTTCGACGTGAGAATTTTCGATTGAAAATTAGGCTGATTTTTTGATATTAAGTCAAAATAAGGTAAAAAATTATTATTTTTTATCAAAAACATTACAGTGTGTTTGGGACACAAGAAGGTAAGTATTCACCAAACTTCGTGAAAAAAAATTTTTTTTAAGAAAAATAAAAAACCAAAAACTTGGTTGTTTGAATTTTTCACATAAATTTTGGGGTATGTGAAAAAAGTGTAGGTAAATGCAAAAGTTGTAGGTCTCTTTATTACCTACAACTTTGCCATTTAACTTTTTTCCATAAGACTTGTAGTTTTGCCGGAAATCAAGATAAACCGTTTTCTACCCGATATCTTTATAAATATTATTTTTTCGTCAGTCAGGCATCAAACATTCCTTAATCATTTTCTACGAGTATTACGTTCTCTTTGAATTATTTGTTTGGCTGTTGAAATCCTGAGTGGAAGCGAGGGCAGGGAGAGTTCGGAGGGCAAATAAATAATTACACGCATTCTACAGATATTTGCCTCGGGCGTCCGTGGGGCGAAGAACGAAACTGATCGTATACAATATGCCCTCTGCCATACAATCGTCAGCGGTCTTTTTCGCCCTCTCCTCTAAAAAAAATTTCGTTAAATTAAGTAGAATTCTTTAAATAGGTATTAAAAGAATTCCACTTAATATTATATCTACCTAAAATAATTACCCCTTACTTAATAAATGGGGAGAAGAGCTCGAGAATGACTATGACGAATACACCTGCTGCCACTCGAACTACGCAATATTAATGTTTTTAAGAAATTAGTTTAGGGTTCATTCGCGCGGCTGGTGAGCATTAGTACCACGGGTTCGATTCCCGTGGATTTTTTTTTATAAAGAAAGTCGTATCAGCTCGGAGTTTGAAGACACAGCCAAATAATGATAATAGGCTTATCCTATTTTTACATAAGACATTAAGAAACATACCGGTGAAATAAGGATTTAACTACGATACGATGACTACGATGGAACTTTGCTAACAAAGAACTGAGGCCGGCTAAAACTACGCCTAGCCGGTTACAAACACAATTACACGCAACATGTATTAGTTAACTACGCCTTATCTTGTCAGTCGAGCTTTCTGAATAAGTAGGTTAGTTAGAAAATCCTTCAAATCTTTTAAAATGTAACAATTATTACATTTTAAAGGATTTGTATACTTCTGTACAGTAGCACAGTACCTACAAAGTATTTTCTACGTATATTTGAACAAATCCTAAGTAAGTAAATAACACTTAAGTATCTTTTCAATAATCATCATTGACGTGACATTCTAGTCGACACATTTGGTTGTTAATCAAATCTTAGCAGATTACGGCAAATTTTTAATATAAGAAGGTCTATAGAAAATAAATTAACCTTTCGCTTGCCATAAAATATTGTTAGAAAAATGGAAGGGCTCGCTGGAATCAATGCTTTTATGCACCATGACGTATTTTAGTGTGTCAATTAGAGTTCTGTGTACCGACGGCACAGCGTGAAGTGACGGCGCGCGCCGGGGACACAGTAGGGCTCCGCCACCCCCTGCTCGCCGCTCATTGCGTATTCAGACAAATTGATCGTGTTGTTTTGGAACAAAAATGATTTTGCAGATGTTTTCCTGTCGTTTTGTTTTCACATGCATATGTTTTCTTTACAATAAACAGTTGAACATAACAAACGCCTGCTGAGTACCTACATACAGATAAACTTATCTATTGATATTAACTTTACAATTTCAATACAATGTATTTAATTATACTCTTATAATTTAACTAAGGAAACATTGGTTTATTGACATACAAAATTAATTGTAACCACCAACACTTCGCCAGTATATTTAAGTCCCATGTAATGAAACAGGGCCTACTGCGATTTATCGGGCACGAATCCAGATTCCAAGTTACTACTGAGAATTTTATATAAAAACTCAATAACACTGCTCGTTTTCAGAATCTAACTCAGGACGTCTAGCGTAGCAGTTGCGCTTATAACCAGGAGACTAATAAGGCATTTACTACCTATTAATATTAATGATAAGTAACATCTACATTTGAATAAATAAGTAGGGTATCTAGCTTTTTCTCCTTTCTGTGTTTCTCATAGGTAACTAGACATCACACATCTAGGTACTCTACAGATAAAATCACTATATGTATGAAAGTACAGAAATAATGTTACAGTAAATAAAAACTACTAAGATACTAAAATTCACATGGTTAACTTTTCTCCCAAAAGTTCCTTAACACTATATCGTGTTTGACGAGTAATTATTTATTTTGCGAATTTTATTACTGTAGTAACAAAAGGTACCTACGCACAAAAAATGTTTTGTAGCTTATGCCTATAGACGAAAAAGCAATTATGATTTTGTTCATAGCGTTACAATTAGTTTGGAAGCTACCTGCTGCGTTGCTCTATAATTACGCCGTGAGTGACATTTCCAAAGCTTTTGTAAACGATAACGCGGAAGCTGCTACGAAAACTTAAAAAACCAAGTAAGTATTGTTGCATTAATGCATTTGGGAGTAAATATTGAGGAGGCACAAAGCGGGGTCCGACAACCCTTAAATATAGTCCGCGGGGTGCCATTAGAGCGGCTCAAAGAGTTGGGTGTTGCCCACGGAACTGCGAGCACCGACTTTGTAAATCTAATTAAAATATCAATATGTTCACTGGAGTCCGCGTTGACAATTTGATTTCACGCCTTATGCCCTCGCTACCCTGCAATGCCACGATATTAAATATTAATAAGTACAATGGTATTTTTCATGTTTCAATATAAAATACGTATAAAAATATTTGCAAGTGGCTAACTAAGTTATAAAATATAATGTAAGAATTCCGCGTAAGCACATCAATTATCCCGCCAACGTGATACTTTTGTATGATGTAATACAATAAAGTCAACGACTTCTGCATGAAACTGACATATTTTTTCGTAGAGCATCGTGAAGGGCTCGTAAACTGTCGACGCGCTATCAATGCCAACTACCCTTATTTTTTCAATCTAAAAGTTCCAGGTAGCAATACAAACAACAATAAAAACGTGACATATCAATCGCCTTTTTTCTGTGAATGTCGCAAATTCGCACAAATCAAATATTGAAGTGTTAAAAATTTTTGATCACAAAGGGCTTTTAAAGTCGCCTGACAGGGAGCGAACCTAAGCTTTGTCACACGAAATCATTAGTTAGCAAATGTCAAGCCCGATCCCGCTTCTTTTATTACACGAACAGCCTTACAAGACGTTAAGTCAAACACATAGGTAAACAACTCACAAGTTAAACCGTGATTTATAGTTTATTTTAATGCTATATTTGTATTTCACTTGTTGTTTACATTAGTTTCTACCTACTTGATTACTTCAAGTAAAGAAGTTTACTTATACGATATTAGATCATGTAACCGATAATCGTAAATAGATATTAGAAAATAGTAAAAACGTTAAATAGTATGATATAGATAGTTAAATAGTATGAATAATATAGATGGTATGTTAAAAACGTTAAATAGTTACGTTTATTATCATTTAGTTTATTTAAATTGGTAGTAAGGAACAAATGTTACAAAGCACGGCTGGCGCAATATTTCATCGTATCATTCCGGCAAAACGTAACCCTTTTTTTGTTTTCTATTACAATTGTCACCCTTTCACTTTCATTTCAATTAAATAATGTCTGGTCATTTGGGACGGGCGGGAGCGAGATCGGCGAGCAGACTCGCAATGTTGCGCAGTGTCGTGTTCGCGCCTCCCTGAACCCCCGGCGCAAAGTGCGCGTCATCCTGTGAGCACATTAATCACTCCTATTATTAAAGTTGTTATTGTGTTCATTTGAAGATAACGTTTTATAAACGGTGCCGTCCGTTCACAACAAAATAAGCTTTATGTAATAACGTGTTAGCGACTGCTGTAGTAAAAACCGTTGATTAATGATATTTTATGCTTGAAAACAAATCCGATTAAACATGTGAAATACTTTTTTTATATAATACTTAGACAAGTTTACGTGTTGTTTGGTTAAATATGAAAAACCCTATTCCAATTCCAACTTTTCAGACTTTTCTAGGAGCTCGGTAAAACCCACAAGACGAAAAGTGAAGGCATAGGTAATAAATATGACATACTTTCGCCGTAAGTGATAAGTTATATTTACTTTGTAATCTGTACCACAAATTACTACTTATTGGTAGTCAGCATGACATAGGTGTTGCTGTCGCTGTCTGCGTTGTGCCGAAATAGATAGTCACGATGAGGAATTTCCGATGTTGTCTGACGTAACCGAATTCCGAGGTCTCTCGGAGGCTTGGCGCGCCGTCTACGATTATTTCTAAGAAGCACGTAAAGTCCAGCGTGGCCATTAATTGAGATTTTTCCTTATTTACTTAAGCTATATTGAGAATAAACTATCTTTACAAATATGTTTCACGGGACATCAGAGTTATACTTGGGAATATTAAAATACAGTAGTTTTTTTAATCTCTGACTTCTACATACTTTCAAAGCTGGGATACCTACATCCTCTAGCTAGATCCATAAAATATGTTATTTTGGGAGTAAAGTATCACACAAATGCTGGTACACAGATTTTGAGTGCTGAATACTGAACATATAGATAAAAAGACTAAGATGTTAATGAGCACCTTTTTTGGTTTCCGGGAAATCGTCATGAATTGTCTGGGTTAAAACCTTCCCTAATGAGCAAAGTCAAACTAATGCGACTGAGTCACATGTTGAGATAAGACATCAATATCCTTTACGGATACCTCAGGTCTGTTATTAATTTTTTTTGCATTTTTTGTCTGAAAGTGCTTCATGGAAATAAGTATAAAATTCAAAATTCGATAAATAACATCAAACTCTTATTCAATCAGTCAGTTCAACCGGAACATAACCAGTATTTTGCAAAAGCCTTGTGTCGTTAACCAATTATGTAAATCTCACTGGGAATTTACAAATATGTAATATTTAATACGAGCATGATACATGATAATAGTGCTTTGAACATGCAGGGTAGGTATTTCTGGTAAATTCTCCGAATCAGGGAATTTTTGTCTCGAGATACGCAATGAAAATGTTATTGGTTTATTTATTTCTCAGTCTTTAAGGCCAACGTAACTTATTATAATTGATAGTGTACAATCTTGTTTCCAAGCCGTGCCAGTCTTTTATCTTTATAGCCTGTTAGATTATCCTGAAAGTCCTCACGTTGGCACGCAGAAGGTCCTTATAGGCCCTAGAAAAGACACATCTAGCTATTCCTCTTGAATCAATTCATGTTTAGAATAGCCTTATAGCATACCTTGGCGATTTTGTAATGATTGTGAACTAACTATATAATTATTCATCAAATACAGTCAAATTAACCCCATAGAAGAACTCTCGTTGGCTTCATTCGTATGAAATATTATCATTCGACACCGAAGAGGAGAATAGATAATGCATTTAATAACTGTTCCTGAGTAGCGTTAAACAACAGATAGCGACTTCTTGCATTGGGTTGCGTAGATAAACGCAATCTTCGTGAACAGTTATGCAAATGGATATTGCTGGTATTTCCCCAATGCAGATATTTCCGTATCTCGAGAATTTAAATAACACGTATAGCATCAGATGTTGTGAGGTTAGAAACTCATTGGATTAGAAGCTCAGTGAGAGTACTGAAAAATAAGTATTTTTATAATGGAGTGTCAAGATAGGCTTATTTTATTTAAAAAATGACAGACAGACGGACAAAAGAGTGATCCTAGAAGGGTCTTTTATTTCCCTTTGAGGTACGAAGCTTTAAAAAGAATATTGTTTGTCCTTTATACGTTTCTGGACCTATGAGGACAAATATGCCTAAGTATACTCGTATAAATAAGAAAAAAGAGGCATTGCGCAAAACATATATTAAAACAACATCATTTTGTTTGTTCCGGGTTACAGTTTAATTGTTAGGCGTCACAGAACGTCGGCGTCGTGTGAGATCATTGACGTTCAATACCTCATGTCAATGGCACAATGAATAAGCGTTACCTACTTATGGATAAGGACACGCCATGCAGGGAATTCCAAAACGCTAATATGGTTAGGCTGCGCGTGCGCCTGCTATCACGCATAACACCGCTGCTTGCGAAGTTGCACAAACATTTTGGTGAACGTATTCACTTTCACTATTTTGATCAAAAATACCAAAATTTTCCTTGTACGCTTAACTAACTGCGCCCCCAGATGGGCCTGTCTTGAAATATATTTTTACGAGATTATCAATATGATTTATTTATGATGGAGTACGTAATAGATACCGGAACCGGTTTTGAATGTGATGGTTGATTGGTAGCTAGCCAGGCGGATCATTAGTTCCTATCATCGAGAGTGTTGACTACTGGGTTTGTTTGCGTAGTACCTAGTATTAAGTAACATGCATTGCTTCTCAGCGTACCGAAAGGAAGTTTTATATTCTTAACCACGAGCAAAGTTTTATGTTTGGAAAAAATATAAAATCCAGTGGCAAAGAATCGTATGATTTTGCCTAAAGAATAGGCTTTAGGTAGGTAAGTAGGTACTTATTTGCTAATAATATCTTTATACAAAATAAATATCTTATATAAATAAACTCTCTTTATATAAATAAAATTTAATTCTTTTGCTCGTAAGTAAAAGGCTTGGCCCAATTTTGATGATTTTTCTTCCCTAGGTATATTTTTTCTCGTCTTGATAGTTCTGGTCTTATTAATATCTGACCTAGGTAAGGCTCTGGTCGACATCCTTTGGAATACGAGATTAACCGCGGTCAATAGCTATGTTATAATGAAGTATATGAATTGACAAATAAATAATAAATCCTATCCCGTCGAGTAGATTGAAGAGGGGATTAACGCTAATTTGTGAATTGACTATTATATCTAATGTAAATTAGATTCTAAGTATTTCTGAGTCAACATGAAAGGTTTACTTTAATTAATTAGTTAGCTATTTCTAGAAATTGCCATTTTTGAATAAAAAACTTAATAATATCGGAGAAACTTCCCGCGTTCGTTGCGCGTCATATCGGACAGTGATGATGGCTAGAAGGCGGTGACGTAAACGGAACTAAGAAATAAACCGGTTCTATTCTATTCGTACTATTATCAGTATTCAATGCGAACTCTCTATGACTCATAAGCACACCAGAAAAGCACATAGCGATGTTGTAATTTGTATGACATGCGTGAACAATATAATTAGGTATGTGTGATTTGCTAATAAATCATGTGTAATAAATATATTTGACATAACAGCTTCTTTAGTGTTCAATTCAAATTAAAATAAGTAATTACATATTAGCATTCATCTGTAGATCCAACGTTGTTAACATCAGAGAAAAAACTAAAAAGAAAGTACGGTACTTACCAGTAAGTATTTTGTTAAAAATAAGTATTTTAAAATTGTTAAATCACCATACGGGTTGTTGTCACTATTGGCAGGTATCCCAGAATGAAAAAAATCTAAAAGGCAACGCCGAACGTTCCACCCTTAGTGTAAAGTAAATTAACAATAGTTGAGAGTCACGCCCATAAAACAATAGTCCGTGTAAACGGCGAGCCGGTCGGACCCGTCCGTATCTATAGCTGCAGTTTACACGTTTACATTTCTAAATTTAACAACGGCTAATTTTGTTGCATTTTATTACTTTGAAATAGGAGCATGGCCCATTAGGGCACTTTTTGCCACGCCTTTTATTAGGGTGTCGTCCGAAGGCCGCGCGGCGAAAGACAAAGCGTTGACCGGAATTGCTCGCATAAACAACGGCTGACGGCTTCTTTGCCGATTTACGAGCGTCGACCGTCCACGGGCTTCGTTCTGCAGCGGCCCGCTCTAATAAAACTGCCATAATCTTTGAATTTGCACACACTTGCCTCGTAAAGGAGAATCGGACTAAACGGTCCACCTGAAAAATAAGGATGAAACATATGTCATTTGAAAACTATTTTAAAGTGCTACAATAGTTTATATGACAGCTCATTTCGAATCCTTGTGTGAAAAAAGTTAGACTAGCTCTGCAACACCGATGAGCCGTCATATAGACTATTGTTGTAGTAGTACTTTAAAAGAGTTATTTATTGACATAATTATGAGTGCTCCTTATTGGTCGGAAGACCTGCTTTCATACATTTTTCTGACTGTCTCTTATTTCAACAATTATTTATTTAGTTTTGACTAGGTATGCTTATAAAAACTAATCATCCTAAAACTTATATAAGTTTTGCGGTAAAGGACATGTTGGTAGTTGGAAGGTGAGAGATGATATTTCTTTATGCATAGCATACATGAACCGATCGCGGCACGAGTTTACTAATATAAAAAAATATTGCGATTTTCGAAAACCTACTTTTCAGAAACTCGGTGTGGTGACCTAGTTAGGAATAAAGTTATATAACGTAGTGATAGGTATACCGGGTAGTTTGCCGGGAACGAATGGTCCAAGTTCAATCAAGAACCGAAAATCTGACTTGGAGCTGATAGTTATAATCAGCAATTATAATTCCATTTCTTAATGAAGCCATCGCATCAAGTGCCAGTCAACCCATATTATGCCAGCGGCAGGGGGAATGAGCCTTTAACCTATCCTTCATAATCTAAGAAATTGCATTTGCCAATTGCCTTAAAAACAGTGGGACTTGAATAATTATTAGGTATACTAATTAAACTTTTAAACGCCATTGTCACATATATGTGACAAACGAAATCTTACCCTGAACGCCAACGTCACAAATATATGACAAATATACGTCGCACCATAATATGAAATAACCAATTTAATCATTACTTTAGTGTGTTTTCATTTATGAAGGTCATTTGACAGAAAAAGTGACCTGGCGTCAGGGGTACGGCGATAAGTTTATACTCTGGCGTTCAAAAGATTAAAAAATACGGGACAAGATTTTATGACTTCTTAATGCCGAAGTAAATGACAACCTAAGAGAATCTTTCAGGGTGTTCGTAAGAGCTTGTCTTATTCTTATTATTCGTAGAAAGCATCGCATCAATTTAGTTAGAATTTATGGCTGCAACAAGGCGGCAGAAGAACAACAGCACATAGAAAAATGTTTCAAAACGGAATTGTTAAAGAAATTAGGGAACAAAAAGTTATTTGGAAGGGTGGCAATAAAATAAAAGATCGTAACAAATGACTCAACTGCCCGAACGCGCCTCACATTAAAATACATGTTAATGGGAACACGTTGTAACCCTTTTCTTTATTGTGTACTTTTTGTTTTATTCAGGGGTCAATGCGGACTTTTTGCTCTACAACTATGAAAAGGTTTATGAATCAATTAATTAAATGTCTCCACGGTCATTGTCACTGTGTAAATATGTAAATGAGATGGCAAGTAACAAAGCTTTGATTTATTGGACATGGCCATAAAAAGTTTTTACCTACCCGAATCGAGGTGAGAGATACGGCACATTTGTTCAGAGTACAATAATTTGTTCTATAAACATTGCAACCTAGCCTATCTGTCCAGAAGATAAATTTATTTATTATTATGAAACGAGCGGAACACATACAAATATTAACAGTGCAATTTTCAACCTGTGAGCAAGGATAATACAAAGCGCGGTATTAAAAAAAAATATCTGGAAATACTGACGAACAACAAACACCTAAACAATTTTGATTTCCTAATGAAAAAAGTAGCTCGCTATTTGCTGACGGAATGAGTCCGGTTCAATTCTGAGAGAAAAATATTGATAAACAATCTTTGACTATAGGTAAAAAATATACCAATGAACCTCAAGCGTCGTACATTTGAACAATGCGTCCTACCTGTCATTGTATATGGCGCGGAGACCTGGACACTCACTAGGCGGATCCTAAATAAGCTGCAGGTTACTCAGAGGGCCATGGAGCGGGCTATGTTGGGAATATCTCTCCGAGACAGAGTCCGTAATACGGAGATCCGTGAGCGCACTAAGTTGACCGACATAGCCGTAGTGATCGCGAAAAAGAAGTGGAAGTGGGCAGGTCACATATGCCGAAGAGATAATAGGTGGGGACCCAAAGTCCTGCAGCGGAGGCCTCGAATTGGGCGCAGAAGCGTCGGTAGGCAGATAATGCGATGGCACGACGATCTAACGAAGGTGGCCGGAAAAAATTGGATGCGGAAGGCACAAGACCGTTCGAGATGGCGTGCGTATGAAGAGACCTACATCCTGCCTTGGATGGCAACAGGTTGAAGAAGAAGAATCTTTGATTGAAGAAGTGCCTGATACTGCTAAAAGGTTGTTTAGATTTGTCTTCATTTTATGACAATTTAAATAATTTATCCCTGGCGTAATAGCACTTTGTATTATAATAATAATAAGGTAGGTACAGTGGGACTGGCATGTATTCTATATAAAAGTCCCAAATTAAATAAAGAGAAGGAAAAAAACTACTCAAACACTTTTAAATAAGTATTTTTTAGCGATGTTCCGACTATCCGGCAACTTTTGCAGTCGGCGACTATACCCTTTAGACAGCAGACGTAGTACATGGTTCTTAATCTTCAGGTTAAGGTTCATGATATAAATTTACGCGGTATTTGTAGCGCCGCCGCCCGACGAGGTGTCTACGCGACGACTACGAAGTGTCTACGCGACGCCTACGAAATGCCTACGCGGTACCTACGAAGAGACTACGCGGCGTCTACGAAGAGACTACGCGGCGTCTACGAGGCGTCTACGAGGTGTCTACGAAATATTTATTCGAATTAGGCTACGTTGGAACCTATATGGTGAAATAACTGCATTTTTCTTTATATTCTAAGCAAATATAAAACAAACATAATTTTATGCAAATATGAATATACTTACCTACATGAATATCAAGAAACTTCAAAACATCAAAACGAATTTAGTTGCTTATCAGAAAGGATGTGGTTTACATTACGTTGTTATCACATTACTCAAACCATAAAAGACTAACTCGTATTAATTATAATGTAAAGTTGTTTGTACTTACCTAAATGTAGATACCTGACGATAAATGTAACGTAAAAAAAAGAAATGAGCTTCCCAGCACTTCTATTCTACATTACTTATAGTAAGTAACGTTGAAGTTAGACTCAATTGAATTATCTGAAATTGTTGTTCACTGGAGACGTATTTGGACACAGATAATGTAGAAGAACAGCTTTGAATGTATCATATAGCACGATGGTACTGTCTACTTCATAGGCTAATTTAAGAAATGCCTTATAACACCGCAACAATCAGTATTAAATACGCGTTGGCCCATTGCCAGGATTGACTAGTCAGATATGGGTGCAATACCTAGTTATTTAAAACTGTGCGTATACGCAGCATACGGTATAGTGACGCTGAGGCCACTTCTCATGACTTTGTAAGTTGTACCTAGAGCAGATTATAGAAAGTTAGTTGTACGACGATGTCTGTGGTCTAGTGGCTCGCGTGTCGGACTGCTGATTACGAGATCGTGGGTTCGATTCCCATTCGACACTAATATATTAATTATGTGATGATGAACATAAGTATTTGTGTTTGGCTGGGTGTTTTAGTATGTATAATAAGTATGTACATACAATACACCCATAATACAAGCTCTGCTTACTTTAGGACTTGATGGTATTGTGTTAAATTGTCCCAAAATATTTATTTTTTATTATTATTATTGATTTCTGCCATATATGTTAATTCATTAGGTAGTTCCTGCATGCACGGAAAATTATATTTGATAGTTTTGTATCGTGTGTGTTTGTGTGTGTGACCCAAAACTATCAAATATTATTTTATTTTATTAAAGTTGGTCAATTTAACTTTTGACAAGAAATTGGCAAAAAGACATAGCTGGAGCATTCCTACAGTCATTGAAGAAGAAAGAATGTATACTTTGCGTAACGTGGACAATCTGTGGAGGATATAATGTTCATAATTTTATTCATTATCATGTTCCACCTATATATACAGTGTTGATACCAAAACTGGTGGGCGTGAGAATATTTTTGTGGGAACTGCGTTATCAATGAGACATTTTTAATAAACTGTAACTATTTAATACATGAGTTGAAATGTTTGGTGACAAAATACGGATGCACTTGTAATTGGGGCTTTTAAACTCTCATTTTCTCCCATACTGGTTCAAATAAATATAATTTAATGGTAAAATCTATTCAGTATTCGTATTTCGAAATGTCTTAAACATAGACTGTAAATGTGAGTACATAGTAGCCATTTATGGCAGCAACACAGGTATTTTAGTTATTATTTCTTGGCTAAATTTATTACTTATACGTGCCACACAATCCTCTCAGCAAGCGCAAACACCATAGTAAAAAGGCCGCATTTTTTTAGCTCAGGTATCCTGATAAATAACATAACATACCATCACGCCTGTATTCCCCGAAGGGTTAGGCAGAGGTGTGCTAATGTACACCCACATTTCGACGGTATATTTAGAACCCATGTACGTTCTAGAGGGTGAGCCTATTGCCTTTGAACGGGCACAAATCTAGACTCCGAGCTGCAACTGAGAATTTCATAGAAAAACACTACTCAACCTAGGAAGCGAACTCAGAACCTTTAGCGTAGCAGTCGCGCTAGGACCACTAGACTAACGAGGCAGTCTGTACCTGATAAATATAAATTAATAATGATCTGCAAAAAATTACACGTGTTACTCCGCTAATATGAATATTATTGACAGGCGGGGTTCCATTATTGTCAAAACCATTACTGCTTGCATGAAGATCAAACGCCGACGCGCGCGACACGTGGCCATCCCTTACCAACCGAGAGATACGTGACGAATTGACATACTTATTTGTACTACATTTATTAGAAGGATTTTGCTATAGTGTGTTCTTTGATCTTGAGCACGTAATTACTTGCTCGTATGCATTTTATGGGACCAGCCAGTAATGTTGCCAGCCACTATGACTCTTGAAACTCTGGATTTACAGTGGCCGGTTACAATGAACACGCTGAAATAACGACGCTCAGTGCCTCTTAGAAAATAAAACGGCTACCATTGTGACCCAAATATAAAGTAGATATCAAATAGGTAAATGACCTCATTGTAAGACTAGGAAAAAATAAAATTTCAGTGGTTACGCCCACATCTACTGTATCCGCTTAAGAAATCAGGTTTATAGAATTTTTTCATCGAGACATGGACAGTTACATAGACATCATATAATCAGTTACAAGAGAACATAGTTATCTACATAAAATTATTCAGTCTTTCGGTCCACCATCAAAACATTTACATTTCACAAACAACGGTTTAACAATTTTATTACAGATATTTAATTCATTATAGGTATCATGGGGAAAAAATTATGTAGTAACGTAATCTATACATATAAAATCCTTTGTCCTGAATGACTGACTGACTGACTGACTGACTGACTGACTGACGGAACAACGCACAGCCTAAACCGCTGATCGTAGAGACCTGAAACTTGGAGGGTGTATTCTTTGTATAACGTAGGCATCCGATAAGAAAGGATTTTCCGAAATTATACCCCTAAGGGGGTGAAAAAGGGGGGCAAAGTTTGTATGGGACAACGTGATTCCTTGGTCCAATTTGCTTCAAATTTTGCATAAACGTTCTTTAACAGAATTGATGGAAGACGTGTTTCGTATATTATTGAAATTCATCCCCTAACGGACTTAAAAAAGGGGGGAAAGTTATTTTTGGGATGATTTGCTTCGATTTTGATATCAATACTCCTTAGTGCGTTTGATTTAATTTACTTTTTATTTTGACACATGTCATGTCATGTTTGAAAACTCAATTTGATTTTAAAACGACTTCATATTCAAGAAACGTTGGTCGATAAACATATAAAATGCTTTCTATGGCACACAAAGGTGGAATTGATAGGCACACCATAGAACCCTTCTTAGAGGCAGTAATAGAGTGATGCGTGGAGTTACTGTGTTGCTGGCAGGGGAATTCCGTCAGATTCTGTTGTACCTAGAGGAATCCGAGCAGACGAAGTCAGAGCATCGTCATACCTATGGCCCAACATAATGATTATCTTTAAAAAGAAATACGAGAGAGAGGCGTCTGCTGGAGAGTATTCTGAGCTATTACTTAAAATAGGAAATGGAGATTGTAAAATGTGTATACCATCTCTCCTGAATACAGTAGTGACAGGTGACTATGACAGATCTTGAGAGCGTATTCTGATTTTTCTAATATACAAACAAAGTCTATAGAATGGCTGTGCAAACGTGCAATATTGACTCCGAAAAACAACAGTCCAGCAGCTATTAATAACATACTTCTTAAACTGTTGGAAGGCTCAGAAATTGGATTCAGTGCTTCAAGCGGACGAAGCAGTTTGCTATCCTGTGGAGTTCCTTATCTGCTGCGTGTATCATTTAAGCTATGTAACTGGACTAGACTGAGAGTATCAGCATTTCACATAAATATTAAAAAGGTCAGTGTGATTACTGGATGTGCTGGATCACATTTCCCCCTTAATATCTGCTTTGTAATGACTGTAAATAAATTTCAGGGTGAGTCATTATGGGTGGCAGGCATAGATTTAAGGGAAGAATGCTTCTCACATGGGAAATTTTACCTTGCCTGTTACTGAATCAGTATTAATAGCAGTCTGGTCGTTTTGATACCAGACAGTAAAACCATCAATGTCGTATACAAAGAAGTGCAATTTTAATCGACCCTACGAGGCCTCCAGAATGATAGACCATCGCTCTAGATAAAAGGACATGAATGAATTAATAGGACATTTACATGTTATTTTTATATTTCAATAAAATAATATAGTCGAGCAAATTATTTGGTCTTAATCCCTACTTCCCTACTAATATTATAAATGCGAAAGTAACTCTGTCTGTCTGTCTGTTACGCTTTCACGCCTAAACCACTCTACCGATTTTGATGAAATTTGGAACTGGGATAGACTAAAGCTTGAGAAAGGACAGACTACCTTTTATTGCAAAAAATAGTTTTGAAGGGGTTGAAATAGGGGGTGAAAGTTAGTATGGGAGTTCGTCATTTTACAAGATAAAACCATGAAATTTTATATTAAGGCACTTGATAAGAAATCAATAAATATTTGTTCTAGCGTTTTTGAAATTTCGACCTGTGGGGATGAAAGTTCGTTTAGAAGTCCGACAAAGTTACGCTTTCAAGCTTAACCCCGGAAACGATTTCGATGAAATTTGGAACAAAAATAGACTAGACCTTGGGAAAGGATATAAGCTACGTTTTGTTGTAAAAAAGGGGTTCAAATAGGGGATGAAAATTTGTATGGGAGTTGGACATTGTTGAAGATAAACGCTGAAACTTTGTGTTTAGACACTTGATAAGAAATAAATAGATATTTGATATGGGGTTTTTGAAATTTCAAACTATGTGGGTATGAAATAGGGGATGAAAGTCCGTTTGGATTTTGACGAAATTTGGTACAAAAATAGACTAGACCTTGGGAAAGGATATAAGCTGAGTTTATATTTCGGTAAATAATATAGTTGGGCAAATTTTGTGGTCTACCCGAGCAAAAAAGCGGACGGAAAGATATGTAAGGATAATTTGCAATTTCCCGCCAGAATTGGAAAAAACTAAACAAATCGTGTTGTCCGCGCGGGCGAAGCTGCGGGCGGAAAGCTAGTACTATATAACGTATGGGGTTAACTAGAATACTAGGTAGTAATGTGCAACCCAGATTGCTAGTAAGCTTTTTCTTAAAAAACTTACCTAAGTAGGTATTCACTATAATTTCAGCCTCTCACTGAGTGAGCCGGTCACTGCTTTTCATACGTCTCAAAGGTATCCGGTCTATCGGCCTTACCTAACGTTATAATTTAAGGCCCTTAAGTACAAAACGTGACAAGAAAAACAGATCCACATAAAAAGTAGTAACAATTCCAACACTTAATGTTCAGTATCGGGAGCCGATCGTACTTGGACGCTTTTAACAGCACCCGATACATTTCACAAGGCGTGCCGCCCTTTGTTATCAAACAGACATTAAACGGTTCGCCTGTCTCTGATCATTGGGTTCTTTCACTTCTGTCCAAATGTTTAGATCGGTATCAAGGACCTTATTGACATTAGTTATATTTATCTTATCTACAACTAAGTGGACACAATGATACTACTGGAAAATACCATCGAATGACCGCAGAATGTTTAAACTATGGCTTTCGGGATGTATTTCTGTTTAGAAAGTACATAGTATTTATTATGTTTAAAATAACACGGTTTAATGTCCAAAATAAATAATAAAACAAATTGTTCACGTAGAACCTCAGTCCTTATACGTAGAATATTGAAGAGAAATTCGAATTCACAGGCAATGGTCTCGGTATCTTAGCTGGCTAGTGAAACCAATTGAATTTTGATCATTACATTTTAATTTATTTATCCAATTAATGAAGTTCATATTGCCGTTACTCTTGTACTTAAATATCTCGTTTTAGTAGAAAGTATAATATCTATTGGAGGTAAGTATACTTATACAATTTCTTCGAAATAACTGTGCGCGTCCGAAATTCGCCGTTCCCAACTGCTGCGCTGGTAGAACCATTTTTTAAGTGTTTCATACATAAATAACGACATTAGTAAGGAAAATTATTACGAACGTGAAACTTAAAATTTACGACCAATTTATAAAAATTTATCACTGCAATCCCACTAGAAGACAACCACCTATAGACGCGCACAGTTATTTGGACATGTATATAGGTATATAAATACATTAATAATTATTCTAAGGAGACACTCGTTTAGATATAAGTAAAGGCACTCTTCTAAAACATTTAACACAAGTCTCTAAAAAGTTTAAATAATCTACAGAATGTATATGAATATAATCAACTTTCAAGTTAATTGAAAGAAAGTTCTAGTTCACGTGAAATCGGTTAAACAATCTTAAATTTCCACTAATCCACTATTTTTTTTTATTATAACTCGATTTAACTTCCCTCTATCAAAAAAGTGTAGTGGATACGTATATGTCCCATTAAAAACTGTTGAATCTTAGTCGGGACAGCATATTATCCACTATAACAAATACGAGTTAATAATATTAGTTGCTACATAGGAGACCCTTTATTGAAGTGTATGCCATGGAATATCTACAATTAGGCTATTGGGCGTCCAGTGAGTGCAGCTTTCATGCCTTTCAAAAATATCACGTTTCATGCGCTCTATCGCATCCTGGGATCCTACTCCCCTTTTATAATACAGTACATAACGTACATTTATCTCGTTACAAAGGAACAAAGGATCTGATACAAATACATAAAACACTCGAAACGTTGAGAGAGGATAATACCCATCATTATAAATTCATGTGTTTTGTCGTTTACAGTATTTATTTTGAACAGTTTCGAGGGGGGAAAACCCTCTTTTCGCTTGAAAGCTCCCGAAAGAGCATAGAGAAGGCGTCGGGCGTAGCCGCATGGCTCCGTCATTGGCCCGTAGCTCCCCACCAGACGGAGACTCCGCCCTAGTGGAAATTAACTGTGAACCTTACAATGAGTGTTCGTTCAGTTAGCGATTGTCGCAGTGACAGGCAGTCGTGTCGCGCAGTGTGTCGTGAGAATACCAAGTAACACATTTGAATCATCGCTGTGGCTGAGTCAGTGTGGTGCGCATTTCGGGTGTAATGGTGGACAGTTTCTAGTGCGTCTATAAATCTTCGTGTAATGCACGCCATGAGTGATCCAGCTGCGCTGGCAGGCATGTTGCCTTTCGATTCCATCGGACTGTACGAACAGCCAAAACCTCGTTTCATTTTTAAAATGCCGCGGGTAGTTCCAGATCAAAAAGCCAAATTTGAATCAGATGATCTCTTTAAGAGATTGAGCAGAGAAAGTGAGGTATGTACCTATTGTTTACTAATTGGCATTTAAAGTTAAACTGTATAGGTATCTAAAGTTAATAAAATACGTCATTAAGTGAAACAGTTTTATCGTTTGTGAACAGGAAAATTACTTAAATTATTAAGTCATCCGTTGAAACATTAAAATTGTTCTTTCATATTGTTTTCCTTTAACATACGAGTAGGTATTTCGTTGATGTTTTATTAGACTATTTTATGTATATTAAGCTACAAAATTAAGAAAAGGTATTGCTTTCGTATGTTCTCAATTGCTTTTATTTACAACATTCGAAAGTAATATACCTACCTACTTATTTATATATCTACCTCACGACTGACTAACGACGAAATTACTTTTTATGCTACTGTCAATATAACCACATCGTCCTGGCACCAGGTGAGGTATACGGGGTACCGCGACCGGCCGCCGGAGGAGCGCCAGATGCGGTTCCAGAGCGGGTGCCGCGAAGGCCACACGGAGATCGCCTTCACCACCACAGGCACCAATCTGCAGCTGGTGTTCGATCACTCTCCGTACAACAACCGCGGTTGCGACTTCCAGAAAGAGAGCGGCAAGGTACCTTATATTTAATGTTATAATTCCATTCCTTCAATTTTATTTCTAAGGTCGCAAGTGAGGCGACGAGCGTAGGTACCTGTATTCGATTATCAGACCAATGAGTTATTTATTGCGTTTACAATGAGATTCTCCGTAAAAAATCAGATTCTCCGTAGTAGATTCTACTCTAGGAGTAGAATCTACTACGGAGAATCAGATTTTTTTAAAAGTGCCTCGCTGTTATGTCTACATTCCAGTAGACCAGGGAAGTACTTCCCACCCACAGAAAATCGTCGTGAAATATCAGTATGCATACTATTGCGTTTTGTTAGATAAGTGCGGAGCGCCGGAGGCTTAATTCCTCCCTCAGTCCCCTTTCTGCCCCTTTTCTCCTTTCCCTCCCTTTTCTGTATTGGTAGACAGCGGCTTCGTTGTGTTTTCTTCGCATTGTTCAGACAATGCTAGCGGTCAGTCTACGGGTGGCGGTTGCCACTTACCTTCAAGTGGGCCGCTTGCTCGTCTGCCACAGTTAATAAATATGTTCGGCAACGCATCTGCAACTGCTTTGGTCCTTTGGGCTCGTCTGTCGATTGCCGATTTAACCCATAAAGAAAAACGAAATAATGTTCTCGGGAATGGCATCAGTTTTTTCCTAAGCACCTGTTACTTATTGCTTCCTGCTACTTACCTAATTACTTATATAGATCCTATATAACTAATAAATGTTGTTTCAAAACCAGCACAATAATGATACAGAATAGGGATAAAAACTATTGATATGTAGGAAAAATGCTGAGTAGCAGCTTACCTACCTGTAAGTGTATTTTTTTTAATACATGATTTTGCCAAATCTTTATAACGAACTTACCTATAAAATTACTATGGTACACCTACCTACCGAATCTGATATCGTCAAATTCTCGAAAAAAATAGTTAGTATGAATATTGTTTTGGGTTGGAGAACATTATTTAAATGCAAGTTCTTTTTAATTCTAAGTCGATACTTATTAAAAATGTTTTTGTCTTAATTACATCAATCGCATGAAATCATCTATCAGCATTATCTTCTTACGTGAAATTGTAAAAGAATTCTGAAATAAGGCTAGTTGCAGAACATCTTGTCATTAGATCGTACCTATTCGGTTTTTCATACTCAAATATTTTTCTTGCACTTAGAATTAATCAACAATAATTGGGCACAAACATGATTATGTTAATAAATACAAGAATATGAACAGCGATCATTAAAATATCAATTAGTTCAAACCGTCAGTAGATATCATTTATTGACCAAATATTTTATGTTTTACCTAAGATTGGTAATATTGGCTTTACAATCAACCTTACATTAAAAATGCCATACCTATTCGTATGTTGATGCTGTTTATTAAATATGATGACAAGAAATTTTACTTAGATCAATAGTTTCAGACAATCTTTTACTTACAATTTGTTGACGTGTTTTTAAATAAGTGAGTAATAAAACTAAAGCACCACCATTGTTATACGCAGAACTGTAAAACAAAACAACAAAACAGCATAAATCATAATGATATCAGTTGGTACCTAACACTCAATAGCCTCATTCGTTCAGCCTTCTTTCGGTTCGGACGCGCGTCATCAACGCATAGGGCTTCCGGTCCACATTTTCATAACGAAAATGAAGACATAAATAACTTTCAAGTCGCTAATGATAAAGTATAAAGGCGTAACACCGCATATAACGATTCGGTCACGCTCTACACGGCTTAATACAGTCCCTGAGATGAGTGAATGACATCTCGTCTGTATAGAATGACCGGTCCGCCTAATGATGTGCATAGTGAAACATGTGAACGCATTCATTTAAAACATTAGCTAACATCATCATTGGCAATCTCATTCAAAGAAGTTATTACGACTGCAATAGACAGCCAAAATTGTGGTCAAATAGCTCTTTGGATGAATCATAGGTACTCTGTGATATGATCTATCCATCTGTGATAATGATTCACATAAAAAAATCCGAAAGATTGATGTGAATCATGAATTGATTCTATAGGAATTGTGAAATATGGCCTTGTTATGCTGCCAAGTGAGAGAATCTACAAGAAATGTTATATGCGTTATAACAACCACTCGGATCTGTCATAGTTGGTGTATTTTCGGAGTCGTTTATGCAAAACCCAGAATACACGCAGGATGATAAAACTATTTTGAAAATCGGTGTCCAAACTCTGAGCTATGTCCTCAAAAAACAAAATAAACAACACTGCTCGACCTGGAAATTGAACCCAGGACCTCAGCCCAAACAGCCTCACTTGCCCACAATAACTAGTGACTATAAACCGGGTCTAAAATAAAATGTTACACTTTTTTTACGTACCTCAGTAGGTCTAAGTACCTTATTATTTAACCTTTAACGGTTCTGAAAATTACTGGAATATGCCCGAAAACCAGTTTACCATAATGTTATAGGTATGTATGTTGGTAGATATATCAGTCGTTGCTATATGTATAAATTTGCTTCATACATATATTATAAGAGGCACCCATTTGGCTCTAGATTTTATTGAATTCAGCCCCCTCGTAGTCCAGAGGCCCCCGCTGCGTTTCTGTATGAATACTTATATTTATTTACACTCGGTTCATTTAACAAAGCGCTCGAGTGTGCACGAGCCCTCATCTTGTAACGATGTTTTATTATAGCATGCTTCTAAATCCTTGTATTTCGAATTCAATTTAGAACCTATAGTTAAATTTACAAATGCATTAAAAGAAATCCGAAGATACTAAGATTCTCAACCAACCCGCAATGGGCCCGCGTGGTGGATTACGGCCCACTCCCTATCATCGAGAGGAGGCTTGTGTCCCATCAGTGGAACGTTATAGGCCGATTATGACGATGATGATTTATACTTAATTTATTTATTATTACTTAACCCAATTTCAATGTAGGCAAGAGTACCATAGGCTCCGTTATTTCATGATAGCATATTTCATATAGCATTTAAAAATAAAAATCTCTGAAATAGGTACCTACTTTCATTTCAACAATATGACAATAACTATCGTTTAGTCGTCGTAAATGGAGTTTATTACCTATTGTGTGACCCGAGCAATAGATGTGCAACAAAGTGCTCACGAGTAACTCAAAAAAGTTGTACATACTGCCAGTATGTACAACTTTTTTCATGGCAGGCATCATAAGTACCTACAACTTTTTCATGGCAGGCATCATATCTGCTGGATCTAAGGCTTATCGTTATATATTCATGGACGATTATTATGCATAATCAATTAAATACATACTTTAATTTTGTAAAAAAAGTTTTGGTTTTTTTTTCATATCGAAGCGTAAGTTCACGCTTAGTCTCTTTGTTCAAATTATTTTTATGTTCATGTCGGCATTTTAATACGGTATCATTACTGATACCATATTAAAATGAATTTCCACTTGAATGGACAAGCTTCCATTACACTTTTAGGGGGACACAAAAAAGAAGAAAACGGTGTACATCGTTAGTCCTTTGGGAAAGGGAGAAAAGCATTTCCCCTAAAATCGATAGTGGAAATGCGTCGGGATTGGTGGGCGTCCCGGTGCCGCGCCCGCCCAGCCAACATGGCCGCCGCGGCGACGTCACTGTAGAGTGAATTATATTCCCTTATCATTATCCTGTCTAAATCAGATATACGTATACCATTATAAACATCCTTACAATACTGAAGTTTTAAAGAGAAACATCTCTTCGATTCTCCATGAAACAGTTGTAGGTAGTTTACCCTGAATAAAATTAATTAGCGGTTGTTGAGAAAAGTAAATTTTTTACTGGTATAAAAATGGGTAATGTCAATTAAAAACATACGGTAGGCGTCGGTTACCACTATTATATTTTTAAAAGAACTGGCAAGAGGAGTTGTTATTAGTTAAATTGCATCCTGGTCGAATGTGTGGCACAATTAAAGGTATGTTGGCAGCGGATGCCGGCAACCGGAACAAAGGTAGCACGCGATCGAGATCCACACACGTCTGCCTTATGTCGTTCTGTCCTTATGCTTTCTTACCAAAACTCACAATTATCTTGTTACTTGAAATTTTTAATATTAACATGGCCAGTTCACCACTGGCCATGTTATATATTAAATATAATGTTATATATTATATATTAAAAATTTGATGCTATGAACCGATTTTGGTAATTCTATTTAATTTTAAACATTATTTGACTGTTAATACGATGACTGATAAATTAGTATAAATACTCTTACAACACATGATTGTAATCATGATAAGAAACAATGTTCCCAAAAAAAGATGACCTAGCTTAAAAAAATCTGATTATTTCAATACGCTACGTTAATACCATAGCGGTTTAAAATTTTGTGAATGTCTGAAAAAGTTGTTTACCACACTCATTATTAGTACTCATCACCAGTCACTCGATAGGTATATCAACCGTATCAATCATAGTCTAGGACCATCTAGATTCCTCATGATATATAGGTATTCCTGAGAATACAAATTTGGTTTGCCCATCAACTTTGTAGATCATCGAAAATTATTTAATGTATGTTTTCTTTCTGTAAAGAGACATGCATACCTAAATGTCTATAAGTAGGTCTGAATCATTATGAATTGGAACGAAACTTATTTTGACCCCATTTCGTCAGACCCATTTAAAACATTGCATGTTTAGAATGGACGCTTCTACCTGTAGAGTTTTTTGAAGGATCACTTCCGAACCATCTGTGACTGATAAATGCTTTTCGACTTGTGCCACCAACAGTGTAAACGTTTTTTGTTAATAGTTTTTGTGCATTTTAAAAATTAACTTTTGTCATCAGGCCCACATCGTATCCCGATTTATAATGAATGGCGTGTGCGTGAGATGGCGGGGCTGGATTGATTTGGAGCGACTGGACGGCGTCGGCTGTCTGGAATTAGACGAGGAGCGAGCGGCTATCGAGGACGCGGCGCTGCGTGATCAAATTGAGCGTTACAACCAGAGGTTGCGTGACTTCGAGGACAAGCAACGCTCTTACCGCGAGCACGGCGAGGAGCTGCGCGCGCACTCGCACGTGCACCAGCGCTGCCACCAGCCGCGCCAGCCGCCGCACGCCGCGCACCCTGCCCACCCTGCGCACCCGCACCCGCCGCACCCTGTTCACATTAAACCCCACTCACAAGGCGCTCTCATCTCGTGAATATAACCACTATATCAAAATTAAAGTTGTAACGACTACTACGAGGACCCTTACAGGCATGAAATATGTAACGTTCTACGTCTTTAGAGATCAATCCGTTCGAATAGTTGGTACGTTACAAGTATGCAAGTTATTACCTACTTCGAAAAAATTTCCATATGCGATGCGTAATACGTTACATGTTATCTACTTGCGTCTGAAGAGGTGCTAACTAAATATTTGGGAAGTCAAAATACCTATGTATTAAAAAAAATTAAGAGATTTTCGTTCTGCGTTCTTATATTCATTAATAAATAATAAAATATGGTATAAAAAGTTGAATGTTAAGTATATATAAGTACTACATATATGTGTTGATAACAATTTGTTGACAATAAACGTTGTTCAGTTGCTATTCAATAGCGAATAACGATTGACTTACACTTCACCGTAATATGTGTATAAAAACTAACCAAAACATTCAACGATTTCTGGCACATATTTTATTAGAGCTAATATCACACGCAACGCAAACCTACATTTATCTAACACTATCCAATTTTTCAATTTACTTAACCACTATTCCTTGGTAAGCCGTAGTTAGTACTTTTCCGTATTTTATGGATGTTGCTGTTATCATTTATCAAGCATTTATTATTTTAGTAACTCAAGATTAGCTCTATAGGACTTAATATGGAATGCAATGTTAGTTTAGGAAATAGTGTTAAGTAAATTAATGTAAGTAGATATATTTTAGAATAATTACTCACGTCACGTTTAATGCCTGATTAATCACGTTTATTGCCTTGGTATGGTATTGTATGGTTAATTAATGTAGGTATAATGATTGGCAGGTTTTTCAACTCCACAACTACACAGCGCGTAGGTACCATTTAGCGTGCAGGTTAGAAAAATGTTCTTATCAGCGGGTCCAATCGACAAAAGAAAAATAATACAAATAATGAATTAGTCAACTCATCCCGAGAGTCCAGTCTGAGTGGGAGACCAGTTGACTTTATTTCATCCAACTCGAGAGTGGACTTCGAAAAGTCGGAGATGTGTGCGGATTCTAAATCAAGGCATTTAACTTCACAGCTAATAGTCATGTCACTATGCTATCGCTGCACTTCATAACGACTAATATCAGTTAGTTATATCGGTGGCACCGTCTGAACTATAGTCTGAACATTTCTCTAACTTGTTACTATTGGCAAGAAACACTTAACAATGTTGTCACTAAAATGTTAAACAACTTATAGCAAATAGTCATTTAATAACCTGCCATTAATTAATGTATACCTACCATTCCATTCTCTTTCACTTAATATAAGTACGTTATTACAAATACCTACGTATTTAGATGTTATCATTAAATACCTGCCCGACTTGGTAATTTTTATTTACTTACTTAGTATATAGTTAATACCGTCAAACATACCTAAGAACAAGTGTACCAAGCTTAGAATATAAATTAAATAAATAATTTAAATTCTGATATAATAAAAATCTGATCTGATGTATCCAGTCGATAGATATAATTATATTTTGATTAATTAACGTTCTTGTTCAGTTTGGTATATTATGTTATTTAATTGTAAGTTGATTTTATATTTGTACTTAACAAAATATAAAGTATTGTGATAATAATGTAAATAAATCTTTACTGGATTTTAATATCGTAATTCAATTTATTATATTATATTATTATATATCTACTCAGATTACACGCAATCACGTATACCGAAACTACGCCTTATCTTGTCAGTCGACCTATCGAGCTATCGAAAGCTCGACTGACAAGATAAGGCGTAGTTAACTAATACATATGTGCGTGTAATTGTGTGTTGTACACGGCAAGGCGTAGTTTTAGCCGGCCTCACTTCTTTTTTCGCAACGTTCCATCTTAACTTTTTATTTGGTCTGAGGTTATAGGATGAAAGTTACATATGCAAGTAAGTACATACTTTTACCATTTCTGACAGAAATTAATGGAACTGAAATTAGCGCAATAACGAAAATCTTGAGTGCTTCAAATCTTATGTCATCTGATTGAACTCTCTGAGAAATTACCTTGGTACTCGAAATCACATTGGAGATTAATTGCATCCATCCTCATCAATAACCTACTTAAAGAAAGAACATTTATTTATTGCCACAAAACCTGATGATGATTATTATGACCTTATATCATACCTAAAACTAACAATATAAATACCTAGGTAGGCACTTACTTATTGCGCCAAAAAGGTAGGTACTTACTTAGGTACTTACTCGGAAAGCAATTCCTAGTCGAAAACACCACAATCAACACCTGAAATATTAGCGGTCAGCATCTAACCAGCACCTAGTCAGATTAATAGTACCTTTACCTACTTACTTAGGTATTGTCCTGCTCGGATATTTTCGCCGAAGCAACCCAGCTAGGATAAGGTCATTCTAATTGGTCAAATCAATGATGATTGTCCATCTTATTGTTGTTACGTCAGTAGCGCTACTCATTTTGCATGACTAGGTAACTATGTTCTACCCAAACAGCTGAAATTAAATAATACCTACTTCCTAACGAGTGATAGTCTAGTGATTTGGTCATTGGACTGCTGACGGTCTCGAGTTCAAATCCAAGGGAGGCAGGCACATTTGATTTTTCGAAGTCATAAGTTAACGGCGACGTGGTAATCTGCAGGCTCGCATTAGACCAGAGCCTGGTGAACTATAGCCTATACCTCTCATTCTGAGCGACCTGACCCGTGGCCAGCAGTGGGACCATATAAGTTGATCATAATTAATTAGATAAATAGCTAAGTACATACCATCATCACGCCTGTATTCCCCGAAGGTTGAACAGAGGCGTACTAATGTACACCCACACTTCGCCGGTATGTTAGGGTCCCATGTAATAGGGGGCGAGCCTATTGTCATGGCATTGCCACCGGGCACAAACCCAGACTCCTAGCTGCTACTGAGAATTTCATAGAAAAACCGAATACCACTTTGCTCGACCTGGGGATCGAACCCAAGACCTCTAGCGTAGCAGTCATGCTTAGGAGCACAAGACTAATGTCAATCTTATAGGAATGAATAGGTACCTTATAATAAATACCGCGGTACCTGTTGTTAGCGCTACAAAGGTTTCGATATTGTTTAAATATGTGAGGGCTAACCCCTCTTAAATTACACGCTCGTGAAATTAAACATAATTAGCTGCATGTTTACTACAAAATTACCTACACTAGTCGCTGTCACTTGTTCACCGTGTGAGCTTAGCCTGTCAAGCGGCAGATTGTAGACACAATGCAAAATCTATTGTTATGTGCTCAAAAGAGGAACTGTACCGCTTGCCAGGTTAGTGAGCGAACGAAGCGAAACCCGGGCGCACGCAGCGATGGAACTGAGCCCACCCTCGCTCATTATACGCAATTTAGCCGACTAAGGGAATGATCATATATTATTATTCATGCTCATTAAACACAACGCACATTGAACTTTTGTTTAAATGCTGTTGTTAAATTTATTGATAGTGTAAAACATTAATTCATTTTTAACTGTTTAAAGATAACTTCGGAAAATGTTCGTAAAAAGTATCTTAGTACGCACGGCTACACATCAAGCTATACAAAACCAGTTTACGCTGGTCTTTTATATTATGGGAAGCGTAAACAATGCGAGATTAGCTTAAACTGGTTTTGATTTTGATTTTGGTTGACCTGTAGCCGTGTGTACTAGTAAGTAGTAACAATTTCTAGATTAAAATTCGTTAGTAGATACATACATGCGAGTATACTTACAGGGTGTAAGGGACACCGACGCACAACCGCTTACCATGAATTCAGTACATGATTCTGTACCCCGTTTCGTAGATATTTTTCGTCGGTTATTAAAAAAAACTGCTTTTTCATACAAAAGCAGTTTTTTACACTGTAAGACACACACACACAGTTTTACACTTTGTACACTGTAAAATGTATGAAACGGCGGATCTTTTTTACCGACCTCTAGCGTAGCAGTCACGTTTGGGACCACTAGACTAATGAGGCAGTCTCATTTTCGCATCTGATATTGTGGTGATAGATCGATTAGAGCGTCGTGCAGTGATTGTTGACATCACCGTTCCGCATGACGAGAATCTCGTGAAAGCTGAAAAAGATAAACAAATAAAGTATCTCGATTTAGCTCATGAGGTTGTCGACATGTGGGAGGTGGATTCAGCAATCATTGTACCAATCGTTGTGTCAGCTAATGGCCTAATAGCTAAGAGCCTCGATCAACATCTCAGGAAGCTCTCGTTGAGTGGCTGGGTCAAGGGCTCGATACAGAGAGCTGTCCTTTTAGACACGGCCCGCATTGTTAGGAGGTTTCTTTCTCTGGGGCCCTGACCACCGGTGGCTTGGACCCTGCTCCCGATGCCGGTGGGTTACTATTTCTTATATTTTAAAATGTTTTTGTCTTCAGTTTTTATAAAAATATTTAAAAATGTAATATAATGTGAAAGAGTTAGAATAAAGGATAATAATAACTTAAATTTAACTTTTAAACTGAATATGTTCACATGTACTTATTAGTGTCCAAAAAGCCAATGCACATAAACACATAATAATATATTTAACTAATTACTTTATTTTTCTTATCCTGGGTAATAAGTACACAACTTGTAGTTAAATAAGTAGGTAGGTATAAGTAGCTAAAGTAAAGTAAAGAATAATACGAGTAGTTGGGCCAATAAAATTATTTTTGCTAAGCTCAATGGGTATTTTAATATATAACTAGGTACAAAATAATTTAAATTCAGTAAATAAGTACATATATACCTACGGAAGCAGTTAAAATATTCCTACAAGGTTAAAATCGAGTTCAAAATGCGAGATAGTATACCGGATAGCTATGCTTTGTTGGCCCACGTAAAAAAGTCTAAAGAAATAGGAAACATTAATACTTAACATGAGACAGACCTTAGATAAGTATTGCATGCAATATTTACTTAAATCCAGATTATGTTGTAAGATATCGCAACATTATACGCGGAACTGAGCATTATCGGAACAACGCCATAGATCTTATCGCAAAGTTTTATTGTGACGTACGGCACCTTGACCGTCAAAATTGAGCAGGTACCTCCTTTATTGGACATGATCTCTGATCGATGCCACAAAAAATCTTAGTATTTTACAATGCATAAATCGGAGAACGCTATCCAGAGGCGGCTCACAATGAACCTGTGATTTATCGGAGCATTCTTTTTGCACAAAAAGCTCAGGTCAGTGTCGGAGCGAAGCACCAAAAGGGCATTTCGTGTAATCCGCGCTCAAACCGTGGGAACCCACATCGGCTTATGTGGCTATTTGATTATGATACTTAATTCATTACATTATATCTTTTAGAATTTTATTTATACCTACCTAAATACATTTTTTACTGTGATAATGTCATGGGTAATTTCATGAGTGTTTTAAAATGTGACAAACTTAATCTAGTGGGGTCCCAATGTATCTAGGATAGGAAATGATAATTTTTTTTAAACATTTCAAAGATAAGATTGCCCTTTTACGAGAATACCAGCCTGCAGCCCGGTCAGGATAAAAATGTTTAGTTTTTTAATATAACAGTCAACATACATTAAATGACTGAGAGCAGCTTTTTGCACTTATCCAATTTTGGAGTAGATACTCAAGTCATCGATGTAGCTTAGTGTTCGCAGGTACGTGTCCAAGTCAATCTACTCTGACTTCAGAATTCTGAGTACTTATCTAAATAGAATATCTGTTTTAAAAACAAAACCTGTAAATCTGGGTAAACAAGCGCAGGAAGACGGGAAGTGGACAGTTAACTTACGGACCTTTATATTACCTACTTACTAAATTCTATTATACGTGGGTATCTAATATATATCCCGTGTTATTAATCCGTTCTCCTTTGTAACCGACACAAAAAGTAAATCCCATCCTTTGCGTCACGCCGTCGGGTAAAAATACTTAATAACAACTTTCTCAAATTAAGTGAAGTTGAGATAACTTGAAACTAGTCCGAATGTGATACCCCCTTAACCGTAACGTAAAAGGCTTCCCTAAGACACGCGAGTCGAGCAGTCTCACTTGAGTGACGCGAGTGCACACGTATGTGTCAGGCTTCCCGACCAACAGTCAGCACCAAACCACATATCTAAGCACATATGATATCATGTATCACATATCTTAAACCTTGATAATCATCTTCGAATCTGTATAAGACGTGATTATGAAAACTTTAATAGAAAATAAGTATTAACGACCCGTTCGCAGCTGGGTCTGCTTAAAGTTTTCTGGCGACATTTGCGTCATTTCGGGTGGATTTAAAAAAAACATAGGTACAGTAAACTTGTATGAATTTAAAACATCCAAATCAGACGAGCCGTACTCAAGAGATAATCTTTCATACCTGCGGCAATTTATTTTTACTTACTAATAATCATAATACTTAATTTTATACTTACTTACCTACTTACGAAAATATAATTCTTAAGAAAGTCCTATCCGTTTTAGAGTTATAGCCGTTTAAATATGAAATATATTATAGATACGAAATATATAATATGACATATATACTTATAATAAACGTATGAAATATATAATATGACATAGGTAATTGATTGTTATGTATAATAATTGAAATTTAACACGTTGTATTATAACATGTTTCAGCAGCTATCGTTGTCGTTTTCATGAACTGCCTGTATAAAACGTAGGTTTTGAATGAATCTAATACACAAAAAATTCACGCCCATATTCCCCGACTAGGTATAGACGGAAGATTGATTATTATTATCATTTCTTCATATTCCCGATCACAGAAGATTGTAAGGTTATCTAATTGAATAAGGATTCAGTATAGTTTAATCAAGTCATTAAACATGAAATAATAAACATCACCATACATTACAACCACATTTCGTATGATCCAATTTTACCCAGTGTTGTCAGTTAAAGACATTATTTACGTTAGAATTTTGATTATGTGAAGTTGTAAAACATATAAAGCTGTTTATTTATACAAAGCTCCTAAATGACGGGGCTGCAGAGCAGATACATCAAATGTTAGAGTTTTATAGCCAACGAGCCGCCATCACCAGCGGGCAGCGGCACTTTGAAACCGAGTACTGCCATTTCATCCATATGTTTCCTCGAATTAACGTCTGTTTTCTACGAAGAAAACGGCTGTCATAAAACTCGTTATAGATTTTACGCACATAAAACATTAGTAACTGTTTAAGATATAAAAAAAAGAATAAAGAAATCCAAAGGAATTTGTTTTTAAATTTTCTGGTCATAAAATTATAGACTTGGTAAAGAACTATACAGGGTGTCGATGAAAGCGGGGTAGGTACCTGCTTCAATTGTTATCGCTAAATGTGAATACATCTTTAGTTATTAAGATTTATTGCATCATTAGTCTAGTGGTGCGGTCAGATCTTGATTCGACTCCCGAGTCGGTCACTTCCGTGGTACTTACATTAGTACACCTCTGCCTAACCGTTAGGGGAATACAGGCGTGATGGTATATCAAGATGTTATAAGTTATTAGTAGTACTAAGTTCTGTATTTAGTTATGTGACCTACCTATTATCCATTTAAGCAGGTTTTTCGCTTTCATAGACACTATACAGGAAAATAATTACTTTATTCTATAGACTAGCTATATATTAGCAGATATGTTAGATACTATTAGCACATGAGTACCTAGCTTTTAGTTGGGTAACTTTATTGGTATAAAGCCAAAGTCGCAGTGAATGATATAGGTAGATCTACTATATATGTACAATTTAAAATCATTAGGTATATCTATAGTAATAGTATAGTAATAGTAATAAAAAGCAATAAACTGTAATTAATGCAGGTATTTCAATAATACGTAAGGATTTAAGAATATAATCCGGTGCCACGTGCAGGATAATCCCGGCTAATTGAGGGCGCGCGGCGCTGATCCGTCGACCATCAGGTGCTCATCCTAGAAATACGGTGCGGTACTCTCAGAGAACTGAATCGTTATTGATTAATCACGTCGACGATTTCGTATTGTATCAGTCTTTATAATGGCATAATTCATATTGACGTAGGTAGGTAGTTTAACTTAATAATTATTAGGTACGTTTATTAGATATTTCTCCATAAATCTGTACCATAACTAAAAGTTGAACTGTATTATTCCAAAATCTAAAGGAAAATACGTACCTAAACACATAAGCATATTCATAAAACATACGTTCTTCAACATACAACAAACGCATAGGTACCTTATGATGCCTTAGTTGGGTTAAGTAACACGATGAACATGATTTATATTGTGAACCTACCTGCTTAAATTAGTCAAGTGCTTAGAGAAAAGCTATCCTATTATTAATCTAATATTTAAAAATACTTACCCTGTTTGTTATTGTTGTTTTGTTGAATTCCTTCGAAACCCCTTGACCGATTTTTATGATTTTTTTTGTGTACCTACCTACATTTGGTTGGCCTGAGAACAGGTCGTAGGGCATTTTTCACCCTTCTGCCCCCACCCTCAATTTTTTTATCGCGATTTTAGTATGGCAGAGCGACGTTTGCGGGTCAACTAATAGATGTAGGATAGATTAATAGTTATTAAAAAAGATGTAAGTATCTATCTATAAGACAACTGTCTATTTTTCATTCGTAACATTCAACATGAAAAAAAACTAAAACTCGACTACGAAAAATATCAAGTGCAAAGCATGAAATTTCAAATATCCTGGAACAGTGTTATACCTTTGTCGCATGCCGCTATTAAAACAGGTAGGCACGTCGAGATATACAAATCCAGTTTACGCTGGCCTCTTATTGTATGGAAAGTAAGTATTATACAACGCGAGATCAGTTTAAGCTGGATTTGAATGGGTTGACCTGTAGACGTGTGTACCACAGGTCATAGCGGCATATGACCACAGCTATAGTTGGAAACAACTGTTCCTGGAGACAGGAAACTGATATTTTTCGTAGTCGGGTATTAGTTTTTAAAAAGTTGTGATTTTATTTGTACAGAATTTAGTTTGGGCCTGTTTCACCACCTCCTGGTAAGCACTATCTACCAGATAAATTCAATATTGGAACAGAATTTGTTTATATTTAACTTTCAGATAATTTATCGGGAACTTATCAGAAGGCGGTGAAACAGACCCTTAGAATACAATAATCAAAGACAATGTAGAAGTAGTTGCAAGAGGATACCAACTAAATCAACTAGAACTAGACGACTCGTAAACTCGCGTCGCAACTCGCGACTATGACGAACAGTCATTACATTCACGCATTTCAGTTTACGCTGGAAAATCGATTCTAATCTACTTTATTTAATTTCCAGTCGAATCATAAGAATTAAAAAAGCAGAGTCGACCCATTGCTAATAGAGCCCGGCAAACATCTTGAGCAAAAATAGAAAGAGACGGCCAATGAAGTATGATAGACATACAGTTTGTTCGAAATAACGAAGCCTGTCTGAAAATGTCCGCAAGTGGTATATCAATATCAATGATCATTAATTGTAAGTCGGTGAAAAGTCGATTGGGGTCTTATATGTTTCGCATTTGTAATTATTTTCTTAACTAATTTGAATATTTATGTGCGAAGACACTTAATTAGGCGAATTTACCAGCACGGCAGTACTGTACTAATATGGAGTGTAGAAAGAAAGGAGGACCGTCTTTTTAAGGGGGATTAGTCGAAAAAGTGTCCACTTGTATACAGCAAATTATGGTTCGAAAACTCACCGAACTAGCGCTAGTGTAGCAAGTGGAAATGATATGAGTGTAGCAGCAGAGTGAAGTGTGCTGAGTTGAAAAATTGTTTTTTATGCAATTTCGTTGATACATTTTTGTTATTTTAATGATTTTATTGTTGTTAATACAAAAAGAACAAATAAAGACGCAATGGGAAAACTTTGTTCAGTGAAAAGTTGACCAAGTGGACGAAAATTGAATAGTAAAGGAATAGGCATGATGACTGATTTTCAAAAACTGATCTAAAATATTCTTATGTATATACTATTTCCGAAAAATAATTTTTTTCTGCAATTAAAAAAGGTTTTTGATACAAAAATGCGATTTTAATTCAATGTTTTTAAATTAGCGCGAAAACGGTCCCTGGTGTCATGGCGTCTGCTTATGACGTCACTTCTATGTTTTGACATCGTATACAATAGGAGATTAAGGCCGGGTGGTACTGCAAAGCCCATATAAAAATGCTTTTTTTAAGTAGTAAATAGTAAAATTAAAATCTGAGAAAATAAATTTATATTGTTGAGTATATATTCTAGGGAACACGAACAAGTTGGCTCGATAGAATAAATTCACAAAGATACCTCTTTTTTTGTAATTTTATCTTCCATTTTCAGTTTTATTCTTAAAATAATAAAACCGAAAATGATTTGACATCATGTTTTATTTACTAAAATAAAGTTCATAGATAGCTCGAGAGATTTTACCCGATAGATTTTCTTTTTAGATTAAATTTTTAATCAATTATTCAAGAGACACTGACTGAGCCTGAGCCTCGCCGAATGGATCGTAAATTACCTACTTGAATAATCGGTTCTTCACTCCTACGATGGACCCACATGAGAAATGCAATGGCATGTTTGCAGCCTCCTTGTGAGGCAACGCAGTCATGGCATTCTACCGATATAACTTCTTCCTTTACTTCGTCAACTATTAACGTCACTGCATTTAACTTCGCGTGGACCTTGTGTTCTGGGCAGATTTTTGATTTAACTATAAGTACATAGATTTCCATCGCGTTTTAACTGAACGTAGCTAATCGCGTCGTCCCCATAAGATGGCGTGGAGGATCTTAAACATAGAAATCGATAGGAAAGCATATTTTATAAAATCAAAACATTATTAAAACTAAACATACGACGCTGTGCTTTTTAAAAGTGATTTAATTTTTTTAATTATAGTAGGTATAATACAAATAATAATAAATAATACTTACATTGTAGTTTTAACATTTCTAAATTCTGCTGAACAGAACTCTTTGTTTAATACCAGGAACTGTCCCAGCATTAACAAATCAATTCTGGGCAAATTAGAGCTGTTTGCCTTGGTAAACCCTTGTTCCATTACTTAATAAGTTCTTACACAAGTTGTAGGACAAAAGCTAAGTAATATACAATTAGGAAATACATAATAAACAATTTTAAGCGCGGAGATCGTCGAAATTCGTATGAAATTTACGTGACAGCGACAGTTCAACATAGATGTGACGTAATTGAATCTGATTGGTGTTCAACTGAACATGGCGGAATAGTGTATTTTGTAGTTTTATTTTATCAAATAAATTAATAATCCCGTCTTATAAATAAAAATAAATATTCTTTTCTAAACATATTAATTATATTTCAGTATATGAACATATTATTTTAGTAATTCTTGCTTACTGTCATCATGCCTCTAGATCTTTTTTTCTTTGGTCCTCCTTTCTTTCTACACTCCATATAATCTATACAACACTAGCCATCCCTCTCACTTTTTACAAAATGTTTTCCACTCACTTTTAATGAAGTTCAATGCCTCAATAGGTACATTGACATACCATAGCATATCCAGCGTATTAGAGATCAGAGACCGGCGTGGCATGACCGCTTCGATAGTAGTTTTACTAACTCAGACTAAGTAGTTTGTTCGAAATAAGTAAGCCGATCGGAGGTTAGCCGTTCCGAACTACCGCGGTGCTAAAATCGTTTAATTAAGTATTTTAATACATAAATATCGAAATAAGTAAACAAAATAATTAGAAATGTGAAACATATACGACTCTAATTATCTGTACACCGACTCTTTCTATTAAAATTTACCACTTCCAAACCACTTGCAGACAACTTCCGATCGGCTTACTTATTCCGAACAAACTGTATCCTAATACTTACTCCGAATAATTAGTCTGCGTTTACAAATCTGTTTGACACTGACATTTGACAAATATCATGAGAAATTGAGAAATAAATTGTTCAAGTAGGTAATTGGGTGAAGGGAAATATTTATTTTGTTGGTAAATATTAGATAGGGTTTTGAGATATTATTTAATATGAACGACGACACGAAAAACAATGTAAAAGAAACTAGAGAATTATATTCTATGTTCCATCAAGAATACGTTATCATGGCAGAATAGTAAGTCAAATTTGTAGATCATTTTATTTGTATTTCCCGATCCCTGAAATTGTTATTGTTACTAAATGGGAGTTACAAATATTTAAAAAATATTTTAGGTACTAAAGTGTTTTGACACTAATTTATTAATCTGGGTTGTAATAATGATTGCAATAAACATTGTTTTGTTTTAGTCGTATGTTACAAACAGAAAATCTACAAGGAATTTATGTCATTCCATCATATGAAAACTCATTTTGTAAGTATATATACATTGACAAATTCAAATACTGTACATATTTGACAAGTTATTAAATTATTGAACTAACTTTTACAGTGTGGTATGGAGTTATTTTTATAAGAGCTGGCTTTTATGAAGGAGGCATTTTCAGATTCACATTAACATTGCCAGAAAAATTTCCAGATGATGAAGTTCCTGTAAGTACTGCTTTACATGTAGGATATCAGTGTTTAGTCTTTAGTATAAAAATGTAATATCTAGCATTACACATACTTGCAATTAGTATATTGCTATATGTAGACAGAAACCAGCTACCAGCATAATCAGGAATCATAAACATCATTAAAAAGAAAAAGGTAGGCCTAAACTTACACTAGTCATGATTTTCCAATTATCTAATAGGTATGTAAACATTTTCAGGTTTTGACATTTACAACAAACTTATATCACCCAGCAGTGGATCCTCAT
This sequence comes from Subacronicta megacephala, assembly GCA_958496365.1. Lineage (NCBI taxonomy): Eukaryota > Metazoa > Arthropoda > Insecta > Lepidoptera > Noctuidae > Subacronicta > Subacronicta megacephala. The sequence continues at coordinate 8,981,957 of OY292515.1, read as the reverse complement.
ACTGGTGTACTGAATTTAACTCAAGTTTTTCCACAGTGGGATAGGAAACAGAATCACATTTGGCAAATATTAAAATATGTGTATTCAATATTTCATAACTTAAATGTTAAAGCACCTGCTAATGTTGAGGCCTCTGTTGCGTAAGTATTACAACATATATTTGACTTTTGAAAGTCAAATCTAGATGAAGTAATCAACATAGGTCTTTATATACAAGCATGTATGAATATTTTACTTTTCAGGTACAAAAGCAATAAAAAGTTGTACCTGGAGAAAGTAAGAGAATGTGTTGTGTTAAGTATAGACCACATTTATGATGATCCACCCACAGAAGATAAACATTTCATAACATTTAAGCCATATGACCCAGATGTTCATGATACTGTCAAAAACATTATGCTGAAAGCCCCCACACCAAGTGAAGGTGCTAATCAAGGTATATCTTGGGTACAACCAGGGTCATATCAAGCATTTTCTAAAGAAGAAACAACATAATTACATATTATAATTTATTTATTTACACTATCAACATATTTACATTAAATGTAGGTATATAATATATTACAATCACAAAAGTTCATTTTAATATGCCATAATTATATCCTGTGATAATATCCATATTGTTCTGATATTTAATAATTGGACCACCAAATAAATTTGATTGCATCAAACAAAGTTTTAATCATCACCCTGATCCCCAATTTTTGTTGAAATAATACAGTTGAATCAAGCATAAGCATAGTAGTAGTAGTATAATAAAACTTGTTGTACTGTGTTCAATTCTGTTTAACTCTTGTTGTACACAATATAACATGATATACTCTGGAAAATAATATATCTAATTTGAATAAATTATTACAAAACTTTATTCTGTAAGATTAGCTAGTCTACCTCTGATCTTATGGTTAAATTATGTTTTAAAACTTGTTCTTGAAACCAATTCTGATCTAGTTCATGTGTTTCATTTTTCCATGTAAAGTGTGTAGGGCCATGAAACTCACTTTTATTAAATTCAAAATACTTACTGAATTCTATAGCTAATTTTGATTTCACTAATCCTACTCCTCCATACCTATCATCTGCAGGGTGATAGACTCTACCAGTACTAGGCAACATGTAAATTTTTTCAGGCATAAATTTATAAGTCAGTAAATCACCGGCATACCCATAACTTAAAAAGTCTGTGTTATTAATGGTAACAATATTGGTATATACGATAGGGACATCATCACAACGTATGAAATTTCTTTCTTTCCCACACAATGATATATAGGGAAAATCCTCTTGATATCTACCAGTGCTATTCAGACGAATCCGCTTGAAAAAAAACTGTAGAAACTTCTTTTCTTTAAAGCATGAAGTGAAGTTTTTCATTTTGGAATCATCTAAAAATAACTGAACATAATAAAACAATTAGTATAATTGAATCCAATCTGGGAATTCTATGTGATCTACATAAACATCATAACAAAATGTCCATACAAAAATGTGAAAAAGATAAAATTAATCTTCGAATATTTTCCTGCTCCAGTGAATATGTAGGTACTATTAATTAAATTTCATTAGGGCCCCAAGGCTGTCAGAACAATCAGACATAACAGGTAAGAAACATAAGTTAATCATTCCAACCCAAAAGTCTTTGTAGTAAACAACATTTAACAGAATTTTTAGGCAGGATTTTAAACCTGTGATTTTTTGTTTGATTTGCGACTATAACTTTGCCAATCAGAATTATTGGTACTATTTTATCAAAATTAAGATTTAATATTTTAAAACATCTAGATAAATATATTACATCTACATTTCATTGCTCATGGAATAATACGTACAACCATTCATAACCTGTAGGTATGTCCAAAGGTTACCTACTACCTACTTACCATTCCTTGATGGTCAATGTAATAAAAATATTCTCTTATTTTTGGTTCAGGTTCCTGGCCTTGAATGTAATTATTAACACATCGCACTTGTAAATAATATGTCGACGCTAATACTTTTTCAGAAATTGCACGCAAATGTTTCATAATCATTTTTTAAGAATTATTTCGCTTTAGCCAAAATTATCTGGCTACCTCTGTTAAGTTTTACCTAAATAACAATAAATTTTACTCGTAAATCATATAAAAATATAAATATCATGTCAATCGATTTTGTCGATTTTATTTTCATTAATTTTTATTTTTTACCCCAGTTGTACAAACACAAATATCAAAATGACATGTAGTGTTGCCTATCGATAGTCGACTATCGATAGTTGACGTCATATCAATACTATCGATAGTCAATCGATATTATCTATAGTATCGATACCATTGATGGTATGATACAAGGCAATAGTATTTTTATATACAATAATAGTATCGATACTATCGAAGACCAACAAATGTTTACAGAACCGTACCATCCGCACTCGTGCGGGCTGGTCGTGTTTTTTGTCCCGGTTTGTTCGCTAATCCCACTACGCGAATAGTTGTTTACGCATTGTCGCGCACTATACGTGTGCGCCGGACCTCCCGGCTGCGCTGCCTGTACAACCGTGTGCCTGGCACGACTGCACTATGAATGATAATAACGAAAACCCTTCGACGCGCTGTGACACGCCCGTACTCAAGAACGACATACAAAGTTTGTTGAATGACTCCTCGGATATGGATGCTATAGATGATGATGATAGGAATCAAGAGGAGCTGTTAAGAGCAGAAAAGAGGCTAAGAGAGGATAGTACTGAAGAGGAAGAGGGTTGGACAGAAGTAAAGGGGACTAGAAAAAAAGGTATGCCATGGCAGTAAAGATACTTTAAAAGAAGAAAAATATGAGGTCTATGTTTCGTCAAAAGAACGTCTTCCAAAACAGTTTGCAATGGCACGCATCTTAAAAGATAATAATATAACAAAAATTCAGCAGGTTAAATATTTAAATCTATTTAAAATACGCATTCAATTTGAGTGTGAATCGGTTGTTTAGAACCTTTTAATGTGCGAAAAACTATTAGAAAAAGGTTGGAGGTTTCAGAAGGCTATGTAGCTATCTGTATGCTATGGACTAATAAAGGATGTGGACTTAGATCTTTCTGATAATGAAATCCTCAAAAATATTTCATGTCCGGCCCCCGCAAAGCTCTTATCGTTCAAGAGGCTAAACCGTCGCAATAGAGATGAAGGTGGTTGGTGCCCAAGCGAAACCCTGCGACTTTGTTTTGATGGTGATCGTCTGCCAACATCAGTTCGTGTATGTGATACTCGTATAAACATAAAGGTCCTTCCTTACATACATCAAGTATCCCAATGTTCCCAATGTTGGAAATTAGGCCATATTCGAAAAATGTGCCCCTCCAAAAACGTAGTTTGTCCGAAATGTGCTGGCTATCATGAAAATTGTGATACTTTGTTGTTTTCCTGTGTCAACTGCAGTGGTAACCACATATCATTAAGTAGGACTTGCCCAGTTTATAAGAAGGAAAGAAGGCTAAGGGAGATAATGGCCGAGTTTGGATGCACATACAGGAAAGCGCTTGATTGTTATGTTCCTCCGGAAGACCCCATCGCCCCGGAAAATGATGTTGGCCCTAAAGCTCTGGTTCCCCCAGAAAATTGATTCTTTTCACCAACTATTTCATTTGACCCCGTAGATAAAAAAACAACGAATCCCGATTACCCCTACCGTCCCACCTTTGCTGAAATTATTAAAACAAAGGCCGCCGTCCACAAAGTGCAATCTCCTGTTCCGTATAGTACTGACGCTTCAAAAACTAAAGTGGGGCTGCACTTTAGTTTTTGAAAAGCCAAAAGAAAAAAAAAAGCCTCCTAAAGACGATTGGATATCTTGGAATTTAGATGCAGAAAGCATAAACTATCATCAACCTTCTGATGATGAAGCGGGTAACAATGAATGTCCCCCTTTCAATGAGTTGTGGTCACGTATAAAGGAAGTTATCTACCTGAAGAAGACTAGTTTAACATTTAAAATAAGAGGTGTCATCCAATTGTGCCTAGAATGGTTAACCTTAATGTCAGCGAGTTTTGTTTCAGAGTGGCCATTGATTAAAGCTTTGTTTAACTTATTTATCCATAGTGATAGCTAACAAATCAATAAAATTGCATTGGAAAAAATTCATCTTGCAGTGGAATTCCCAAAGCGTTAGGCCTAAATTGGTATCCTTTCAAGAAATTTTGCGCCAGGAAAAAGTACATATTGCTGCCCTTAGTGAGACGTGGCTCGAACGAGAAAGTAATTTTAAAGTTAATGGATATAATGTTTATCGCGCGGACCGGGATGACTCATACGGCGGTGTAGCTATCATAATACACAAATCCGTTAAAGCGCAACAGAGGCACATTCACATTAATAATAACAGTATCGAGGCAGTTTGCGTTCAATTATTTAATTGTGATCCGCTCGAAAATATTGTTGCTATTTATTGTCCATCTAGAATCACTACCACTCAGCAGGATTGGGATAGTCTGTTATCATGGACATCCAAAACACTAACTCTAGGTGATTTTATCGCCCATCACGTCAGTTGGTCCTATAAATCTGACCACAGAGGCAATCTTATCTACAACACGCTTATAGACGGTAATTTTTTGACTTTGAATGACGGGACACATACTCGGGTTCGTTTAGTTGATAGTAACATACAATAGTCTTCCCCAGATATTTCCCTGGTTTCTTTAAATATTGCACATAATTTTAATTGGATTGTTTTAAATGAAAATCTTGGCAGTGATCATTTAATAATTAAAATATCAACATTGTAAACGTCTTACCTTCCTTCAGTTATTAAAAGGAATTTTCGCAAAGCGGACTGGACTTCATATAAAAAATATCTCGGACAAAAACTTTGCAATTTTAATTTACCGATTGATCTTCAGAAAGGTAATGATATATTCTTAGACATTCATCCCGCTATATAATTTTAACCAAAACCCTACCTCAGATTTTACTCCGAAGCCGTACTGGAGTACAAAACTGTCAAAAGCTGTGGCTCACCGTAGGCTAGCATTATCCCGATTTAGGCGTAATCCTACTCCCCGAAACCTTGATACTCTTAACAATAGGATAAATATTTCTCAGAGGTTAATCCGGCAGGCTAAGGGAGTAAACTGGCAAAGCTTCTGTTCTTCAGTTGATCACACTACATCTTCTAGTGAAATGTGGCACAAACTACGATGGCTGAAGGGCTATCGTTCCGCTAGACATTTTGTGGACACCCAAAGTGCTACAAATCTCTTGAACTCTTTAACACCAGATTTTGTGTCCCCTCTTACCCCTACTGTTCACAACACAAATTCTTTACTAGAATGTGAGATCTCCATCCAAGAGCTAGATAAATGTATTAAATCTAAGGACACATCTCCCGGATGAGATGACATATCTTATTCTATAAACCTGATGAAGGTAAATCAGTTTTGCTAACGCTATTTAATAACTTTTTATATCACAATTTTGTCCCCTCCCAATGGCGTGATATTTGTATTGTACCTATTCCAAAACCTGGTCGTGACCCTAGTAATGTTTCTTTTCTCCGACCTATACCTCCGACCGATCCTTGCTGTCATGCATATGCAAAATATTTCATTACGTTTTATTGCGACGACTGGAATGGTATCTTGAAAAGAATAACACATTTTCTGTAAACACAGTAGGTTTCCGTAGGGGTAGATCGTGCTTGGATGGTTTAAGTTGCTTAATTTCCACAATTTTAACTAGTTTTTCCGAGGGTGGTCTACATTGAGTTGCTTTTTAGACATAAATAGTGCGTATGATAATGTAAATACTACTGTTTTAATTAATATTTTGGATAGCCTTCAAGTTGGATCACGCACTTGTAAATATTTATGGAATTTTCTAAATAGAAGAGTCAAAATAAAATCCGGTAATAGCTTTATTAGCAGATATTCGGGTAATGGGCTGGCTCAGGGGGACCCGTTTGGATATTGAACTTTGGATATTTGTAAACGTGTGCAAAACAATATTTGTGTATCGCAGTACGCGGATGATTTCGCTATTTATGTTCAATGTTCGTCTGTAAGTGAGGGGCAATGCAAGATCCAGTTTGCACTTGATCTAATCAAAAGCATGTTAACTGACGTCGGTTTAGATATTTCACCCACTAAAAGTAAAATTTGTTTATTTAGTAGAGGTTTTCGTAGGCCTGCTATAGATGTACGTTTGGGAGTTCGTTAGAGGTAGTGGATAACGTGAAGTACTTAGGACTATGGCTAGACAGAGGACTTCGATGGAAGAAACATATTAATGAGGTTTGCGAAAAAGTAGTTAAGTTAATTAATATTTTCAAGGTTTTAGTGGGTTCTGGGTGGGGTGTCCATCCCTACTACTTACGACGGTTATATATTGCCCTTATTCGAAGTCGGATAGACTTTGGTAGCTTTTTATTCGACAATAGTGCCGACACGTATTTAGTCAAACTAGACAGACTACAAAACCTTGCCTGAGGTTAATAGGTGGATTTATCAAAAGCACCCCGATCCACGTCATGGAATCCGAATTAATATTGCCTCCTCTTTTTATCCGCCGCCAATACTTAGCTGGTAAATTCTATTTGAAATCTAAATGTTTCGACTTCCCTTTAATATATATTCTGGAGAAGCTAGATGGTCTCTGCAATAACTTTTACTGGAGAAGTAAGAAAATACCACTATTAGTTATGTCTCACCGCGTCCTAAAGCAAGAACTAATGTATTGTAATAGTAAAATTAGCATGTTCTCTATGGACACTTGGGTCAGCAATATGGACTTATCAGGTATTATCAAACCTAGTGTAGCCACCACACATCACAGCACGTTTTTGACGGCAACGAGACAGTGAACTAGTTCTGATAAGAACTTTTACGTTTTGACGAGAGAGACAGGAAAGCACTTAAATATTTATTATTTTATTATTATTTTTTTGTGTGGTTTTGTGTTGTTTTAAATAAAATATATTTTCTTCTTCTTCTTCACTTCACAGCAGCAGATAGAAATAATGTAAATAATTAGTTTTATGTTTTTATTGGTTAATCGTTTCTTGTAAAATTGTATATAAACAGGCGCTATTTGTTAATAAAATTATTCAATATTCATTCATTTTACACGACGACAAGTGTTGTTATTTGGCTGCTCCTCATCCCCAAACTAGTTTAGAGTTAGACTCTGTTATTAAACCTAAACATTGCTACAATATAATTAATTTAAGATCTATCTGTTGTGAATCTATAAACACACAATATTTTGGGTAGTACTCTGTATATACGGACGGTTCCAGACATGAAAACAACTGTGGTGCGGCTTTTTTTGATTCACAGATAGGAACCTTTTTTAAATTCCAAATTGTATCAAAAATTTCAATTATGCATTTAGAATTAATCGCTATCGCTGAAGCTTTGGCTTATATCGAATCCCTGGATGGTGACCGATTTGTGATTTTCACTGACTCGAAAAGTGCTCTTCTTCATTTGTTAAAATGAACGAGTAATTCATCTTTTAGGGGGCTTCCACTGGCTTTTACCATCATAAAATCCATTACTGAATTTATCACCAAACACAAAACAGTTGTATTGCAATGGGTTCCCTCTCACGTTGGACTAGAGGGTAATGAGATGGTTGATCGTCTAGCAAATGAAGCTAGGTCAGATGGGGAATTCTATGCTTTGGCATCCCCCCCCCCCCCTTGGCATACTGAGCTCTTACCCTTAGTTAAAGACAGATGTTTTCAGTCTTGGTCAGAATATTTCGACAAAAGCTCTTTGACGAAGGATATTTGGTACAGGACGATTCAGCCTTCACTTCCACGTATGCTTTGGTTCAACGAGGGCAGGATGAACAGGCAACAAGTTGTGACAGCTTTGAGACTTCGATCCGGCCACATACCGCTTAATAGTTTTGGTTTTATGATGCGCAAGGTCGATTCACCTAATTGTGCTGTCTGTGGAGTCATAGAAGATGTACATCATATTCTGTCGGAGTGCAGCCGGGTTGGGGATCAAAGACGTCTAGCTTTTGCCAATAGTTTTAATGTAGGCTTCTTTAATAGCGTTTTGGCCTCACCATTGTCGGATGAGGCCAGAATGCTTTATCATATTACTATTATGGGTTTAAGGTTGCGGGTAGATTAGTTAATTAGTATTTATTATTATATCATAACTCTGTATTCAATAATCGGGGTGATATTTTCTATAAAGAAAAAACCCTGTAAATAAATATAGAATAAAAAAAAAACAAATGTTTAGGAGCAATACTATCGACACTATAGTATCGATAGTATCGTTGAATTAAATAATTAAAACTATCAATACTATTGAGAGTTTGTAAAACTATCGATAGTATTAAACCATCGATAGTTTAATAACGATACTATCGATAATATCGATATACTATCTTTGTCTTTTTTTTGTGGCAATTGTCATCATTGTCAATCTCTAAAAAAGAAACTTTAATGAATGTGACACAAAATTTGACAATGACATTGACATGAGACAAATGGTATGGTTAGCACCTGAGGTTAGCACGGTCACACATCAAGTTGATCAAGTTATACAAAACCAGATTACGCTGGCTTTTTATTGTATGAGAAGCTTAACAATGCGAGATCAGCTTAAATTGGATTGTTTGTATAGAGGTTGACCTGTAGCCGTACGCGTACAATAGTAAATACTTTTATGTTACAAAAACTTACACACAATTATTTTAATAATTGAATAAGAGAATAATAATTAACCAAATGAACTATTGGTCGATTTAATTGAGAAACTTGACCCTTCCAAAATAGTCGCCAGCGACTCAATTGTCAATCAGAAAATAGCAAGAAGAATTTATTATTTATTATTGATCGAGTTACCAGTTGAGGTTATTTGCAATGTGCGAGGTTTATTTAAATGTACCAGTGTTAGTTGAATGACAACTTTTTAGCACAACGTGGATGCAATTAGTGTTATCATTACAGTAAAAGTTGCAGACATGTGATTGAAAATACAGGATAATAATTATCAACTCCATCGACCAGAGACTTGTTGCCCCTGATCACCTAGCGCTGGCAGTAAATTCAGTATCCTAATCCAGAATCCAGCACTGTTGATTGACACTAAAAACCTTAACCATGGCTGGACTGACCAAAAAATTACAATTACCAAAATCAGTGTTGGATATGAAGTTCATGAAGAAAACCAAAGAGAGAATAGAAAAAGAATTAGAAAACACCCAAGACCATGACAGTCTATACTCTAGTATAATAACAAATGAAATGAGGAGTGCATCTGGTAACTTTATTTCAGAGTCTAGCTTTATATTTTGTGAAACTATGCTTGAAGGTAGATTATCATTTAAAGGTATGAACCCAGAAATAGAGCGACTTATGGAAATGGAGAATGCAGTTAAAATGGAGCAATCCAGTGGTGAAATGGTTAAAGATGTTTCAGATGAAGTTTTAGCTAAGAAAATGGAAAAGTTTAGTAAAATGAAGAGGCCTAACACTAGTCCCGTCAGTGAATTGACTAACAATAAGAGGAAGAAATAGTAATTTTATCTATGCTATAACTTTTCATACACATTTAAGTGTGAATTATTTCAGTGTATTGTTTTTAATATTAATATTGTAATAAATATATTACTATAGAAGAGTTTATTTTATATCAATATTCTTCTACATGACCCCATATAGTAAATATTATATATATCCATTTACATAACTGTATTTTTATATCAATCTTACAAAAAAGAACTAGTTAAAGGACAATAATGTGTCTTATTATTATATCCTTGGCATTATGTAGCATCATTGGTCAGGTCATTGCTCTTCCCTTTAAAATGGTGAGGGGGTGATGACTGATCTACTTATAAATGGATGCTACCTGTGCCTAGTGCCTTATCATGCATAGTAGGTACCTATTTTTAACTGTTTTCTAATGTAAATTATACAATAAGAAAAAAGTACTATTTAGGCAAGTTTTAACTTGTATAGAATTTATAATAAAGTTATCTGATAGTTTTTGAGTTTACCAATAAGATCTCCACATATGTCTTGCTGATCTGGTATCGTCGTGCGTCGGATCATTGAGGTCCCTAAAAAATGGTTGAGCTGCAGGATAACTTATGCGGGCCGTCAGTTGCCCTTAAAGGTCAACTCAAAGCTCCCCCCCATGGGGTTCTCGGTTTGTCGCGGCTTAGTAGCCGTGGAGCCAGTCCACGGTAAAGCCAAGTGGTACCCCGGGGCGGGCGCCGCTCCTGCGGGCTTTGCCCAGGAAGCCCGCAGTGGAGCAGCCACTGTAGGTTGCGGTGTCGTATGGGAGGCACCGCAACTGAGGCGGGCCGCGGTAATGCATTAGCGACGCTACGGTTGAAGGTTTAGGGGGCCGCAGCGGGAGAGGAGTGCCGGTATTACGGTGCCGCTATCCCTGCCTTCCACGGCCTCGGCGGGGCCGTAGCCGCAGGACTGCGGACACGGTGAGGCCGCATGGGGAGTGGAGTGCCGGTATTATGATGCGCCGCTCTCCCTGCTCTCTGCAGCCAAGATCCGGGGGCGGCGGACGCGGGTTTTAAAGATCTAATAGATCTTTAAAACTACGCAACGGATTTTAATGAGGTTTTCTGCAATAGATAGTGATTCAAGAGGAAGGTTTATACGTATAATACATACATATTACCTAAGTAAAGAAAACCCGCGAAACCAAGTGGACGAAGCCGTAAGCGGAATGCTAGTTCTATTATAAGATTGGATCATTGTCGTAGATAAGAATAAAATATATCGTTGAAAAGAGTACATAATCGTTATCATATTTGAATACTCAGGTTAAATATTATTTCTAGTGGTATGATAGTGAAGGAACTACGGGCAGTTTTCAAACCTGTTTTCTGGATAGGTACACCTGACGCTATGACCAAGCCAACGCGAATCCCGCTTGGTCCAAATTGCCTTAACATTTTGAATTTACGTCTGAAGTGACGTCATTGACATCAGTTGAAAAGCAAGTTTGCTTCTCAATTGTCGTAGTTAACCATCTTATTAACAGCCTATATTTTTCTACTGTTAGACAAAGCCTTTCCTAATGAAAGCTATAGAGCTCGATCATCGGCTTTCCATATCTTTCACCCTGGCCGGCGGGTGAACTACGCTACGTTTAGGTACCTAAGCGTTTCCACTTGAAAACTGATGTGGTCCATTTCCACTTTAGCTTGCTTCGAGCTGTGTCGGTAACATTGTGTCTCTAACGGATTACCTCATTGCGGATTTTTTCCCTCAAACAGACTCCGAGCACAGGTCTCTCCATAGATCGCTATGTGACAACACCCTGCATTCGTTTATATGTTAAACCCATTTGTACCTTTTATCATAGGTAATAATTTTATTACCTATAGTAAAAACCAAATAAATTAAAACAAACACTAATAATTTTCACATACAAAAAAACAACTAATAAGCAACTTTAAAGAAATAATGTTTATAGAAGCCAAAATATTTCAGTCTTGGCAATGTGTAAGAATTTACCAAAATAAGTACCTTGATAGCCTGGATTAGATTACGATGTACGGTCAGCAACGAAAGTAGCTAAACGCCGCCAACTTTTGAAAACATCACAGCACCGCAGCAGTTCTTTTCAATAGATTCACTTAGGTTAAAAGTAATGGTCTAGTATGCAGAAACTCGTACTGCTGTCCACATCTCGGGTCAGTAAGCTCTGGATAATAAATATGTTTAAGCGTTTTGAAGATTGCATCGTGTTCAGCGACTTTTATTGCTGACTGTACCTTAAGAACTATATGAAAGGAGATTCGAATTGGAATATATAGGCTAACGTTGTGGAAAATATTGTAAATAGAATAAATAAAATGGTTTTCTTATTTTTTTATTGTTAATAAATATAATATAGTAAGTAGGTATGTAGCTTTATGAATGCATTTCAAACGATAAGTTTTAAGTCAGTTTATGTCAACAGTAAGAAGTTTCGTGAAACTTATATTATCTATAAAAATATGAATACTTGGGAAATTAATTTGTCAGTTATTGTTGCTAATATTGCACTTCCAATTCTGACAGCACGCTTTTCAACACATTCTAATAAGGACAATATTAGTCTAGACCCTGTTGCATTAGGTTATGAAGATCTCTAAAGGCAGCTCCGAGACGGCCCTGGAGCGTTTGTCGTTTAAGAAGAAAGGCCCGTACGTCTATTAGTAGTCGATGTATCTGCATGCACTTGGCATAACGTTCCTCACGGGGAATGTCTACGCCCAACGTACGCACTGGGGCACTCACATTAGCCCTCACCACAGACGAAAAGTTGCGCACTATTAGCCTCAACGCATTGCAACCACACTGCATGTATCTAAAAAAGAATATACAGATATTTGGTTAAGAAATTAAAAAAATAAATATTAATATTAATATTTTACTAAAACATAATTATATAATACGTACGATTCATATTTACTCTGTAATAATTCATAAATCTTAGGTAACATTAACAAGCAGATATCTAAATTCCACAAGGATCTGAAACAAATTTATGCAATTATGTATTTGTAAACTTATTTAAAAAGTTATGGTTACTCAGCCATTCCTTTTTTTAATAAATTTTGCTGTGTTTTGGTTGTTGGATCTGGTCTTTCCAATAGAAGAAAGCGAGTTGCATATAATCAATGGGCGATGCAGCTGCATTCATTAATAAACACTGGTTACATTGCTCCTTAAACGGAAGTATAGTAATGTATATTAATTAGCAATAATTATGTATGAGTGTTGCTTGTACTTACGGTCTGTGTGCCATAACATTGAGGATGTCGAGAATGACGGACGTATCTTCGAGTGCGATTACAGACTCTAATGCAGATCTCAGACTTTTATTTACTCGGACGGAATGAAAGATCTGTAAAGGGACAGAAGTAATAATTATCATCGGTTAAGTTTATTATTATTATTAACTGTTATTTGCTTTTAAAATCTGTTAATGTAGTTGGTCGCGCCGTCATAAAAGCGTTAGGTTACAGGCAGCTACCCAACATCTGTCCTGATATAAATTTATAAATAAATAATTATACGCAAAAGCGTGTCATATGAAGGCTGCTAACAAAACCGACATTTTGGCACGTATTGCGTGATATAGGTATTATACAAACTTTTTCAAAACACAGGGGCGTAGCTATTGCCGTATCAGGCAAACGAGCAGGCGAGCTACCTGAGGTAAGTAGTCATCGCCGCCCATGGACATCTGCAAAACCAAAGGAGTTGCAGATGCGTTGCCGAGTCTATTTAGGGAAAGGGAGGGGAAGGAGAAAAGGAGAAGGAAGGGGATTGGGGGAGGAATTGGGCCTCCGGCCCTCTCGCTCACCGAACGAAGCGCAGTAACGAAACGCTACTACTCGGACGTCGGTCTTCTGCGAGAGTGTGTTACTTCCCCGGTCCAGCCGGCCCATTCATGCTGCGAACAGCGTGGCCCTACCACAACAAATTACTATTGCTATAATTAATTATTATTAATATACAATTATTTATTGTTGAGTGTACCTGGAGGGCGCGCTGCCTGGCGGTGAGCACGGCCATCATGGAGTCGTGTCCGCGCATCATGACCCCCAGCACCTCCTGCTCGCTGGGCTGCGCGCCGCCGCCGCGCGCCCCGCGCCGCGCACCCCCGCCCGCCAGCCCGCGCTGTGTCAACATCTTATATTATACCATCAATCATAATAATAGTGATCAGCCTATCGCACTCCACTTTTGCCTACTGGACTCCCCAGAATATTATACTTTTTCTCTTATTAATACCATTGATCCTATGATTGTGTTAAAACGACCATTTCTCATTTTTTATACAGATATTGTTATCTATTGATAGCATAATATTTCCCACCCTTTTGGGGCAAGGAACCCTGGATATAAAGTATATATAATTATATGTGTATTATGTGTAGACAAAGATAATGTATCTACATTCTGATGTATTTATTCATAAGCTGTATAATTTAAAAAACTAAACTGCTTCATAAGTCTAGTGATCGAAACCGCGACTGCTACGCTAGAGGTCCTGGGTTTTATGTCGAGCAGTGTTTCTGGGTTTTTCTATAAATTCTCAGTAGCAGCTCGTCGGGGCAATAGGCTCGACCCCTATTACATGGGACCTACACATACCGGCGAACTGTGGGTGTTCATTAGTATACCACTGCCTAACCCTTCGAGGAATACAAGTGTGGTGGTATTTTAAGTTAATAATATTAATAGCAGAAACTCACAGGTAAAAATTCATCAAGATCAAGTCCCACTGGTCTGTCAGTAGTGTAGGGCACGAACTCCGGCTCTGGTTCAGCTTCCGGTACTTCTACGCTACGGGACACAGGTACACTTTCCCTGACAACAGTCTCTACTCTTCTCCTACAAGAAATGATTGAATATCAATTTATCTTAAAAAATAATAAAAGCACAAAGAATAGTCGTGCTCTAAAAATGTATAATTGTTTTGGAAACATACCTGGTAGCCTCTGTAGGAGTTCTAGTGAAAGATAATGATCTAGGTCCCAATGTTGGCGGACCCAGAGATATCTCACTATTGCTTGGTCGGAGGTTGGTTGTAGCTAAAATAATACCACAATTTATAAAACATTATTTAGCACCCGCATATTCAATAAAAAATGTATGTAAAACTTACATAAATCTGTGGTAGACTTTGTTTCTTTGTATGAGTTATGTCGATTAAGCGAGTTTGCTGTGAGCGGGCTGGCGGCATAATCTCTTAATGTTTGCGTTGCTGTAAATGTATTATTTTCTTTTGTGTTGTCCGTCACCCCTGATCAAGCAAAAGCATTGTAATTATAGTAGTTTAACCATCAAACACAAATTTTACATAATTTTGCTAGTAATTGATAACTTCTAGATATACTTAATATGGATGATTGGATGTAAATAAATAAGGTTAGTAGTCGTTGTCGTAGTAAAATGTCGTATATACTTGTCGTATCTATTATATTATTGTACATGTATATCTATAGTAATCATGACTAAATTATTATAAAGAGGAAAGATTTGCTTGCTCCTAATCGATTTATTGATCGATTTTAATAATTCTTTAAATATTAGAAACCTACTTTATCCATAAAAAACATTATGCAATATCTTATTTCAGTAAGAATAAGACTTCAGCCTGGGAGGGTATTTGTAAAGCAAGCAGACTTAAGAAAAAGCACTACCGAGGTGGTTGATACTATCCGATACCCTTATAAAAAGCCAGCTTTTCATGCTTGCCTAAACTGGCCTGTCTATTTTTATGTCAGATTATTTTTTACGAATACCTGGAAAACTGTATGGGTTTTATAGGAAAAGTTGTTGTGACTACAGGTAGAATAACTCGATTAAGGGTGACTAAACCGTGATCCTGTATATAAAAAGCGAAAGGTCACTCATTGACTAAAATAGTGTCATTGACATATTGATAAATATTCATACCAAAGACTAGTCATGCGGTGCAACCTCGGCAGACAGTTTCGTTGTTAAATTATTGACTGGTTATTCATTTCACCACAGTATGAACCATGCCACCACAATAGACGAAAAATTTCATTATGTGGTGAAATAGCTCATGTAAATGGTGCAAATTGCCGCATTGAAATAGTAGGGATTAAGTATTACTAGGTAGTGTGGATTCACTAGTGGGAAGCAACAATTATTTATCCATTATATTTGCAATCTGTCTATTATCAGTGATAGTATATTCGTGTAGTCATGACGAGTGTCAGATATTATGCCTGTTTCAAAGCGGCGGATTAACTTAGGCAGGTAAGATCGGCAAGAATTTTTTACCCTGATCGTTAAATCGAATCAAAAAGCCCATAAGCTAAGCAATATTGGTGGCAAATAATAGCCAAAACTTACTTGCGAAGTTTTCAGTTTTCTTCTCCGTCACAGTATAATGTTCCTTGGTGGATGTTGGTATACGAGAGTAGTGTTCTGGTCGCTGTCGCTGGGGCGGCGACGGCTGCGGCAGCGGCCGCGTCAGCGGTACCGGCTCGTCGAGCATCAGATCGCGCAGAGAGGTGTTTACGGCTGGTTCTAACTTCTCCATTGGTTCTTGTGCTATAATAGTAATGAAACATAGCATACGCTACTATCATGCTTGTATCCCCGAAAAGTAAGGAAGAGGTGTCATCATCATCATCATCATCATCAACCCATTACATTGTCCCACTGCTGGGCACGGGTCTCCTCTCAGTACGAGAGGGATTAGGCTATAGTCCGCCACGCTAGCCTACTGCGGGTTGGCAGACTCCACACGCCGTCAAGAAAATCTCTCAGGCATGCAGGTTTCCTCACGATGTTTTCCTTCACCGTTTAAGAAAAGTCAGAGGTGCGTGCCTTGGATTCGAACTCGAGACCTTTGACTTGGCAGTCCAATGGTCATATCACTAGGCTATCACTGCACTTACTGCAGGAAGAGGTGTACTACTACTGAAAATTTCGTATTAAAACCCTTTTAAACACACTGGGCAGCCACACCTGCAACCACTCGACGATATGACGACAAACATAAAATAGCAATAGTTGGCAGCAAAATAAGTTTGTAAATGTTTCATGTTTAAATTTTTTTTTAGTACTTAATTAATTATTGATGCCTTACCTGTTATTGAATAATCTTCGGAAGATAAACTAGTAGCTGGTGGAGGCGTTCTTGTCACTGAAAAATATATAAATATTATTTAATGTTGAGAATTTTTATGATGGTGATGTTGAGCATAGTTTTGTGGTCGGTTTGGGATTGTATAATCTACTCACATGCTCTAGAAGGTCGGAATATCTCAGTGTAGTCATTAAAATTGGGTATAACAGCACCTGAATCCTCATCTGCTTCTGTCCCTGAAGTGGATTCTTCAGCAGTCTTTTCGTCAAGAAGAGATGGTCTATGCATGACTGCAGTGAAATAATAAAAAAGTGAGTATTTTATAGAATTTGATTTATTCCATTATGAAATAAAATCTCCAACCTTCTTTTGGTGGTTTTTCCTTTGAAAAGCTTTTGCGAACTGAGTGTCCCTTTTGAAAAGGTGAAAGATCCCTAACAACCTGTGTTGATGCTGGAGGTGGTCCACCAAATGGGTGAACTTTATTGAGATCGACAACTGATAAGACCACATAAGTTGAATGGAATGACCCCGCTATCTGAAATATTACAAAATAATTATGTACTAACATCATAATTGAAAATAAGTTAGGTTTAAAATTGATTTATTGTTGACAGTCGCTAGAGGTAGTCAGAAGACCAAAAAGCCTGACAACCAGTCATCCTCAGAATATTGGTATTGTCTAGTAATAAGGATGTGGAATTTGATGGTAGTTGCTCCATGTAAAACACTTATATACAGCAGCATCTGGTTAGACTGAAAGCCAACCCCAAGATAGTTAGGAACAGTCTAAGAGTATAATGAAATATATTTATTGTTAACTTACTAATTGTGTTTGTGCCACAGTGATATCATGAATTTGACCCCAATGTCCATGAACTGTATCAAACATCCTGGCTGGTTCCCATCCAATTACATGCAACCCATCATTAGCACAACCCAGCAATGTTGCCCCATCATCACTAAACACCATGTGTCTAAACAATCAGAAAAAAACCCCATCACTTTCATGTTTTATACTTGAAGGCAAGCTCATAAAAGATACTTTGATATTATTTGTAATTTTGAAGCGTTGGTAGCCTAATGGCTAGGGTGTCAGACTTGCGATCATAATGGTTGCTGGTTCGAACCCCACCCATTGCACTACCAAAAGAACCCACTCGTAACACAAGCATTTAGCTTAGCAAGAGGGGTTAACAAGAATACTAGTAATCTGCGACCCACATTGCTAGTAAGCTTTTTTTTTTTTAAAAATAATTGTAAACTATTAGGTGTTTTATCACCTGCAATGTATCAAACAAGCCAACTGAGGTAGGCAGATAAGAGATTAAGAAAATGAGGCCTAGTGGTATGTGAAAAATTAGGAAATTTCCATTTTCTACTGTGTCAGAATTTTTACTAGCTTTTGGCCACAGCTTTAAACACAAATATAATGTCATCAACAAGAAGATAGAACCATATAATATCTTTTAACCAAAAAGAAGTAAACAATATTTTTCAAACTAAAAAAATATCAATGCAAACATGGATCCAATTAATGAAAATGAATTCATACTTATAACATAAATCATAAAACTGATTTAAGTCTATAAGTTATATTGCACTTAAATTATTACATACCTAATAGAGGTATTTTCTTTTTCAAATTTAGAAACTAATTGGAATTTCTCCATATCCCAGAAGTTAACAGTCCGATCAGTACCACAGCTAGCCAGTAGAAACTCATGAGGGTGAAACTTCACACATGTCACTGCTGATGTATGCTCCATAAACTCCTGAAGGACTTTACCAACACGAACATCCCACACTTTGACTAAACCTGTATGTTGAACATATTTATTAATTTTTAAGTTCTCAATATGGCCATAGCTAGGTTTCAGAGAGCTCAAAAAGTTGACAGTACACAGATCACTAGCTGAATTCAAACAACATTTGACTGTATTATAATGTAAATAATGTGTGATAGACTTAAAGCTCTCCACATACCATCCTCACACGCAGATGCAATCCATTGTCCATCAGGGCTAAATTGAAGGCTATTCACTGCAAGGCGGTGACTTGAGTATGTCACAATACATCCTCTCTTTCTTGTGTCCCATAATTTTACATTACTATCACATGAGCCAGTTGTTAAATAATCACCATATGGGTGAAAATCCATACACTTGATAGCTCCTTTGTGGCCAGTAAATGTCCTTAACAATTTAGCTGCTTCCAAGTCCCATATTTTTAAGGCACCAGTTTGTGAACCTGCACAAACTAAATCTTCAGAATGTCCAAAACATACACATTCTACAGGTGTTGTATGCCCACTTAAACTCTGAAATTTATAAAAAATATGAAGTATATCGTATATACATACATATTTTGAGGTAGTAGTAAAGTAGGTATGAATAGTTAAAACAAAATTGTTGACAAACCATTAAGCAGCTTTGTCTTCCAATGGCCCATAAATTGACTTTCTTGTCATCGCCCCCAGTCGCCAACACCTGGTTGGATTTGTGACCCATGGCTAGGCAGTTGACATTTGCTTTGTGAGCAACAAATTCCTCTAAAAATAGTAAGTCGTACAGCATTTATAAGACAGTTTTGTCGATTATATAAAATAAGTTATGTTTCAATTATTATACATACGTAATTTCCATGATCGTCGGATACTCTCCATCGTGATTTCGATTCATGTAAATGCCATCTACGGGAATAGTAACTTTGTAAGTCGAAAAATGTTCACTGCTGCTTAATATTTTTTTAATTATAACTTGCAACTTAGTTTGGTGCCTAGCATTTCACTATTAAAATTTACATATTTATTTTACGTAGTTATTTATTTGTATGGTGGTCTGTGAGGCTCACATGAACTCACATCACAATCACAATTCATTCACATCACATCTCACATCTGTCAAAGCGACAAGCGACCACAGACCACATAAGCGATTAAGCGACCACAGAAAGTAGAAAGCGAGTCTGTGGTCTTGCCTATTCGGTTCGGTACCCATCCCATCACTATTAAATTGGATTACTGACAAGTATTGTGGTGGGTTTTACCTATTAAAGACCAAAAATCCAAGGAGCGTTTTGATCGTTGTGATCCCCAAGTGGAACGCGGCCAGAGCTATACGACAACTACTTTCACTGTCAATGTCAGATTGTCAGCGCAGCGTCAAACGTCAGTCAATTCAATTGTCAATCAAGTCAAAAAAACGTGTTTATTGTTTTCATCAGAATTTGCAGATGTTGAAATATTTGATGTTGAAGTTGTGTTAAGTTTTTCGTTTGTGCATTTGTATCATTTTGTGGTTTCATTTGATCTAACAGCGATGCAGCTCTCAGAAATAGATAATGTCAAAATCTACAACCTCAGCGTTGGAAAGTCTCTTCCCGATGTTAGTATTAAACCTACAGGTTATAAATGAAGAATAAAATAAAGATACATTTTCATTGAAACATTGTTTCTAATTTGTAGTGGCTGACGGAAAGAAAAAAGCGTGCTCTTTTAAAAAAAAATATTGACTTGAGACGGAGAATCGAATTGATTCAAGAATTTGATATGCCAGGTATAAGTAGCAGTTTGCGTGTTTCAAAAGATGGACAGTATATAATGGCTACAGGTATATACAAACCAAGAATAAAATGTTATGATGTTAATAATTTATCATTAAAATTTGAACGGTGTCTTGACTCTGAAGTAATAACATTTGAAATATTAAGTGAAGATTATTCAAAGGTAAGAATATACTACCACAGAATCTGGTCATCTTTGAAAGATTTTTAATAAAAGAAGAAGTTTTTTTAATAAGCAATTCTTGTTTTCAGATTGTATTTCTTCAATGTGACCGCTATGTTGAATTTCATGTAGGACATGGTCGCCATTATCGTCTAAGAGTTCCCCGGTTTGGAAGAGACATAGCATACCATCAGCCTTCATGCGATCTATTTGTTGTTGGTGCTTCATCAGTATGTTAATATTTTGTAATCTTATAAAAATTGATTGCTTTGTTAGTCTCACCAAAACTCAGAAACAGCTTAACCAACTTGAATAATTTTTATTTTGTTTTGTTCACTCAAATACAGGGGTGGTTTAAATTTACGATTGGATCCTGTGGTGATGCAATCAAGTTCAGGCAGAACAACTTTTTAAGGTCCACTAGTACTAGTTATAAATCTTGCTGTTATGTTTACATAATTACTTAACATTTTGTACTGGGTTACAGGAAGTGTACAGACTGAATTTGGAAATAGGTCAGTTTTTAGCACCTTATGTAACTAAAGCTAATGAAATCAATTGCTGTGCTGTGAATGAAGAACATGGATTATTAATACTAGGCACAGAGTCAGGTCATGTGGAGGCATGGGATCCACGCACCAAATCTAGACAAGGATTGTTAGATTGTGCATTGCATTGTACAAATTCAGAATACAGGTATGCATACTACAAAAATATACAGCTGTGCATAAAAAGTATGTTTTCATAAATAAATTGAATCATTCATCATTCTCTAATGGTATTTTATTTTCTTTACAGAAATGACAGACTGCCTGCTATAACTACTGCTAAATTTGATGGTCCACTAAGAATGGGTGTAGGCACATCTACTGGTCATGTCTTGTTGTATGATATTAGATCAAGTAAACCTTTTCTTGTAAAGGATCACATGAATGAAATACCTATAAAATCACTAGAATTTCATAAACAAATGAATTATGTTTATTCCATGGACTCTACTGTTGTCAAGATATGGGATAAAAACACAGTTAGTATTTTTATATTACTATGTTTAATGAATAGTAAATAAAAATTGGTTATTTACCAGCAAATTACACTTATGTTATTATTTCAGGGCAAGCAATACACAAGTATAGAATCTTCAGTTGATTTCAACGATTTGTGTGTATTTCCTAACACAGGATTAAATATGATGGCAGTTGAAGATCAAAAAATGCAAATATATTATATACCATCATTAGGTATGTTAAATTTCAATTTATACAAATCTAAAATACTTACTATTAGTATTATAAGTATCAGTTGTAATGTAGGTTGTAAGTTAATTTCTCAGTTTTTGCTAGATTACATGACCAAAACCATTTTTTACAGGTCCAGCACCTAGATGGTGTGCTTTCTTGGATAACTTGACTGAGGAGTTAGAGAGTTCCGCATCACAAACAGTTTATGATGATTATAAATTCATCACCAAACAGGAACTGGAGTCACTGGGTCTGGATCACTTACTAGGCACAAATCTTCTAAGGGCATACATGCATGGGTAAGTCATTGTAATCAAACAAATAGATTTCAATTCAGAACTTTTCTTGTCTAACTATTATGCATAACTAAATTACAGATACTTTGTGGATGTACGTTTATACAAGAGAGCAAAGTCAATTGCAGATCCATTTGCATTTGAACAATATAAGAAACGTAAGATAAGAGAAAAGATAGAACAAGAAAGACCATCCAGAATTAAAGTTGAGGACAACCTACCTAAAGTTAATAAGGATTTAGCATCCAGACTCATGGATGTTAGTGGCAAAAAGAAGAAACAAACAACTACTAACCTACTCAAAGATGACCGGTTTAAGGTAAACAATACTGATAAGCATTGAAAAATTCTACATTTTCGTTTCTAATATATTAACACTTCATTTTATTTATAGGCCTTGTTTGAAAACCCTGACTTTGAGGTGGATAAAGGGGCTGAAGAATACCGTTTACTGAATCCAGTATTGTCTAGGTTAGACAAAAACAAGGAGAAGAAAGTGGAAAATGAGTCAATGCAGGTAAATTCGTTACCTAAATTACATTTACAATAAAAAGCTCAGTTCTTGTTAATGGAGCCCTAGCCACTCTTTAGTCACTCACCTTTGCTTTTTCTTTGGCTTCTTGACGTAAAGTTTAAAATACCATACAATTAGTGAATTATGAATATTAACTGTTAGCGAATTTTATGTGGAAACCACTGACATCCTACACGAATAATGTATATACATCATAATTTTAATATATTTATATTAGCTATGGTCCGCGGTTTCAACCGCGGTTCCAGGTCCAGTTCCGGTCCCAGTGAAAGTCCCGTCTAAATCGATCCAGCCGTTTTGGAGATAAAATTATATAAGTTTGGATTTAAAATAAAAAGAATTATAAGTATGTATATTTTCAGGTGGAAGAAACTGAAGATAAAGATTCTGATTTGGAATTATATGATACTAGTGATGGTGATAGTTCAGATGAGGACCGGTCCTGGGTTAAAGAAGTTAAAAAACAACATAAAATTATTAGAAATAAATCCCAAAGAGACGACAACTCGCCATCGAATGACGACAAAGTTTATGAAACTAATAAAACTCCAAACAGTTCGTATATAGTTAAAAGCATTAGTCGTGTAAGTAAAGCAAGTTTAGGAGATCGGTTGGCTAAGGAGAGCTTTACGACTATGGTTACGAATAGTGGAGGAAATCGAGAAATGAAATTCAGTATGAGAGGGAAAAAGTCGGAATCGGAAAATAATAGAAGAATGAAGAAACACCATCAAGAAAGGAAACAATTTGTACGACGAACGGGTTTCTTAATGAAAAAGAAACTCCCTAAATCATTTTGATACTATTCATTCAATAAAATAAAATTGATAAATAAATGTTTTTAATATTAAGAATGACCCTAGTTTAGTTAATTACATCAAATTATAAGCGCGTGATAATTTCAAGTTACAATAAGTAACTTAAATACTTCAGTCCCGTGTCGGCACTCATGCGGGCAGGTCGTGTCCTTTTGTTTCGCGGTACCTGTCGCAATCCCCACGCGGACTACACACACATTATCGAGTGCGATAGACGTACGCCGGACATCACGGCCGTACGATCTGTTGTACAAGTATAATGCCTATCGAACCGGATGAAATCGATAACGTCAGCACGCCATCGCATTGCGGTTCACCTTTTTTGACGAATGACCCTCATGACTCAGTTAACGTTTCTGATATGGACGCAATAGATGGTGGAAGTGAGACCGAAGATGAGTTGATTAGAGCCAAGAAGAGACAGCGAGCGAGCAGTAGTGAAGTGGAAGAAGGATGGACTAAAGTTACGGGAAAGAAGACACGTCATGATAGTAAGACTTCAATAAAAGAGGATAAATACGAGGTCTATATTTCTTCTAAAGAACGGCTCCCCAGACAATTTGCTTTTGCGCGCATTTTAAAAGATAATAAGATTACCAATATTTGTCAAGTTAAATACTTAAGCCCCTTTAAAATACGCCTCCAATTTGAGAATGAGGCTGCCACTAAAAAACCTTTTGAGTGCGAGACCTTTTTAAAGAAGGGATGGAGATTGCAGAAAGCCACAGAACTGTCCGTATGCTACGGAATAATCAAAGATGTAGACCTTGACCTTACCGATGAGGAGATTTTACAAAATATAACGTGTCCGTCCCCTGCAAAACTCTTATCTTTTAAGAGATTAAATCGTCGTAACCGAGATGAAGGAGGTTGGTGTCCCAGTGAAAGTATTCGTTTATGTTTCGAAGGTGCTTATTTACCAGCGTATATCTGTGTTTGTGACATAAACGTAAAAGTTATTCCATATATACACCAGGTATCGCAATGTTCCCAATGCTGGAGATTGGGCCATACTCGTACGATATGCCCTGGAAAAGTCGTAATTTGCCCTAAATGTGGTGGACGTCATGAAAACTGTGACACAACTCCATTTAAATGTGTCAACTGTGGTGGTGACCATATATCCATGAGTAAGGTCTGTCCGGCATATAAAAAGGAGAGGAGACTTAGGGAAATCATGGCCGAGTTTAGGTGTACCTATAGGAAAGCTCTAGAATGTTATGTCCCCCCCGAAAAAACCATTCCCTCTCAAGCCCCTTTGGAATCAGCCGGCCCTGAAACATTTCCCCCTCTTCGTGATAACTCCACACTTTTCAATCTTCTCTCCACACCCGATACCCCTGATCGTCCCTCTTATGCTGATACTGTTCAGATGAAGACCTCTGTTCACAAAGTGGATGTCAATACCAAACCTTTCCATCAGCCTGACAAAAAGGACTCGAAGACCTCTCATAAAAAAACACGCCGTGCCGAAGACGACTGGCCCTGTTGGAACATCGAAGCGGATAAGAAAAATGATCCTCCATTAAAAGACGGAGATGATAAAAAAGAACGACATCCGAATTTTACTGAGCTGTTATCCCGTTTAAAAGAAATAATCTTCATCCAACAAGCCAGTATGTCAGCAAAAATAAATTCCTGTATCCAACTGTGCTTAGAGTGGTGTGTATTAATGCTAAGAAGTTACGTATCAGAGTGGCCCTGGATGAAAGTTTTGTTTAATTTAATAATAAAGACACTGTGATGGCTAATAAAGTAGTTAAACTGAATATCATCCAGTGGAATGCCCAAAGTATTAAACCTAAAATAGTTTCTTTCTCGGAGTTTTTACACCAGGAAAAAGTCCACATTGCGGCCCTAAGTGAGACGTGGCTCGAACCGGAAAGTTATTTAAATATAAGTTGTTATGATGTTTATCGCGCTGACCGTGATGATTCATACGGCGGTGTAGCTATAGTTGTACATAAGTCTATAAAATCTCGACAAAAACACGTGCGCGTTGACAATAACGGCATTGAAATAATATGTGTTCAATTATTTAACTGTTATCCGATCGAGTACATAGCCGCGGTATACTGTCCATCTAGAATAGCTACTACTCAACATGATTGGAATAATCTTTTTTCATTATGGTCATCCAAAACTTTAATTTTAGGGGATTTTAATGCTCACCACGTAAGTTGGTCTTATAAAAATGATTTTCGAGGTAGGTTGATTCACGAAGCGCTAATGGATAGCGATTTTGTTTTTTTGAACGATGGAACATACACAAGATTGCGCCTAGTTGATGGCACCCTTCAACAGTCGTCACCTGATATCTCTTTTGCATCTTTAGATATTCCACTTCAATTTAACTGGACTATTCTAAATGAAAGCCTTGGTAGCGATCATTTAATTATTAAAATTTCGACAATGTCTTCAACACATACTCCACCAGTTTTACAAAGGAACTTTCGCAAAGCAAACTGGCCTGAATTTAGTAAATATTTAGAACAAAAATTTTGCAATTTCTGTTTGCCGAATGACCTCCAAAAAGCTTATGATTCATTTCTAACCATCCTTAATGATGCCGCTAGTAAATTTATTCCTACATTCAAACTTAATCAAAACCCTGCGTCTAATTTTATCCCTAAGGCATACTGGACTTTAACACTTTCGCATGCCGTAGCTCGTCGTCGGCTAGCCCTGGCCATATTTAGGGGAAATCCTACTCCCCAAAATTTTGACATACTTAAGGATAACATCCACTCAGCTCAGAGGTTGATACGGCAGGCTAAAGCAGAGAATTGGCACAATGTATGTTCTTCAGTTGAGAAATCTACAACGTCTAGTGAGATGTGGCACAAAATGAGATGGCTTAAAGGATATCGTTCTCCTAGACGCTATGTGGATGCCCAAAGTGCGGAAGGGCTACTAAATTCCTTAACCCCCGATTATGCGTCTCCCCCATCTCCGGTTATAAACCATAATAACCCTACCTTAGAAGATGAGATCTCTATCCAGGAGCTTGAAAAATGTATTAAACCTAAGGATACATCTCCTGGATGCGATGACATATCATATTCTATGATTAAACATTTACCGGATGCGGGTAAACGTATTCTTTTAACTTTATATAACAAGTTTTTTTTTCACAACTTTGTCCCTCAACAGTGGCGTTATATCTGTATCGTCCCAATCCCAAAACCTGGGCGTGAACTTAATGACATTTCTTCTCTTCGCCCTATATCCCTTATGTCTTGTATTTGCAAAATTTTTCATCATATTTTATACAAAAGATTAGAATGGTTTCTTGAAAAAAATAACGTATTCTCTCCGCACATGGTAGGATTTCGCAAGTGTAGGTCATGTTTAGATAGCGTAAGTTATCTCATATCTACCATTCAAACAGGTTTTTCTGTCGGTCATTCTACTGTAGGTTGCTTCTTAGATATTGACAGTGCCTACAACAATATCGACAACACTGTTTTAATTAATGTTTTGGATGAACTTGAAGTCGGCCCACGTATTTGTAAATACTTGTGGAATTTTCTCAGCAAAAGGGTGCTTAAAATTAAATCGGATAATGGCTATATCACTCGATCTACAGATCGCGGTTTAGCTCAGGGTGACCCTTTGTCGCCCTTATTATTTAATATAATTACATCGGAGGTCTGTAAACGCCTACAAAATGACGTGTTCATTTCGCAGTACGCTGATGACTTCGTGATTTATGTGCAATGTACATCTATTACTGATGGTCAACATAAAATCCAGACTGCCCTTAATCTGATCAAAAAGATGCTTAGACATGTTGGTCTGGAAATTTCCCCTAGTAAAAGCAAAATTTGTATTTTCAGTCGAGGCTTCCGTAGACAAGTTGTCGACGTTCGACTAAATGGGACATCCTTACAAATTGTTGACAACGTCAAATACCTAGGTATGTGGTTGGATAGGGGTCTGCGGTGGAAAAAACATATCAACGAAATTTGTAATAAAGTCCTTAAATTCATAAACATTTTTAAAGTTCTTGTGGGACCTGGATGGGGGGTCCATCCTATCCACCTAAGAAGACTATATATTGCCCTTGTTCGAAGTCGGATAGATTTTGCTAGTTTTCTATTCGATAATAGCGCCGAGGTTCATTTAATCAAGCTTGACCGAATACAGAATATGTGTTTAAGACTTATCGGGGGCTTCATTAAAAGTACTCCTATCCACGTGATGGAAGCTGAATTGATGTTACCTCCTTTATTTGTTCGACGTCAATATCTAGCTGGTAAATTCTACCTAAAATCTAAATCCAGCAATGCTCCAATAATAGACACGTTAATATCATTAAATGAGCTATGCAATAATTTTTATTGGAGACGTAAGAAAAAACCACTACTAATTTTAATACATGATATGTTAAGGCAAAAATCTATCCATAGTAGCAGTAATCTGGACATGTTTACTTTAGACACTTGGGTCAGTAGTGTGGACTTATCCTGTATAATTAAGCCTAATTTACAGTATGTGAACAATCCCAAAAAATATTATAATGTACTGCAGTTAAAGTCCCTATGTTGTAAATCACTAAATGAACAATATCCTAACTTCTACTTCGTGTACACGGATGGGTCTAAACATGAAACTAGTTCAGGCGCTGCATTTTTTGATTCACAAACTGGAGACTCGTTTAAACTTAAAATTAATTCTAAAGTGTCTATCATGCATTTAGAGCTGATTGCCATCGCAGAGGCTCTAGCCTATATTAAATCTTTACGCGGAGATCGATTCGTTGTTTTGTCAGATTCTAAAAGTGCCCTCCTTCACTTGATTAAATGTACCTCGACATTTAGAGGGCTTCCACTGGCGTATACTATTTTAAAATGTATTCGTGAATTCTCTTCTAAACATATAAAAATTGTGCTACAGTGGATTCCATCGCACATTGGGCTAGAAGGAAATGAATTTGTAGATAGGCTAGCAAACGAAGCTATGTCTGATGGAGAATGTTATAGCTGTAGGCCTTGGTATACCGAAATTTTACCAATAGTAAGAAATACATGCTTTGAGTATTGGTCAGAATACTTCGATAAGAGATCACTGACAAAGGGTATTTGGTACAAGACTGTACAACCTTCTCTCCCTCGTTCCCTCTGGTTCAATATAAGTAAAATGACTAGGCAAGAGGTAGTGACAGCTTTGAGGCTTCGATCTGGTCACATCGCCCTTAACAGTTTTGGATATATGATGCGCAAAGTTAATTCCCCAAACTGCAGTACCTGCGGGGTCATAGAGGATGTCCATCATATTTTGGCAGAATGTAGCCGGAATGCAGCTCAAAGACGTCACGCCTTTGGTAACAGTGTTTTTGGTTTAGGTTTCTATAATAGTATTTTAGCCTCTCCGTTGTCAGATGAGGCTAGAATGCTTATCAAAATAGTAATGTTAGGTTTAAGGTTGCGGGTAACATAAGTTTAATTTAAGTTACATTTATATTTTGTTTGTATCTTCTTTTTTTGTATCCAATAATGGGGGTTACATTTTCTTTTCTGAAAAATCTCCCTAAAATGTATAATAAAGATTAAAAAAAAAAAAAAAAAAAACTTAAATACTTACCCATAATCAAGGATTATTACACAATAATTGCATATTTGTTAATATTTTCGACAGTCAAAGGCCGTGAAACGAAGCAAGCAATCATTTAAGCTTACTATTTGTTAGTTTTTCGAATGCAGTACCTAGATTTTTTTCTGCATTAAGTACTTTATTATATTTAACAAAGTAGCTACCTAGTAATACCTAATGATCTAGTAGGTCGGTACTTACCCAATTTATTAGCCTCAGAATAAATCACGTAGGTAAATATCCCATGATTAGGTACTATTTAATCTTATACTCCATTTCACCTTTATCTCTTTCTTTGTTTATCAAAGTTCAACGGACCTGTGTAGTTGGTAGTTAGTCAAATTATGTCTACGATAATACCAGATTATGTTTATCAAATCAAACTCATGTTTACATTATCCATCCATTAGATACAAATTCGCAATGTGTATTTCAAACACCCCGTAGATTCTGAACAAAGCAAAAATATAACTAGAATCTCGTCATGTAAACACAATGACATTTAACATCGCGTTATTATAAAGTTAATGCACTGCTTCAGTTCGAGACAAGTCCTACATAATATTCAATGATGATATACTTTAAATGTAGAAAAACATTGCAGTGAATTGTTATCTCTTGTTGTCAGTGTATTCCTTTAACTCTCCTCGAACATTATATTAAATTTTGGTACATAATTAAGTAATAAACGATTAAATAATAATAAAAATGCAAAATGATAATGCCTCGTACGGTAGTGGTGAGTACAATAATGCTTTTAACTACCTACCTACCTACCTACCTACCTACCGTCATTATTGGGATCTTCGTTGTTTGCAACATAAATGTTCAATTATTAATATTTTATCATTTCGTATAATGTGCGTATTGGTAATTAATGTGCAGATATGGGTAATAAACTGAATAATGTAAATTTTCTAAATGATTGTGTAGCTAGTGATTTACTGGACAGCCATGTACTTGGCAACGACAAGCTTGCTGAACCAGCGATGGAGAGATCTACGAGGTCCAGTCTCGACGCCAATAGTGTTGACGTGAGTAATCTTTTATCAGACGTGTTTTTCACTACAGTGCAGTGGTCGAATCATTTCGTGTATAAAAATACGCCCCCACTTGTTACAAGGAGAAACATAGGTATGCGCATACTTACATAGCTTTTTATAGCAATTAATGTTATAGAGGGTGAGGGCTCGAGGTAGAGCAAGAAAAGAGGACCTGGCAGGAATTGGGGGAGGCCGGAGGACTTTGCCCAGCTGTGGGACAGTAACGGCTAGAAAAAAAATAGAACTATGAATATATGAGTATTTTTACATACTAAATAATTAATTTAAAACCCTTATTATTAATTTCAGATTGGAGAAATAACGGAATCTCCTGATACTGAATACATGAGTACATCTGCTATATTACATTACTGTAAATCAAAGGTACATAAGCTAACTGGGCACTTTAGGAATAGGTTGATAAGTAAGCATATTCTGCATGTATATTATAATACTTTATATCTTTGCAGATATTACTCCCATACTTAAAACTGTTAACAATCATGGGACTACGACCTGTACTGGATGTCTCTAATTCTTCTAAATGCGCTATATGTTGCTCACATTTTCATTCAATACAAGTTGCTATACTCATGTTTTTGGGATACATCCTACAATATATGGCATGTTTCAGGTAATTGATATTATTAGGATTTCAAGTTCTGATTCTGACAGTATTAAGAAAATTAAGTTTAATCTTACGTTTTGGTGTCAAACATGTTTCAGGAGGGACAGAGGGTTTTGCTACAAGTTAGTGCCACTGGCGTTAACATCCACTTTAGAATACGACAATTATAAACAAGTGTGTTATGGCAATGTTATCTTCACCTACATCGGGCCTAGTATATTGCATTTTGTGGGATTTTTATACGCGTTATATTTATTTCGAATCTCTGATAATGAACAGTTGCAAAATTTAATGGAACGAGTGAGTATATATTTGAATTATATTGTTATGTGGGCAGTGGGAGTTAGTTTTAAATAGTATAATCAGTTGTCAAAGTTGGTAAAGCGGCAGGGTATGATATTGTCTGTTGAAATGCTCAAGAATGGTGACGGGGTGATAGCAACTGTCTGCTGTACTAGCTTTTTGATTGTGAGTGATGTTAAGATAGAGGGTAACAGTATTGAATAAGTACCTAATGCGATAATTTATTAATATCATATCCACGACAAAAAGGTGAGGTTGGCTATCCATAGTGGTGTGCTTATGAATAGTAGTGAATGTTGGGTGTGGCAGAACAGACATGAAACTAGAACAAGTAGATATTGTGGAAATCCGCGAAGTACGTGCTAGAATATGAAAAGAATATACAGAGATGGTTTGGGCGCATATGAAGACGACGGCAGCGTCTGGAAATCTCGCCCTAGTAAAACATACACCGGTCTTATTAGTGAGGTCCTCAAAATAGGTCAGGTGCGTATCTATGACAAGATTATTGTTTAAGTGTGGAAGAAGCAAAAGTCGTAAGTATTTAATTGTTGTATCTACTTAATTTTCTGCGTACCCCTGTGAATTTAAATCTGGTTTGTTTGGCCCGTGTATTCTTGAATAATGGACGTTTGATGATCGTTGATTGGGTGACACTACAAACAATATTAGTAATGGTGTTTTTCAAAGAAATCATTTTTGTTTAGGTATTTCTATTATCTTCTTATTCACCACAAGGGATGCCTACAACAAAACCAAAACGTCTATTACGTATGCTGTGGTTCTTCATAATACTCAGCGTTCTGTGGATGTGCCTATCATTGTGCTCAGTCAATTTAATGTTGGCTAGGGGCAATATTATCTTTAGGTGGATGGAAACGAGGTAACCCATAAACTTTTGACATACGTACGCACGGCTACACATCAAGCTATACAAATCCAGTTTACGCTGGTCTCTTATTTAATAGGAAGCCTATACAATGCGAGATAAACTGGATTTGTACAGTCTGGCCTGTAGCCGTGTGTACTATACCTAAGTACTCCAAGATGCTATGTAGATATTCCTATTTTAAATATTGTTTTTCCAGTTCGTATGAAGTAAGAATAGTGTTAAAGATTTTACTTATAATTTGCACCTTGATTCATGACATGGTGCAAGCTACTATCATCACAAGTTACTGTCTACAGGCACAGTTGCTGCAAGCCCATCTTATGTTCTTAAGAGAGCGCTTGCTTAATCGAACAATAACTCCGCTTAACTGGATGAGAGTAAGTTCTCCTTTGCTCAGTCTAAAAAATGTTCTATTACTTTCTCGCATGACTGTCTCAATTCGTAACAAGTATGCGATGTACCTCCTTATATCATAACTATATCATGTGGCAATCTGTCCGTCCGTCAAATGGATTAAGAGCTGACCTAAGTTATAGGTATCTTAAAATGTTGATAATTAAGTTCAATATCGACTGAGAAAATTTGAAATTTTGTGGTAACCTGATGTGCTGGCAACCGTACATTAAAATTATTTGTTTTACAGGAAATAGCAGAATTCGGTAAACTATTAAAGTACTTGAACGATGACCTCGCGCCTGCAGTTTGTTTATTCACTATAGTGAACATCTCGTGGGCGTCGTCTGGTATAATGTGGCTGCTCAACTTGGATAAGGTGGACACTGAAACTGAGCCCTTGGTTGGCATCAGCATCCTCAACGAGCTCTTATGGATATCAGCGGTCGTCGTACCATTTGTGCAGGTAGTTATATAAAAACCCACAATCATGTTATATCAACTAACAAAATATAGAAATTCAGATAAAAAATTACGCTTACTTATACTTCGGCATCTGCTCCTATATCGATGCGTATGGATTTATAGATGGGTATAATATGGATAGGTATGGTTACAGCTCTGTGGTTTTACGAATGTGCTGTTTGAGGTTTTCGTAACTAATTTTGCAGACTTTACAAAAAGTACGTTGTCATTAGTACCCAACCTAGAAATGAGAAAATAACTCTGTCTGTTAAGTTTTCACGCCCAAGCTACAGAATCAGATTTTTTGTACAGAGTTACGCACAGCTACACTTAGAGCTACAGAAATCCAGTTTACGCTGGCCTCTTATTGTATGGAAAGCCCATTTAATGGATGTTAATAGGTTGACCTGTAGCTGTGTGTACATTTCACCTTGAAGACTACATAGCTTTTGTCTGAAAAAGTCCCTTGGAATGCGAAAGAAACTGCGGGCAACAGCTAGTTCTAAATATACAAATTAACCGAGGTGTCGTTATGTACCTACTCCGTACACACACACAAACTCTTTCGAGGCAACGAATCGAAGTTGTGTTATCCAATGCTGAACATTATAATAACTTTTCTAGGCAGCCCGATTATCGAAGGAATGTAGGAGAACGCAGTCAGTGGGGCACGAGTTGTGTGTGCGTCCGTTCCTGCACCAGGACACGTCGCAGGAGGACATCACCACGGTGCTCATGTTCGCGTCCACGCTTCAGCTTCACGCCAAACTCTTCCACTACCCTATCGCCGGCCGATATTTGTGTCTTGCTCTCACGATCACAGTCATTGTACTCTTTTCACTAGGCATGTGCCATTTATTACAATAACTACTTTTATAATATTTATTGAGATTACCAATACCAATTTTGTCACGATATGTAAATAATGTCATCTATATTGTAAATATGATATAAGTTATTTCTAGATCCTTTGCAAGTTATGGTAATATAAGTTTGCAGATATTGCGATATTAAAAAAAATGATTATTATGAATAAAAAAAGAGAAATTTAAATAGATAGTTTTTATTTCTATTACTTTGGCACTAACAAGAATAAGAATAACATTAATATCTACACACCAAACAGGGTGTCGCCTACACACCAAACCCAAACCCTCATAAGCCAGCTAGTTTGTATCGAAATGAGGTCGGCCGCCCCGAGACGGTTTTGGGGTGTAGACAGAAACCCTTACGTTTAAATTAACAATAGTTACAATTAAAATATTGTTAATACAATTTACTTATTACATAATTATATTCATGAAGTGTCACCTAATAGCTACAACTATAAACATGGGTATCTAGTGGGGCCGGCTGGTCTAGTCTCCGTCGGCAGCGACGAGGCGTGCGACCTGCGCGCCCCACCAGGAGTGCAGGTCGTGCAGGGCCGGCTGGTCGCGGCCCCCCGCCCCCGCGCCCCCTGCGCCCCCTGCGCCCCCTGCGCCCCCCGTACCACTGTTGTGGCTCATTCGGCTGCCACTCTTCACACTCGCTGTTGATGTATGTACTTATTATATCAAATGACCTTGTTCTCAGAATCCTTATAATGGAACATTTCAATTCGAATTAAAAAAAGAGCATGTTTGTTGATAAACAAGCCGTTTTCTTCTACTGTTTAGAGTTACAAGGTACACTACAGACAACTTTTTATAATCGTATTATTATAAAAGATCACTCACACTTACAGGAAGTTTTCTTTATAAGGGCTGGATGTGGATCGCTGAGCGTCGGCTGGAGGTACTTTTTGATCGGACTCTCAGGTCTATAACAAGTAATTCAATTAATTATAACTAACATCCCAGTATTTTGGTTTTTAGTTAAAAATACATTTGTTTATTTTTAACAAAATTACTTTTACATAAAAAAAAAGAAAAATATAGAATTATACATTTATTAACATTTCAGCAAGGCTCATCTACTAACTCTTTTACTTATAATAACCACATTAGTTTTATAAATTTATAAATAGCAGTACATCACCAATGGGTGATGTACTGCTATTTATAAATTTATAAAAAAAATATAAAATAAAAAATGTTTTAAAATGTTTAAATAAATAATAACCCATCCATACCTTGGAATTGTAACAGATGGCAATCCCGGCCTTTTGAATTGACTTTTTGTTGACGACCTTTTCGGTTGAGAATCAAATGATGACGATATATCTAGAAAGTAAGGAACTATATATAATAAATGCCAACAGGAATGGTTTTTTTTTTAATAATTATTTATCATAAAAAAAATCTCACTTGATATAACGGGTTGCGAAGTAGACTCGGTTATCTCTGTACGCCCTGTACTTGCGATTACTTGCTGTAAATTAAAAAAAATATATTTTAAATCATCAATTTGTACAAAATTAAAACACATTTTTATAATACCCACTTGAGCTTCATTTTCTAGTTTTTCTTTGTCCACTTTTTCGTTGCTCATATCGACAGCTTGTTCATTTGTTTTCCGTAGACCAGCAATCAAACTAGTCTGCTGTTTCTGTTAAACCAATATTGATATTAGGTTAAATTGTGTATCTCTCACGATCGAATTATCATAAGTAAAAATAATATTTTTTATCTGCGATTTTCTCTAAAAGGTTTTATTATTTCGTTGTTATTTACGGCACTTTTTTTGTTACATTTGGTATTTGGTTTTTGTCACGAAAAAGTTATTTATTTTTTATGCCTATTATCAAACATGGAAATTATAAAAAATAAATAGTATCTTACGCTACTGTTGGCGCGTATCTTCTTGAGGCAGCCTTCGAGCCATGTCCGTATTGTTTGTTTGGCGACCTCCTCCTCAATCAAAAACTCGAATTCTTCCCTCGCAAGCAACTCTTCCATTTGCAATGATTTGCGTATGTCGACCGTGCGG
This sequence comes from Subacronicta megacephala, assembly GCA_958496365.1. Classification (NCBI taxonomy): domain Eukaryota; kingdom Metazoa; phylum Arthropoda; class Insecta; order Lepidoptera; family Noctuidae; genus Subacronicta; species Subacronicta megacephala. The sequence goes on along the minus strand of OY292515.1, from coordinate 8,946,522 downwards.
TATGACAGCATACTGACATTATTAAAATAATATAAATAATTTTATTTGCATTAAGCTATGATTTCTCAGTTGAGGAGGGTCATAGTCTCATATACATAAAGTTAAAAGGTTCAACCGGTCTAAATGATATACCTAATCAGTGGCAAGGTGGCTGCCCACCTAGCAAGCCAAAGCCGGTTTTGGTTTTAAAATAAGATAAGTAAAAAAAAATGCAATTGCCTACTAACTTGATGACGTCGTGGAACGTGACATCTTCGCCGTTATGAAGTCGCTCGAGCTCATAGCACATGTATTTGAACAACAGTCTCTCCTTGTGGGTGTCGCATTCCAAGCGACCTTTTAGTAGCCGCAAAATAAATTTTACCTAAAACCACAACGAGATAATAATATATATACCATAACATCCACGCCAGCAGCTAGAAAGGTAGAGGTATACTAATGTACACCCTCAGTTCGCCCGTATGTTTAAATCCCATGTAATAGGGGGCGAGCCTAGTGCCATAAACTCGGCACAAATCGAAACTCCGAGCTGCTTCGAGAATTTCATAGAAAAATTCAGCAACACTTTTAGCATAGGACCACTAAATTAATGATAAATACGAATATTTACCTTCCTGACTGGTATAACACCTTTTTGGTGGACATCGACAACATTCCAAGTGTTTTGAAAGTTTCTGATATCAGCGTAAGACAATAGGGCGTCTTCTTCGTTTGAATAGAACAGTGAAAAGTTCTCCATGATGATAGCTGCAAAAGATTATATCAATTACACATCACACAGATTAAACTGAAATTTCCAAACGGACGTTCAATCATATACACAGCTGGTATAAATAGAAAGTTTTGCTTAACCAATCTAGTTCAAAGAAAATGCCTATAGTATTGATTCGAAGGTTTTATTTTCATATAAATTTTGTATCCAGTGTTTTTAGCCTATGCTGCCGTCGTAACGTAAAAGGGTACAACTAACATTTTTCAATTTTTTTTACAAAAAATATAGGCAGATTGGACTTTTAATTCTGATTCCAAATATGTATATAACTAAATAAAATAAAAAATTAGTTGTGCCCTTTTTCGTAACGACGGCAGTATGGCCGCTTGCAAAACTAGGGGTATCACCTACGAATAAATAATACTCAGGAAGCGTAACTCGGAACAAATTCCGCTCAAAAAGTGGACCTACTTCAAACCAAATGACGACGATTCAAAATTCAAATCACTTGCGATGTTTCAAATAGACATGCTTGGTAATTGGTTTAAATTCAGAGAGAAAACAGGGATTGGTTCGCGCGCGTGCTGTAATGTCTGTTATGACATCAGAGTCAAAATGGCGTGGACGATATTACTCAATAAGTAGACCGGACCAAGTCAATAATAAAACAATATTATAATTATATTAAATATTTTATACTATTGTGATTTTTTTAAATTATACTATATTAATACAGGGTGGAAGGGACATCGACGCACAACCGCTTACCATGAATTCAGTACATGATTCTGGACCCCCCCGCGTAGATATTTTTCGTCGTTTACTAAAAAGGCTAAGCCTTTTATGGGGTACTTTTTCGTTTTGTTGTATGGTGCTAAAACGAAAAAACGATCGTACGAACGTACAAAGCCGATAGTTTGCCAACAAGAATTGCGACTTCATCTATTGTTGGAGCGTTGAAATAGTGTTAGTGTATTTAATTGGGTCGTTTGTTTGCTCCGATCATAACCTTGGCAATAGGTCACCAGGTTCCTTTAAGGTTTCTGTTGACCTGGTACTTCAGTTCTATGTGGATATTTGTACAAACTGGTACTGCAGTTTTGTGTAACATGGTATATCCCTTTAATGATTTGTAAAAATATGTTTCATCAAAATGCATGGAGCATACTCTGCTAGTTTTCACAGGCAACCAGTCATACTCTCGTCTTTCTAATTGAACTGCAGCTATCCACTTATTTTGCCGAATGGGATCGGCAGGGAAACTAAAAAAAAAACAAAATACATTAGTCTTATAAAAATATCAAAATTTTATCGATTTACTTTTCATCTAGAAAAAAATATTTCTAAATTAGGTAAAATTGACTGACTTCATTTTGCATAATATTGACCATCTCGTTTTGATACCGTATTTGAACAACTTTGAATATAATTATAATTAAGCTACTACTTACAAGTGAAAAGTGATCCCTGGACATTTTAATCTTGTATGTCTCCTGCACCACTTCACAACACATGATGGCATGATGATTCACAATGATATTAAGCTAAAACGTTTGACATATGCTCGCTTGCTAGGAAAATGTCCGACTGATGGCGCGCTGGACACAATTTTGAAGCCCCGCCTACTTGGACACAACTTTTGTTGGGTCATTTTCTTAACGCAGTTACACTTCCTGAGTATTATTTATTCGTAGGGTATCACTTTTTTAAACCCTATGCTGTAGTCCCCTGGGAATACCTCGCCGGGAAGCTGATTCCACAACCAGTGTGTGGTTATATAAGAAAAATACATGGGCTATTTTAAAATCGGTTTGTTTTCTGGTACCATATATGAGGGAATAAGGTAAGAATAGTGTAAATCGGGCTTTAGACGCGGTGTACTGACCCACAAGCAAGTTGAGTACGATATAAGTTATGATAACGTAGAAGGTGCAAAAATATGCGAGCGAGGCGGTGAAGTTGCCGCAGTCAGTCTCCCAGTAGTTGTCAGCGGGCGTGCAGTACGGCGGCGCCACCATGCAGTCGTGCATTATCTTGTTCCAGTCCTCTCCCGTCACTATCCGGAATAGCATCGCTACGCTGTGGATCGGCGAGTTGAAATTCGCTCGTCTGTGAATAAAATTACACAGATTTTTATACTTTTGCTATAACTTGGATATGTTTGACCTTTGTTTTGCCTGGTGGAGAGCACAAATAGGGTCTCAATTTAAGTAAATGCCCTATTGAATCCCATAAACACCCGTAAATGTAAAATATTTTATTTTAATTAGAATATTACACTCAGGTATATTTGATACGGAGGACGTGAACTGAGAGCTAAACGAATGTGAGTGTGGGAGCTGGGCCAGCATTACACTTTAGGACCAAGCATGCTAGTTTTTGTGAACTTTTACAACATGTGTATCCTAAGCGTGCGGAGAGAATATTTGGTATAATATACATGCCAGTCCTCCCAAATTAAATAATTCAATATTATTTTCGTTCAAAGGTCCGTCAATACGCCAAAAAAAATCATAGTATGGTATCTTTTATCCAGCGTTAACAACTTATAAAGAGAATTAGCAATTAATAATGCAGAGTTCCTATTATTAATGAGTTTCGATATTTACCTTCCAATACCTTCGCCGTATTTCACATTGCCAAAAACTATGGTGCCAGCAAGTGCGTAGAAAAAAACTAGCAGAAACATGCCGAATATGATGAAGAAACTCTTGCACACGCTTACACCGACGGTAAGCATCAACATCTTTAATGTGGTGTGCTTTCCGGTTATCGTGAAGAAACGGAGAATAACCACCATGAAGCCGACGAAGTATGACAAGTCGTTCTAGAAATAAAATAAAAATTAAATCCAACAAAATGGTCAAACACATAGAATACGTATACGTTATATATTGTACCAAATGCTTGTCTAAATTACACAACACATTTACCCACCCATCACACGTTCACGCACCCGTTATGAAATGGAAATATTCCACCAGATATGTTAAATTTGAGTAATAAATAAACTTTGCTTACCTTTAAGGTGAAGTGCATAAATATCCAAATACAACCAGCGACAGTGACAAGCAAATCGTATCGATTGCGGCGACTCTGCCAGTAGCCGCGCGGTGTGAATGCTATAGTCTTCAGTAGTACCTCCACTACAAACACGAGCGTTAGAAGTGCCGATGTAAGAGCTAGTTGCTCAGTGTAAGGGGAGTAGCGAGACCACTGAAACGACAAAGGCACACGTTTAAAGTTGAATAACTCTGCTCCTACCTACGGAGCGTGGTCGATGTTATATAAAGAGTAGTCAAGAAGGAACATCGACGCACAATCAGCTACCATGAATTCAGTACATGATTCTGGACCCCTTTGCGTATATATTTTTCGTCGGTTATTAAAAACATCGGCTTTTTTATACAAAAGTGGTACCTTCATGGGAAAAATGTATGGAATAGCTGTATTTTTTAAATAACCGACGAATAGTTTCAAAGCAGGCGTGTCCAGAATCATGTACTAAGTTCATGTAAGTAAGTGGTTGTGCGTCGATGTCCCTTCGAACCTGTGTATAAATTTGATTTCAATGATCATTTCGTGTTGTTGATGATTTTAAAGATTATAAATAAATTCTGGCAACATACTTTTTAACCTAATAAAGTTATGTTATGCTGGTTTAAGCCAATTGATACTCACCGTAACTGCCAACAAGCCACTGTTCACGAGCACAACAATCGCTATTACTCGTTTGAAACTTAAGTTTTGAGTGACGTCATAGGCAAAAGCACGGATTTTGCGTTTGTTAGGTCGAGGTGGTAAATGTAGTGGCTGGGCAATTTTCAACCTCTTCTTTAGGTCACACCTAAGAACATAATATTATAAGAGAGAAACAGTATAGAGAGACTGGCATAGTCGGCCGAAATGCAACAAATTCATTCAAGGGGATGGCAAGCAGGTCCCCCAGGTATCTTATTTATATAGACATTATATAACCTCCAATGTATTCTTCTAAGGGTAAGGCTCAGAAATTTTATCCAAATCTATTCAGCCGTGAAAATATAACAAAAAGTTACATTTATACTATTTAATTTAATGATTTATTAACTGCCTCATTAGTTGAATGGTAGCGAAATTGCTACGCTAAAGGTCCTGGGATTGATTCCCGGATCGATCAGTGTTATTAGGCTGTTCTATTAAATTCTCAATAGCAACTTCGGGTTTCGGCTGGATTAGGCCCTTATACATGGGACCTAAACATACCGTCGAACTGTGGGTTTACTTTACACAACTGCCTAAGCATTATGGGAAAAAAGTATGTTATGTTTCTATTTATCTTACCAACGGCGCTGATCGACAGTTAGCAGGGCAGTGCCTTTGTTTTCAGAGTAGTTTGCAATGACCACACCGACAAAAAGAGTTAGTCCAATCATACAGCCCAGAAATATGTAAACGTGTATATATATTGCATGTACCTGCCAACAGACATATATAACAAGTATTTAAGAAAAGAAATAGTTAATTTAGTCATATATGACAGCAAACAGTACTGCAAGCATTTATTAGTCTAAATCCCCGTTTTTAAGATCTTATTGAGCAGAATCCGACAAGTCCCCCTCATGCTTGGGTTGTGGTAAAGGATTGATAAATAAAGTATTACGTAGTAAGTATACAAACCGGTCCCAATGCTTTGATCAGTACATCGCGAACATCCAGCCAACCCTTGAATGAAAGCACTTCAAATAATGTTAAGAGTGCATCTCCAATGTTATCAAAGTTAAATCGTTTGGGATTTGCCCTGAAATGAAATAATATTGTCAGTGACAAAGTTCCAACGAAATAATTGTGTGTCCTTAAAGATACGCAAGTTTTATTAGACAAAACATTTAAAAAATATATTAATCATCACATACAAATTATTGCTTTATACTTGAAATTGTGTTATAGTGTTGTTATTACGATGCTAAAAGCTAAGTGTGTTATCTCTTGTGCTGTATCATTTTATTGACATCAAAACAGCTTAGGCAGGCCAGTATATTTTAGTGTCATACTCATCAGTTATATTAAATGTAATAATATCACAGTACTTATACAACAAAGTCGCTACCCGCTGTTTGTCTGTTCCTTATGTATGCTTAGATCTTTAAAACTACGCAGTTTGATGCGGTTTTTTTAATAGATAGAGTGATTCAAGAGGAAGATTTATATGTATAATAGGATACATATTACAGTACAGAAAAGTCGAGAAAACACGCGGGCGAAGCCGTGGGCGGAAAGCTAGTTTTATAATATTTTTGTAATTCGGTGTAGGTCAACGACTGAATGGTGTCGACCGTCCAGCAGCAAGGTGGGTCGAAGACATATTTCACGTCATTGGGCTTACTTGGATGTGAGTGGCACGGGACCGTGGTGGATGGCACAAACTTAAGAAGGCCTATACCCGGCAGTGGGTGAAGTCAGGCTGTGGATGATAAATTGATGATGATGAATAAAACCTATAGTTAATATTGAACTTACCAAACCCTAGGGACCAGCATGGAAGGGAATGTCTCGTTAGGTCCCGGCCGAATCTTCATTTTAGTGACAAACACGCGCCGCATGAAAACTCCCACGCAGTCTTCACGCCTCGTTATTGTGGGATCGTTACATCGTGCCAGCCTGGGACATAGGTATACTCATTTTATAACTCAGTATTACTTATTCAATAATCTATATTAATATAAAAGCCAAAAATGTTGTGCCAATCGTTTTGGATAATATATGTTTTAATTCTTATGCTTTGTGAAGGTTCTTTGCGGAAAGAAACATTATGGATTAATTTTTATTATTTTATTCCAGTTCAAATTGAATATTCATAGCTAAGACGAGATAAGATCTGTCGAGTCAGCTAGTAATAAAAAAATAATGCATTTGTTGCTGATGCGTTGCCAAGTGCTAAGAAGTAGCAGTGTGTCACCTGATCACCTCCCACAGAATATCGACGTGAAGTAGCAGTATGCATACTGTTGCGTTTCGTATGGTGAGTGTGGAGCGCCGTAAGCCCAATTCCACCCACAGTCTTCCTTCCTTCTCCATTTCTCCTTCTCCTCCCTTTTCCTTTACAAGGTCGGCAACACGCGAGCGATACCCCTGGTGTTGCAAGCGTCCATAGGTTACGGTAACCGCTTACCATCAGGCGGCCGTGCTTGTTTGCCACCTTAGTGGTAAAAAAAGAACCCTTGCGGACTGCAGGCTGCCAAAACCGCAACAAACGAGGGGAACTCGCTCACACGTGCAAAAGTAAAAGCACGCGTAAAACGTAAGGGTGGTACTGGTTACAAGCCAGTGGCACCCCAAGAGGTCGTGCCATCAAAAGTAAAGTGAAGTACGGTATTGATTACAATAATCTTGCGTTGCTGGGAAGAGCACAAGCGCTGATACTCAAAAAATAATCCGGAATATCTGATTATTGTTCAAAATGTACTAACCTGCCGCCGTATAACTGTACACCGTAGCTAGCAAACACGAACATCAGGAGAATTAGAAGTGTCGATACCTATTGAAAAGCAAAAGTGCAATTAGTAATTTGAGCGCATTTTTAGTTCGGCAGTGTCTGCCTTTTAGTTATTTTAGGTTAAATAAAAAGCTACTCACGAGAAGTATTTCCTTAAAGCCGCGACATAGTTCATAGACCACTTTTCGCATGTGCGGCACGAGCGTGAAGATACGTAGTGGTCGCACGCAGCGTAGGATCATGAGCATCTGTGCGGCCGAGCCCGGCGGCACCCGCACCGGCATCCAGCACAGGAACGTCAGGGACACCTGCGCGCCGACACACACATACACATACATACACACACACACACACACACACAGTGGTCGCACGCAGCGGAGGATCATGAGCATCTGTGCGGCCGAGCCCGGCGGCACCCGCACCGGCATCCAGCACAGGAACGTCAGGGACACCTGCGCGCCGACACACACATACACATACATACACACACACACACACACACAGTGGTCGCACGCAGCGTAGGATCATGAGCATCTGTGCGGCCGAGCCCGGCGGCACCCGCACCGGCATCCAGCACAGGAACGTCAGGGACACCTGCGCGCCGACACACACATACACACACACACACAGTGGTCGCACGCAGCGGAGGATCATGAGCATCTGTGCGGCCGAGCCCGGCGGCACCCGCACCGGCATCCAGCACAGGAACGTCAGGGACACCTGCGCGCCGACACACACATACACATACATACACACACACACACACACAGTGGTCGCACGCAGCGGAGGATCATGAGCATCTGTGCGGCCGAGCCCGGCGGCACCCGCACCGGCATCCAGCACAGGAACGTCAGGGACACCTGCGCGCCGACACACACATACACACACACACAGAGTGGTCGCACGCAGCGGAGGATCATGAGCATCTGTGCGGCCGAGCCCGGCGGCACCCGCACCGGCATCCAGCACAGGAACGTCAGGGACACCTGCGCGCCGACACACACATACACATACATACACACACACACACACACACACAGTGGTCGCACGCAGCGGAGGATCATGAGCATCTGTGCGGCCGAGCCCGGCGGCACCCGCACCGGCATCCAGCACAGGAACGTCAGGGACACCTGCGCGCCGACACACACATACACATACATACACACACACACACACACACAGTGGTCGCACGCAGCGTAGGATCATGAGCATCTGTGCGGCCGAGCCCGGCGGCACCCGCACCGGCATCCAGCACAGGAACGTCAGGGACACCTGCGCGCCGACACACACATACACACACACACACAGTGGTCGCACGCAGCGGAGGATCATGAGCATCTGTGCGGCCGAGCCCGGCGGCACCCGCACCGGCATCCAGCACAGGAACGTCAGGGACACCTGCGCGCCGACACACACATACACATACATACACACACACACACACACACACAGTGGTCGCACGCAGCGGAGGATCATGAGCATCTGTGCGGCCGAGCCCGGCGGCACCCGCACCGGCATCCAGCACAGGAACGTCAGGGACACCTGCGCGCCGACACACACATACACATACATACACACACACACACACACAGTGGTCGCACGCAGCGGAGGATCATGAGCATCTGTGCGGCCGAGCCCGGCGGCACCCGCACCGGCATCCAGCACAGGAACGTCAGGGACACCTGCGCGCCGACACACACATACACACACACACAGAGTGGTCGCACGCAGCGGAGGATCATGAGCATCTGTGCGGCCGAGCCCGGCGGCACCCGCACCGGCATCCAGCACAGGAACGTCAGGGACACCTGCGCGCCGACACACACATACACATACATACACACACACACACACACACACAGTGGTCGCACGCAGCGGAGGATCATGAGCATCTGTGCGGCCGAGCCCGGCGGCACCCGCACCGGCATCCAGCACAGGAACGTCAGGGACACCTGCGCGCCGACACACACATACACATACATACACACACACACACACAGTGGTCGCACGCAGCGGAGGATCATGAGCATCTGTGCGGCCGAGCCCGGCGGCACCCGCACCGGCATCCAGCACAGGAACGTCAGGGACACCTGCGCGCCGACACACACATACACATACATACACACACACACACACACACAGTGGTCGCACGCAGCGTAGGATCATGAGCATCTGTGCGGCCGAGCCCGGCGGCACCCGCACCGGCATCCAGCACAGGAACGTCAGGGACACCTGCGCGCCGACACACACATACACACACACACACAGTGGTCGCACGCAGCGGAGGATCATGAGCATCTGTGCGGCCGAGCCCGGCGGCACCCGCACCGGCATCCAGCACAGGAACGTCAGGGACACCTGCGCGCCGACACACACATACACATACATACACACACACACACACACACAGTGGTCGCACGCAGCGGAGGATCATGAGCATCTGTGCGGCCGAGCCCGGCGGCACCCGCACCGGCATCCAGCACAGGAACGTCAGGGACACCTGCGCGCCGACACACACATACACATACATACACACACACACACACACACACAGTGGTCGCACGCAGCGGAGGATCATGAGCATCTGTGCGGCCGAGCCCGGCGGCACCCGCACCGGCATCCAGCACAGGAACGTCAGGGACACCTGCGCGCCGACACACACATACACATACATACACACACACACACACACACACAGTGGTCGCACGCAGCGTAGGATCATGAGCATCTGTGCGGCCGAGCCCGGCGGCACCCGCACCGGCATCCAGCACAGGAACGTCAGGGACACCTGCGCGCCGACACACACATACACACACACACAAACACGCACTGACGAACACACACACTAATATATTTTTGCCGATACGAGTTTACTATGCAAATGCTTACAAAATCCGACACGCTTCGTAGTAGAATACGAAGATCTATGACCTACCTAGCCAGATCGGGTCAGACCAATGTATAAAATTGGTTTACTGTGTTCCGTCGCGTAGGTCCATGAGTAATTCAAAATTCGACAGGTTATTTGCTTTACATCTTTAAACCTAGTGTGTTGCGTGGGATCAAATATTGTTTTAAAGCAACATTTGAGAAACTTACAATGTAGATGAAAACGTCCAACACTGCAGCAGCGTCTTTGAGATAAGCTTTAGGCGTGAAGAATAATCCATCTGCTAGAATTTTTAGAGCTAACTCCAGGCTCATGAAAACCACAAACCCATATTCGGCGATCTGAAATAGAAAATCAAATAAATATTTTATATACTTATGTTACAATAATATAATATATTTTACACAGGGTAATACAATATTCACACCGTAATACAATTTCTTAGTAAAACTCATATTAAACCTAACCATATCTAATAATCTTACCTGCAAGACAAAGTTTTCCATAACTCTGTAGGTAGGCGTCTCAAACATCATAGATAAGCACGATAGCGTAGTTACCATAATCATAACCCAATCCATGTACGTCACAAGACCAAGGAAATTACTGAAAATAGCAAGTGATGCTTATTGTTTGTAAAATACAATGATGAATGAATATAATCTTTCAATATACCACACTTACTGAAAACTTTTATAGTGTACTTTTCTTTCATTGCCAGTGACAGGGTCTCGTAGACGAGCGTCATACCGCGCGTCCACTATGGCGCGACATATCTTCCTGAAGCGAGATTCTCTGGGCACTATCAGAAGTGGGGTGTCAAACAACGGATGATTCTCGCGTAAGTCTTCTTCTCGTTGATTCCTAAATGTTTGTATTATAATAAATTTAATAAGACTATACATATCGTTAGTGTATATAATGGTTTGCATCACTTAGCACACCTCCTCATCTCGGCCTGTTGCCGCTTGGCCTGCAGCAGGCGTATGTCGAGGTAGGGCGGGCGCGCGCGCGAGGAGGGTACGACCCGCGAGGCGGCGCCGATGTCTCCGTTCTCCAGCAGGTGCTCGTACGTCTGCTTCAGCTTGATGGACCCGCTGCGCACCGAACGCCGGATGGAGCGCGAACCGAACCTGAGAGCCATATTATCGCCCACCCGTTAATCAGGCCTATAATTTTAATACCAGCGAAATCAGTGTCAAAAAAATTAAATACATACTTCTTCTGGTCGACCCGCAACTGCTTAGCGCTTGATATTGTCCCCTGCGGCTTTAGACCAGACTTGCCTCCGGTGGCTAGCATTGCTGAATCCCCTAGAAGTGGCCGGTGGTTGTTAGAGTCCCTGCAATCGTATAAAAGAACAACTTGCAACTTCATACATAAGTAACTAAACTATAGTACGTAAATAAAAAATAAAAACAAAAAAAACCTGAATCACGAGACGATTAACTGCAACAAAAACGGAACCTGTAAATGATCAACAAAAAAATAACTTAAAGCAACACAAATAAACTGAACAAAATTTTTAGATAGTTTTTAGAATACTGCCGTAAAATGTTGTTTGCGGGACGACTCGGCAGATTCCTTGTGAATACTAACTCAATGATGGAGCTGACGACGTGTCGCCTGAGCGCCGAGCTGGGTCGCTGCGAGGGCGGCGCCACCATCAGCGTCTTGACGAGGCAGCGCTTGCGGTACGGGAAGGCGATCTTAGCCACGCCGATGTACTCGAAGGCGCGCCGCGACACGTCCCCGCCGCCCGCCGCGCCCACCTCCTCCTCGCCCTCCACCTCGCACACGAACTGCCGCATGAACGACTCGCGAACCTACATCAACCAATACATCGTGTTATCATCACACTACCAAACAATCATGTTCAGAAGTATATTTAGAATGACCACTCGCGACTGGCCCTACACTTCTTGAAACTATAAATTATATTTATTTCTGTAAATAGATTAAAGACACTTTTACAACTGATTTAGATTTGAAGAACTAGATGGCGCCGACATTTCTTAAACGTTCTCTGTTGTAAACGTTTAGGGAAACTGAATAATAAATGTTATATAATAATATTTCACACCTTAGGGAGATTGAAATCGCCGGGGACCTTGTGCAGTTTTGTCATCTGCGGGCTATCGGGGAATTTTTCGAATATTCTTAGTCTGAATGGTAGACTCTCCTTTATTTCGGCACTTTGTTGGCGATATCTGAGTTGCTTCAGTTTCTTAATATCCTCATCCAGTTCCAAATTGTCTAAAATTACTGCCACGAATAGTGATAATACAATCTGGAATTGAAGAAGCGAGCTGTCAGAATTGTGTTGTGTGGAAATACTTGGATTATATGGATGATCTGGCTTACCAGAGTAACAAACAGATGATACAGTATGAAGTAAATTGCAACTAGAGGAGTCAATGTTTGGCTTGTCCGTACCATGGTTTCATCCATTACCTCTACCCAGGCTTCTTGCGTTAGAATTTGGAACATAGACATGAATGCCTGAAAGTTTTCATATAAATCAAATAAGTAATGTATTAAACTATTGTTTTATGCAAAACAGTCACTACCGCATTCACAATATTGAACACCATTGTTATAGGAAGACATAAACATTACCACGTTTAAAACCTATCGATCTGCATTGTCCTACTGCAGGTCAAAGGCCACCTTCTCCCATAATATGCAATTCATAAAATATTGTTATTAACCGGCGGTTATATAAGAGCCATTTAATAAATTAATATTTGAGAAAGTCAATTGAATTGACAGACGAAAACCTACTCCCACAATAATAGACTTTTTCCCCTATAACAATTATCTGCAATAAAAGACCCCAAATTTACCTCATCAAAAGTTTCAAATTTTGTGAATTCACACAGAAAACAAAACAGCTGCATTGAGATAGAAGAACTGATTATAAGTAAACACATTGTGAATATTATCAAGCTGCCAAGTTTCTTTCCCGGTCCAAAGATTTTGTAGACAAATCCTTCTAATAAAGGTGACGCTTTGATTAACCTTACTATGCGCAGAACCTGAAACAAAATCAATGTCAATATTCAAAAATTCATTCTATCAACATAGCCAAGAAAACGGTTGTCAATTCAAGGCTGAACGTCACTTGCATACGTTATTAGCTTATTTTAAGATATTTTAATGAATGTGCCCGAATAAAGGTGATAATAATAAGAAAGTTTTCAAAAATTATATAACGATATGTATAGGTACCTGAAAATATGTAAATCCTGACATGTATAGCTGTGGTATTATGTGGATCGTTGTGCCTATAGCCAAAAGTAATTCGAACTTGTGAACAGAGTGCTTGAAGTACCCCTTTAGTCCGAGGCACCATATTTTTATTAAAGCCTCCAAATCCAAGAAAATCGTGAATGCAATCTGAAAAAAAATAAATTATTGTAAAATAAAACACTAATTTTAATTCCTTGGTTTAAAAAAACAGATGACTACAAAAATAATGTGCACGTCATGAAACTTAAGACCAAATAAAATAGAAATATCAGTATTTTTGTTACCTCTATATAATAGTATTTTTCGTAAAAGAATTCTCGTGGATTGTCATCATGTTTGAAGTTCATTGTAGCTGTAATTATTCCATTCGCTAACACAACCCCCATGACTAGTAACCGGAAATATGCGGACCTTAGTAACTTATGGAATATTTCTGGTGCACTGCCTGAAAATGATTAAGTGAATTAGAAAGATTATCGAGGTTATAATAAGTAAGGCCCGTCACAAAAGGATAGTGGGTGGAGAAGCACTATGGTGCTCTCAGTTTCTGGCTGACGCAGATGCTGGCCGGGAGCCAACGCCAGGTTGTCACCACTAAGGAGTGCCCTAAGGACACGGCGCAGCACACTGAAGTCAGACTCATCGTGGGTTGAGCAGCATCGTGATAATATTTTTGCGATCTTGGCAATGGGAAATTGTTCATGGTCGGAAGAGAAAGAGCGTGGGAAGCCGCCAACTCATAGAACAAGCAAGCTATGCTTCCAAAAGAAGCGGTGGAACAGGAAAGAAAAGCTACCAACTCTCTCCTGATCTGTAGTATACACACCGGAGGGCGCAACTAAAGCTTCAGCATCCATGTGACCAGCAACCTTTCTTTTGAGTTCTGGGAATGCTAGACCACAGCCTATCACAGTAGTGGCGAATGGCGCGAATCCCATAGTGAGTTTAGGAAAAGAGAAGGCAATTGCGGCTAGGAGTCGGTCTGAGACTGACATACTCTGCTTCCACCTTTCAGGTGGCAGACGATCTTCGTCCACTTTATGCACATCCAAAAAAAAGGTTATTGATAGTACACGAAAATGAAAATTACCTGAATGTTTATTTTCATCAATAGTAACCAACTTCCATCCATTATCATCACCAGTGAAAAACTGAGTAGTGCTACCTTTAGTGATGGGGTTCCTTACACCCCACATTTGCTGGAACTGCACCCTTATTTCATTGAATGTTTCAGTTATAACTGCTATGAAAACATTTTTCACTAGCCAGGCCAAAAAGAATATCATTGTGCTGTAATAATTTATATTTGTTAATGAAAACATTAAACATTTAATAGTAAAAAAAACAGATATCAGATGGTGTGACGTAAATAGTGGATACTCCTGGCTGTACTAATAGATAAGATCTTTTACCTTTTTTATCTTTTTTAGAGAAGATATATTTGTTTAATCTAATAGATATTAGATATCACTATTTGAATGTTGAAGCTCCATGAACGTTATCGCCAATATGTTTTTTTTTTATAAAAATGGTAAGGTACCATTTTTATAAAAAAACTAAGTATTTTCTACTAACTAACTAAGTATTTTCTTTACTATTTTACGATTCAATTTTAATTCATTATGTTTCCTAATAAATCCGATAGCCAAAATACACATGTACACAAATACTTTTCATATCCCGAAAGCCAAAATGGATAAAAATAGATTTATCTTGATTAAAGATTATTTTACAGCTATTTTATATAGAAGTATCTTTTTTTTAAAGAGTTGCATCTCGCAAGTTTTTTTCTTCTATATGTATCGCGTGATATAATAATAAAATTATGATATAAATCTTATGTCTTATAATTAAGGTAAGGTCAACCTTTTATGTATTGATACTGACACAATAGAAAAACAATTGTTTCGTTCTTGCGGTATCTTTGAAAGCAATTACTTATTATTGAAGCAGATAAGCTATTTACCTAAAGTATAATGCTGATCTCCAAGTTGGTAGCGAATCAATAGCACGATACATTATGAAGACCCAACCCTCCTGAGAAGATGCCTGGTAGACAGTGAACAAGCTTGTTGCTAAACAGAAATATTATTGGCTATTGATAACATATCTAAATTTAAATATCATTACTTTAAAATTTATTCTACTTACTGAATTCCTCAAAGCCAT
This sequence comes from Subacronicta megacephala, assembly GCA_958496365.1. Classification (NCBI taxonomy): domain Eukaryota; kingdom Metazoa; phylum Arthropoda; class Insecta; order Lepidoptera; family Noctuidae; genus Subacronicta; species Subacronicta megacephala. The sequence goes on along the minus strand of OY292515.1, from coordinate 8,931,024 downwards.
TGAACCCCATGATATATTTAGATAAATTAAGTTTCATACATTTCATCCCAGGAGGACATTGATAACCGGAATCAGGGTCAGGAGAGCAAAACGTATCAGGGATAGCTAACGAGTTTATAGTGATTTCACTGAAAAATAAAAATTATAAAAAATATGCAAACGGCTTTGATCAAAATAATATTTAACTATTCAAATTAAAAAAATATAATTATACTGACTAGGGGTTAGTGTCATTCCTGACACAATGATGTGTTAGTTCTCCAAAAAACTGTACACCCAGTAAGCTATACAGTGACATAAAGAACAGGAAAAACAGAGTGACATTATAAATCTGTTGACTTGATCTCCTGTAAACAACAAATTAAACCAGTGTTATAATTATGTTTTCATAGTTTTAATAGTCTACACAAAAGCATAAACATATTTTTGTTCAAACCTTGGTTAGGAATTGACTTACTGGTTTCTAACACTTACGCGAATATTAGACATTGAAATAAAACTACTTTTTACGGATTTTATCGCGTTATATTGATATTTTTAAATTCCCGACGTTTCGGATCCTTTACAGCATCCATGGTCACGGGTGGACTGAGGTGTTGGTCGTCCTAATGTCAAAATTATCAACAGCTACCCTACATTTTGTTGATTATTATTTATGCCGGTCACGCAGAATGAGCTCACCGTATCCTTAGGTCTCGCAGTCTTGTGCTTGGATTTAATGGAATCTATGATGGGGTTCCAAGCAGATGTTAAGACTCAGCCATCTTCTCTATTGAAATTTGGATGTTTTTTAATTTCAATAGCCTCGCGAATCATCCTAGGTAGGAATCGGTTTTCTTTTGCAAGGACTCGTGGTTTATCAAATCTGATGTAGTGCTGGGCCTTGTCAAGTGTATGTTCACAAACTGCTGACTTCCCGGAACGGCGGTGTTTGACATCGGCGATGTGTTCTTTTAAGCGGGTCCCTATGCTTCTTTTAGTTTGGCCTATGTATAAGAGACCGCAATCACAATCAAGCTTGTATACTTCTGCATCTTGTAGAGGTATGTGGCACTTGACAGGTGGTAGGAACTGACTAATTTTCTTCAGCGGCTTGAAGTAAGTTTTGATTGAAGCCTGCTTCAAGATATAGCCAATCATGTCTGTGACTCCTCTTACATATGGTAACACAACAGGTAGTCGCTCAACTGTGGTACGTTTCACGCGGTTTCTGTGATAAAATCCGTAAAAAGTAGTTTTATTTCAATAGGAATTGACTGTTTATTATTTCTAAATTTGGTTGGGGATTTTTTTTCAGCTTTTTTCGAATAGCTTTCTTAACTATTTTTTCTAAATTCTGAACAAGTATTTTTTTACCTCCACAAAGAACCGACTTCAAAAAGGAGGAGGTTCTCAATTCGACTGTATTATTTTTTATGTTTGTTACCTCATAACTTTCGACTGGGTGAACCGATTTTGATGACTCTTTTTTTATTTGAAAGCTGGTGCTAATTTGGTCCAGTTCTGACAATGGCATCCATGGGAAAACCATATAAGTCTTAAATTAGCAGAAGATTGTGTTTAAATTGTTAAGAGTCTGCATTCTAATCTTAAATTGTAATAAACATCAGTTTCACAAAGTTAATCGAGATTTTTGGTAGTACCTAATATGTTTATCTATCATAAGTATACTCCATATACCTACTATATAATTATTCTATACATGTGTATGTCACTGAACTCCTCCAAAGACTGGACTGATTTTGATAAATTTTAGTGTATGTCTTTGAGTCCCTGGAAGATTTAGGTTCACAGTTGGTCCCGATTGGTGATGCGATCGAGTTTGGGCAGGACATGTTTGTCAGCTCTGCTAGTTGAGTATATAATATATAAATTAATCAAAGAAATAGATATTATTTGCAAACAAAATTTACTAACCGTAGGTATATTTTTTAAATTTCACTTACTTGAATATCTGATTGATTCTAGATTTTGGCATGGAGAATTTTAAAAATACTCTCAAAAATCGTATCATAATCAATGGTCTCGGTGCTCTTAATATGCTTAAGTAACTATATCTTGGCACTATACCAGTGAGTTCAAACATTTGTAATAAAACTGACACCCAAAGAAAAAAAACCATTGAAGCATCAAACTGGCACCAGTGATCTTTTAAGTATGCTACATCACCCTGAAACAAAAATTTGATTTAAATACAGTACTAAAACTATTTGCTTAAAACTAAAACATCTTTTTGAGGCTTAGAAGAACATAAACATAAAGCAATTCTTCAAGAATCAAATATCAGCATGGTCTGTGTTTGGTACCCTGAAGTGAGGATAGACTTAGCCTGATGAGAATTTTAACTATAAAAGAATTAATTGAATTTTAGCTGTAACTTAATTCAAAATTGCTATACTGAGCCAATCAGACTATTTTTAAAATATTAAAATATTCACTCCTCAGCCTGTACCATGATTCTGGCTGATTATCTCTCCTTAATTCAATTTGGTGTCCAAGCAGAGTTGATCCCTTTTAAAATATTATAGTGTGAAACCACTACCCCCATTAAACATTTTCGTGGTAGTAGTATCATGCTGGCATCCTACGTGCCAACATGAATTCGTCAGCTTGGAAGTACCTTCAGTATTATCATACTACCGTCCCACAGAATATCGACATGAAGTAGCAGTATGCATGCGTTTCGTATGGTGAGTGTGGAGTGCTGGAGGCTCAATTCCTTCCTCAGTCCCCTTCTTTCTCCTTCCCCTACCATTTCCTCAAATAGGCTCGGCAACGCATCTGCAACTCCTTTGTAGTCTTAATCTTGCAGATGTCTTAATCTCGTTCCTATCTCATTTGGGATATAAAAAAAAAACATAATTTAATATGGATAAACTGAAATATGTACACGACTTACCTTAAGTATTCCCCTTATATGCATTTTAGCTATCATTTCTGCAGTGAATAAAAGTGTAACACTACAATCCACTGCAAATGTTATTGTTTGTAAATATGGGTACTTCTCAAATGATTTGGGCGTATTCAGTGACACTGACATTAAACTTAATAAAGCACATAATCTCAGAATTCTTCTAACCCATAACTGGAACAAAGGTTCAAGTGGAATATATATATAAAATAACTCTAATAACTTTATTTGATTACAATAGTTATTGAAGACAGGCACAAAACAGACTATTTCATTATAGATATTCCATCAGACAAAGACCATTTTTGTACATCTGTAGAAGTTAACAGTAGGGCCTAGTAAGACAGCAAATCTTATATTCAGCAAAGTGCTTTGTATAAAAAAAAAACAATGGGAATATGTTTTAATTTTTATTAGATGGAGTTCCATTGGAATTTGTTATTTTCACTGATCATTAATGAATTTTGATGTTTTTTTGTACATACACCACAAGATGCTTCAAATCTGTTTTCTTTCCTAAATCATTACCTGCTATATACACATACCCCATACCTGCATTTATTACAGCTATGGGTGTTTCTACAAAAACTATTCTATGAATAACTACTGTTTAATACTAGCTGTTGCCTTCAGTTTTGCTCACCAGCTAACAGGATTATCATTATTTATTAACTTATTGTTTTGTAACATATGGAAAAGAAAGAATAGAAAGGAATAAGACGTAATATTTTGCCAGTTTAGGCCGGAAGAGTCACTGTTAAAATAATTATTATTATTAGAATGTATACATACTTTATACAGTGCAATATTTTCTAAATGATTCAAAATTAACAGTTAGGCTGCTAGCTGATAATGTAAGTATATAAATTATAACTATTCTTGCAAAAAAATAAAACAAAAACTGGCTAATCTCAAACTTTTTTTTTGACAGGGTTGGAAAGGTTTAATAAACTACCCACTGCTCTGGAGAGGATTGTTGGGTGTGTTCGAATCCACTCTGAAAACATTGATCTACCAACTAAAACTAGCCTTGGATTTTGCCTCACCACTTTAGTACCAGGGCTACGAGAGCACTGTAGCATTTGTCCACAGACCCGGCAGTGATCATTATGATCTCAACCAAGATCAATATTAATTTCATATTAATTTTATATTTTTGAAATTGTTGTTGATTAATGCTGATCCTGCTTTGAATTGCCATGTTGACAGTACTGACGTGTAAATCCAAAACACTGTATCTCAGAAATATCTATTTCGTGAAAAGGGCTTTTAAAACTTTTTTTAGTTTTTGGTATGTTTTGGTAATGTTATTATAACATTATATTATGTGTTATATACCAAATTAAAGGTATTTTTACGTTTTATCGAGCCATATATATTTCACAACCATACTATTCAAACTATTAGAATAATCTAAGTAAACGTGTATTGCCTCTATAAAACTTGAAGAAAATGTTAAGGATTGTTTTAGCAAAACTCTGTATGTTTAGTTACAGTGTTTTGGATTTACACGTCAGAGTACCCCATGAAAAATTTGTTTCAAACATATAAAGCTAATAAACTAAAGACTGAGTCAGACTGAACACTCCCAAGGCTATAATACTAAAACACCACCATGTGAACACCTAGAAACATTCATAGTAAAATGGACTTTGTGAGATGAAACAACCAATGGGTATGGTCTTGAGAATGTCTTCAGAAAATTGTAAAAAAATAGTATCCCCCATATGTCAGTCAGCTTTCAAATAAACATACCATTACATAAACCCATGTTTAGCCTGTATATTTAGGGTTATACGGGCGAGCCTTTTGCCATCAACTGGGCATAAATCCAGAGTCCGAGCTGCTACTGGGAATTTTATAGAAAAACCAAATATTGCTTTGCTCAACCTAGGGACCTACTCTCTGACCCCCAGGACCTCTTGCGCAACCACAAGACTGATGAGGCAGTCAAATAAAATTAATATAATTATTCCAAACTTATGAGGGAAATAATAATACCTTGTTTACCCACTCAATATCAGCACTTTCATTTAAAGATTCTTCTGGACCGTAGTCAGCAAGTACTGGCTCTCCTTTTAAGCTTTGTTTTCGACCCAACATTTTCATGAACTTAATTATTATTTTATTTGAAATTTTGCGTGGAAATATCGGCTGTATGCCGAACTTTGTAATTCAAATTTAATTTAATTCAGGCGCAACGCTGACCACAATATTTATCCAAAATCACTGAAACACAAAATAAAATCAGTTTACGTCTGGCTATTTTATTTTTATACTCCGTAAATCCTTTTTACATAACGAGTGAATATTCGTGTAATTAAAGTAGGCGAAATTATGTTATTGATTTTTAGTTTTTGAATGAGATGACATCAATTTTTTTTTTTTTAATTTATTTTACGGCCCTGGATACAAGTCCTTTAAGCCTAACTTATTACTAATAATACAGTTGTTATGTACTTATGATTACAATTTTCCTACAGTGTTAACAATAAATCTATAAATAGGCTTAAAATAAGCATGTACGGATAAAATATATTTAAGGTTCGATGGAACTAGTACGTCTTTAACAATTAAATTTTGTAGTTCTGTCACTAGTATCAAACGTTCCAATTTAAACTTTTGACAGTGCATGAAAATATGTTCAAGGTCAGAGACCTTATCACAACGATCACATTTTGCTTCAAGTTCGGTTATAATTTTCAGTTTTGCAAGATGAGCTGGAGTTTTGCAGTGTCCAAATCTTAGTCTGTTTATGGTAGTAATAAAGTTTCTGCTGTTTGCATCTTTACTTTTGTGATACCAAGGTTTTAGCGGCGGGGCATTCTGAATATCTGTGTACCACTTGCCTTTTTCTAGACTAATAATCTTCCAGTAATCATGCCACAGTTTCTTCAGATTAGCAGATAATAGTTCATAAAAATCTGTGAATGGAACTTTTAGTATATTAAGAGGAGTGTCCCTCGCGAACGCAACAATGTTGCACAGTTGTCGCTGTCTCTATCCCTCGCGATGCGAACGCGTGCCCGAGAGGAGAAACAACAATACATTTGCAATATTTTCACGCGTATTTCTTATGTTCCGAATTTTGGAGATACCTCCCATAATATTGTTAATACGTAAAAAAAAATCTTGTAAAAATATATTCACTATATTATCTGGGTTTCTTTCGAATCAGAATGTTTCTGTATTGATACATTGTCGAGAAATACTAGCATAAAGTTGGGCCGTTTTTCAACGAAAATTGCCAATCTTTGAGCTCGTGTAACTTTTTAACCGTATATTGAAATGAAATTGTATACTACAGGAACACGTATTTTAATGATAAGATTGTTACTGCAAAATTTCAATGACTTTCATTGTTTAAAATCCAAGCAAGGGCCAAACTACGTTTGTATGGAGCGCGAAACGGATACTATCCTCTTAATGTGGTCTTCATCACAATCTCCTCGTGTTGCTTTATCTACAACTTCGTTTCCAGAGATACCGCAATGAGACGGTACCCATTTAAATTTTATACATTTGCCTCTCACATTTAATTCTAATAAAATCTGTCTAATATTGTACAAAATAAAATTTAAACTATATCTAAAGGAATCATTTTTTAAGGCTAACAAAACACTTTTGCTGTCAGTGACAATTAAAATATTGAAAGTATTTACAGTGTTAACATAAAGGAGTGCTCTATAAATGGCATAGCATTCAGCTGTAAAGATGCTACAATGGGGATCTAATTGAAAACATTTGGTTTGTTTAGCTTGTGGGTCATAATATGCTGAAGTTACTTTATTTGAGGCTTTTGACCCATCTGTATACAGTTTATAGATGTTCGGTTCACTGTGTACATACTTTAAAAATTCAGACTGATTATTAACCTTATTCAAGTCAGTGACAATTAAATCATTTTTTATACAAGTAAAATCAGTTTTATATAATGGTAAAGAATTAAAAGAATTGATGTTACTGCATAAATTCTTGACATATAGTGTTATAGCTAAAATTTCTGGTATATGTTCAGATACAAGTGATTGAGCATTAATATCAATACTATTTGTTAGGCTCTGTGGAAGATCTTGTCTTGGTAAAATTCTATCTAATATAAATGTATTGTTAGTAGCTAACATTTTCAGTGTGAAAAATTCTGCAATCTGTAACCGTCTTAATTTGAGAGGCATTATACCTGATTCTGATTCCATTGCATTTATTGGAGTTGAGCACATGGCACCAGTAATTATTCTAAGTGCTTTATTTTGTATCAAATCTAATTTCCTGAGATAGCTAATATTTGCATTCATGTAAGCTAAACAACTGTAGTCAAAGTGACTTCTCACAATACTTTTATACAACATAGATAAGACTTTTGGGTCTGAACCCCAATGAACACCGGCTAGAGAACGTAATATGTTTAAACCTTTACTAGCATTCTTTATAATATAGTTAATATGGGTCTCAAATGTTAATTTTGTATCTAAACATACACCAAGAAATTTCTTTTCATTGAACCAATTCAAAGCATTATTATTAAAGTGAACTGAAGGGATTTCAGCAAAATCTAAAACTTTTTTACAAAATATCATGGCACCACTTTTGCTAACATTAATGTCAAGTTTTAAACTGTCATAAAATTTATGAACTTGACACAGACCTTTGTTTAAGTTCCCAATGGCCATGTTTACATCATTATTTACACTATATACAACAATATCATCAGCAAACAATAAACATTTAACAGAGGACTCTGTTAAATGTCCATTAATTTGTGAAGTATATAAACTATATAACAAAGGGGAAATAGTGGAACCTTGCATTGTCCCTTTATAAACATGTCTAGGTCCATGTAAAATATTATTATATTTAACATACATTACTCTGTCATATAAAAAATTAAATATCCATTTACAGATTTTCCCTGGTACACCAATATCACTGAGAATCTGAATAAGAATAGAAGGGTTAACATTATCAAATGCTCCACTAACATCAAGAAAAGAACAGGCTGTATATGAGTGACTATGGAAGGAATTTTTAATATCTGTGATAAGAGCAATGAAATTTTGTGCTGCATTTCTACCTTTACGGAAACCAAACTGTTGTTCTGGTAAGATATTATGTTTCTCACTATAATACTCTAATCTAAACTTTAACATACATTCAAAAAGTTTACCTAAACAGGATGACAGTGATATAGGTCTGTATGAATTACAATCATTCTCAGGCTTATCAGGTTTCAGGATTGGAATGACACATTGTGTTTTCCAAGAATCTGGGATAGTGTTGGACATCCATAGCAAGTTATAAATTTCTAACAATGTCTGTTTAGCTGTTATGCTAAGATTCTGAATGACTTGATATGGAATTTCATCAAGACCAGGTGTTGTGTTTTTTCTAGATCTAATAGCAATTTCGAATTCTTTAAAAGTAAAAGGCTCAGAGAGGAAGTAGCTTTCAGTGTTTCCTGCTAATTCGAAAATATTTTCTAACCTTGATGTATCTATATCTTTTTCAGGTGGAGATGTAGGGGCATATTTTTCCAAGAAAGAGGGGATCCATTCATCATTTTTTGGGGGTTTTTTATGTGTCACACGTTTAAATCTACGAATGTAGTTCCAAATCATGCTAACAGGTGTGTATCTATTGAATGCTTCACACAACAATCTCCATCCAAGTTTCTTTTTCTCACAAAGCAATTTTTTTTTTCTAGCATCTACCTTTTTATATTGTATATAATTATCTATTGTAGGGATTAGTTTATAATTATTCCATGCTATTTTACTATTATGGACAGCTGTTGAACACTCAATGTCCCACCAAGGAACCGGTTTTTTTATTTTATATGGTTGTTTATTTATCATTTTGGGAATACATATCTGTTTTATATTATATAAAATATCGCAAAAACTATTGTATATATCAAGTGCGTTACCAGTTTTAAAGTTTAAATTAATGAATGCTTTTTCACTTTCAGCATGAAACTTGGACCAGTCTGCCTGATTGTATATAAAGCGCTCCGATGGATACCCTACCTCGTATTTATCTACAGAAGTCTGGATATTTACAACTGTTGGAAAATGATAGCTTCCCATTGGATCATCATATACTTTCCAATCACATAATGGTGCTATTGTGGGACTCACACATGTTATGTCTATAGCAGATTGATTATGTCGTATAGACCCGACAGTGGTTGGTTCACCTGTGTTCAAAATGCAAAGATCACATTGATCTAACAAATTAAACACATCATTACCTCTAGAATTGGTAGATAAGCAACCAAACGCGACATGATGAGCATTCAAATCACCTGAAAGCATAACAGGTTTAGGCAAATTATCTATGATTTGTTTTAACTTATTGCATCTAAATCGCCCACCTCTTGGAGGACTGTATGTAGAAAGAAGGGACAAGTCACCTAAATTTGTTTTAATTATAATGGCAACTGATTGAAGATATTCATAGAAAGGAGTATGAACTATTTTGTATTTAAAAGTATTTTTTATTAATATAGCGACACCACCATGTCCACTAGATCCATTCTGTTTAATGATATCATAACCAGAAACACTGAAATTAGTCTTATCTTTGAGCCAGGTTTCATTCAACATGCAAATGTCTATATCGTTATCAGAAAGGAAGTTAATTAACAAAGGTTTTTTATTATTAACACTCTGAATATTAAAATGAGCTATTGTAATATATGTCTTAATTTTACAATTATTATTTTTAAAGTGACTATCCATATTAAACTAAGTTTGATAAGAAAACATCTTTTATTTTATTTAATGTCAATGGCTCTGTTCCAGATGAATTTGCTAATGCTACTAAAGACTTAACTATGGCATTTAAAATTATTTCATTATTAGCAATTTGTTGAATTTCTGTTTTCTTATCTATTACATTGCTTTGTTTATTCACAGGAGTATTAACAGATTTATTTACAGCATAATTAGCAGATTTATCTACAGACTTGGGTTTTAAAGGTGGGAAGTTATTATTGTCTTTTTTTTTTTTTTTTTTTTTTTTAAAAGCTTACTAGCAATGTGGGTCACACATTACTAGTATTCTTGTTAACCCCTCGTGCTAAGCTAAATGCTTGTGTTACGAGTGGGTTCACGTCGGTAGTGCAATGGGTGGGGTTCGAACCGGCAACCATATGATCGCAAGTCCGACGCCCTAGCCATTAGGCTACCGACGCTTAAACTAACTCTTTAACTAATGAGGCAAATGTATGGTTTTGATTAACAATCATATTACGTTTTTCTTCAATTTTCTTCTTTTTAATGGGACAATCCCGAGATATGGCAAGATGAGCCCCGCCACAATTAATACATTGTAAGGTATCTGAAATACATTCTTTGTAGAAATGGTTTCCTGAACATGAGGAACACATCTGTTCCCCTCGACAAACTTTCGCAGAGTGGTTGAATTTAAAGCATTTGTAGCATTGAATAAGTGGTGGTACATAAGTATTTACTTGGTATCTGAATAAATTTAAAAACACATATTTTGGTAATGTTGTGGAAGAGAATGTTATTGCTACTGTAGTTAACGGTACCAATTTCTTTTCTGAGTCTCTCTTTAAAAATCTTTTTATAGATATAACATCTGCATCACATGTAATATTTTTATAAATATCTTCATTGGATATATCAGTAGGAACGAATTTGATGATGCCCACTTTTTCAACCAAGTGAGCGGGAATGAAGGCACGTAGATTATATTTTCGTAAAAAGTTATCAAATTTAAGGAAACTATTAGCTGCAGCTGCTTTTTTGAAAGTGATGCCTATCTTGTAGGCATTGATGCGATACACACTTATAATTCCTTTAACATCGTCTGTAAATAGTTTGGTCAGTTTGATTGGGTTACGGTTCCCAATTTTTTCCTTTTCTTTTGATTCTACATATACGGTATATTCGGTACTTGAATTGTTCTCCAAGAATAATCTTGTGTAATTAGTTTTAAAAAACATTTTATACTTCTCTTCCTCCGATATGCCGGCTATCCTCGACATCTTTCGTTTTCGGTCCGAAGACTCATCTCCGTCACTATCTTGACCCATACTGGGTAAGGAGTATTTATAAGTTATTGAAAACTCACTAACTGTAATATATATTTCAACCAAGCAAGCAATAATAAAATTAAATAATTAAATCACGCGCGCTTAGTTTGACTTCCCGCCAAAAAGTGAGAGATGACATCAAATTCACACAGGGTTGCCTGCAACTCCAATTTTGTTTTTACCCCTAGAGCTCAACTTAAAAACCCCTAAAACTGTAGGTACTATTGTTTTGGAAAACTCCCTAAATAAAAAATAAAAGAAATTATACATTTAATTAATTCTTTTTATATAGATTTTCCAGAATTTCGGACATTAAACAATTTTTAATCGGTTCGACATTTTTATGATCATACATACTAACGTTAAATAGTTTTAACATTTTATTTGTTGGAGTAAATGTCACGAAAGATCCTAATCGCTGTAGTGTAAAGTGGACCATCATCACACTTTGCAGCATTATAGAAAAATCCCTAACAAAACAACTAAAAATATTTAGCCCTTAAAAATCCCCTAGCTGGATTTTTTCCCCCTAAATTTAGTGGAAAAACCCCTAAGATGGCACCCCTGCATTCACATCAAGCAAACAGCATTGCCAACTGTACTACCAGCTCTGTAGCTAGATATTTTTTGTAGTATTTTGGCATAGATGCAGAGGCCTTTGTATCATTCTATAAACCAAATCTTCCAGGGGGTCTACTCTCAAATATTCGAATCGATACGATACTACTCCGAATGTATCGCATCCACCCTACTCTAACAAATGTTCGAATCCTTTGTCGTTTATCGTATCCATAGACTAAATATTTTGATTTTTTTTACGATGTTCGGAGTGAATGATATGTGTTATCCTTGATAAAACAACTAAATATTCTCTATGGCCTCATTGTCACAGTTTAAAATGTCAAAACTTGCAGACGCGCGAGATTTTGTTTTAAATAATCTAGAGTTCAAGTGGTTTTAAAATGTTTCAATAAGAAACTTATAACAGTCGTGAGACTAGTGCAGTGGGTATGTATAACTGATTTTATTATTTCACTAATAAAGTTTGAAGAACGTTTAAAGAAGAAGTAAGTATTAATGCAATTATTTGTTGTGATGGAGCAGTGTGTAGGGAAAAAATGTATTTGCGTTGTATTACTTTTAGATGACCTAAAAGTAATACAATGCAGCTTCGAACAATTAAACGCCTTGGTCAGAGAGTAGCCTTAGAATAGTTAGCACAGGAGCTCTTTGGTACACTTGATGTATTAAAATATTATAGTGTACACACGGCTACTGGTCAACCTATTCAAAGCCAGTTTAAGCGGATCTCGCATTGTATAGACTTCCTATACAATAAGAGGCCACCGTGAAATGGTTTTGTATAGCTTGATGTGTAGCTGTGCGTACCATATCCAAATAAATGTATCTCATCCTGAAACTTTTTCGTTCTAATTTTAATACTAACTTTTATTTTGATTACAATCACTGTGCAAATTAGCAAAATCTGTTAATTTTAGGTCTTAAATGAATGTCTACTACGTGTTGAGGGAGCAGTCGATGTCAAAAGATGAAATACAAGAAAATTAACTGAACAGTCACCAAAAATCACAAGCGAAAATCAAAACGATAATGCCGACGACGTCTTAGGAGGTAATGAGGGGTAATGAGGTATCGTTGAGATTATCGTAAGTCGTAAAGTGTACGTTTTGGTTGTTGTCAAATTCGAATGTTCGTTACATCTACACCTTAGAGTAGGGTTACGATCGATATTGTCGAATTTTGTATCGTTCGTTCTCTCATCGCATCGTTACGACAATCGAAACGATGTAACTAAGAGTAGGATTCGACGCGACAAATGTCACGACATATCGATTATCGATTTTACGAGTAGACCCCCAGATTCCCACATTATCTTACTTACCCTACGAATAAATAATATCGTAGTACTTACCCCAAAAAGTAGCTAGAAGTTGCCAAAGTTTATACGATTTTGACGTCGATTCATTTACTTTTTTTTTAAACTAAACGAATCAACGTCAAAATATTTTTTCTACACCCAAATTATTGTGTGTAATGGTGTAATGTAATGGTTATCTTTACTTTCGTAATAAATTTACAGGTAGATAATTTTATATACATACATACTGTACATTATATATTTATTCTTCTATGAAATTCTCAGTAGCAGCTCGAAGTCTGGATTTGTGCCCGGTTAATGGCAATAGGTTCGCCAAGTGACCAGGGTATACTGAACTCGTATACGCTCGATGTGAAGTCGACAGTAACTGTGCGTATAAAACTCACGTAATTTTTTCTGTGAAAGAGAAGAGTTGAAAGAGTCTTTCAACTCTTTGGTATAAAAGCCTCTGAAACTATGTCAAAATATTATAAATAAAATATATTAGTCTATGGTCTACGACTTCACCGCACAAACAAGTTTGTTCGAAATAAGTAAGCCGATCGGAAGTTGTCTGCAAGTGGTTTAGAAGTGGTAAATTTTAATAGAAGGAGTCGGTGTAAAGATAATTAGAGTCGTATATGTTTCATATTTCTAATGATTTTGTTTAGTGATTTCGATATTTATGTATAAAACATAGGGTAAAGCACCCTATTACTGACACCCCCCCAATTTATTGACACTCTATTTTTATTATCAAAATATAAGGAAACTTGGTAACCTAAGTGTATTATTTATTAAAATGATTTTTGATAGTTTATTTTTGTATGCCACTGGCAAAACTAATCTGTTAAAAGAACTAAGACGGCGCCAAATAGCTGATTCAAATAGAGCAATCAGTGTTTTAGAAGGAGAAAGTTGGTTTCCTTAAAGTTTCGATAAGGTAAGCGTTCATTTTAATCGTGTTAAAGTATTCAGAAATTCGAAAACCTTTCTTTGAATGTTGTGTTATTCTAATTTTGAAGGTTTATATAGCAGATTTCAATGGTTATTTCTCACTTTACTGTATTAGTTTAATTTTTACAGGGTGTCGATTTTTGGTATGTCGAAAATAGTGAAATTCCAATTTATTGACACCCATGTCAATAATTGGAATTTTCAAATTAGTTTTAGAAGAGGCTAATTCAATTGTATATACCTAGTTTATGACTTGATATATGACTACAAATTAGATTAAAGTCAAAATACACCTTTATTCCAAATTCCGACATGGGTGTCAAATCAATATTCTCTATACAAACATCAGTGTTGATAATTGGGCAAGGCTATGTCAATAATTGGAATACAATGAAGACATAAGAACTCTCTTCCATAAGTTACATGTTTGGATACTTCTGCATCCTTTACACTCATAAAATAAGGATTATGCAAGTTATGAGCAGATAATTATGCGGTTATCATCAGACGAACATTTCGCTTGTGTCGCATGATCGCTTTCATTAGTGCATAGGTATGTGTTTTGTAGTTAGACAATTCCTAGCATAAAACTGCGAACAACATTGATTAAAAGACTTCAGAACCCTCAACATGAAGCCTGTCCGGGTCCTGTTACTCTCCTGACCGAAGCCGAAGAAAATTACTTAGTGGAGTGGATCAAGAATCATTAAAGATAGAGAAAATCCTCCTATGATATTAGTAACCTCAATATCATTTTTTAAGACCTATCCATAGATACCTCACACATATGGGTACAAAATTTTTGAGTTTCAGTTCAAAGTATGGGGAAACCCATTTTTTTCTATTTTTGTGTAAAAATCTTAATGCGGTTCACAGAATACATCTACTTACCAAGTTTCAACAGCATAGCTCGTATAGTTTCAGAGAAAAAATTCTGTGACATACGGACGGACAGACAGAAAGACAGACAGACATGACGAATCTATAAGGGTTCCGTTTTTTGCCATTTGGCTACGGAACCCTAAAAATGAAGCATTGACTGTAGAAGAAATTGAAAGATTTTAAACACTGAGATAATACCCAAGTAGGTACCTATTTAGAAGTTCCTCTTGAGAATTACCTCATTAATTCCAGTGATTTCAAGTATAAACAAAAAATACGATTTATTTGTTAAGTTGACTGATTATACTCAAATTTTTCTATTCGTAAATACAATTTCATAATAAAATAGGTTAATTACAAACAATTAAGATTTGTTTTATTTTAAAATACTGTATATAATTCTTATTATTAGGTAAACCTACTAAGAAAATTGCAGTGTCAATAAATTGGTTCAACACATGACGATAATAGGGCGGAATGTGTCAATAATTGGGCAAATCATAGTAAATCAATAAAACTTGAAAAAATAATACCAAATATCATCGAAATATATTTTTTGTTAATTATTATGGAAATACAATACTTGCTCTATTATTATAAATCGGATATCCAACGGGCAATACCGTAAAATGACAGATATTAAACTATTTCGGCACGATGGCCCTTAAAGTGTCAATAATTGGGTATCTTACCCTATATTTAAACGATTTTATCACCGCGGTAGTTCGGAACGGCTAACTTCCGATCGGTTTACTTATTTCGAACAAACTATACGCGAACATCCAAAGAAACTTCAAAGTCAAATTGTTTTTGTCACTTTGATTGAATTGAATTGAATAGATTTGTTTGTTTGTGTTGGTGTTTTTGAATTCTGGTGGACAGGTGAAATAATAAAACTTTAGATTAAATTGATTTACTCTCTGATTTTACAATACGATCGATATTATAAAAATATTCATCGTAAATATTGTAAATGAAAAGGGTTCTATTAGAACTATATTAGTTCTTCTTCGCATTTAGAAGTTTTCATAAGTTATAAAAAAACTTCTGGGCTTCTAATGTTTTGGATCTTTTTCTAAATTAAATCAATAAACTGCTTTAGTAAATAAATTAGGCGCAATGTTTATCTATATGAGTAAAAAGGTAATTTAAACTTTGTTGATATCAAGTGTTTCCATAGTGATTTATGAGTTGGTACAGTACGAGCTCGCGAATGTTAGAATACATGCATAAAAATATTTATAATACAGTTTCACACATTCACACATGTTACTGTATATAAATCATCATCATCATCATCAACCCAATACACTGTCCCACTGCTGGACACGGGTCTCCTCTCAGTACGAGAGGGATTAGGCTATAGTCTGCCACGCTAGCCTACTGCAGGTTGGCAGACTTCACACACCGTCAAGGAAATCTCTCAAGCATGCAGGTTTCCTCACGATGTTTTCCTTCACCGTTTAAGCACGTGATAATTAATTAATTATTAATACGCACATAGCTTCGAAAAGTCAGAGGTGCGTGCCTTGGATTCGAACTCGAGACCTTTGAATTCGCAGTCCAATGGTAATATCACTAGGCTATCACTGTACTTTTTTTGTTCTTTTTTTGTTTATAAATATATCTTAATAAATTTTTAAGCAACTTTCTGACCATTATACTAATTTAATGAAAACTTAATTTCAAAACTTTTGTATATGTAAGATAAGTAAGTCTGGATTCTGGATACATATCCAGATCCAGGTACGGTCGTAAGCACATCAGGTCATACAAAACTGTCAAATTTCTCCAAATTAATTTAAACTTTTAAATTGTCAGTGATTGAGTTCAAAATCAACTGAGAAAATTTGACATATTGTGGTAACTTGATGTGGTGGCGACCGTACAATTTAAGAGACTTATGACACATAAGTCATAAGTAATGACTGACTGCCTCGTTGGTCTAGTGGTCCCAATCGCGACTGCTATGCTAGAGGTCTTGGGTTCGATCCCCAGGTCGAGCAAAGTGTTATTGAGTTTTTCTATGAAATTCTCAGTAGCAGCTCGGAGTCTGGATTTGTGCCCGGTGAATGGCAATAGGCTCGCCCCCTATTACATGCGACCCAAACATACCGGCGAACTGTGGGTGTACATTAAGTACACCTCTGCCTTACCCTTCGGGGAATAAGGGCGTGATGGTGTGACACATAAATATGTATGAAAGCAGGTCGGCTTATAGTAGTATCTTAATTTATGTTTCTACAAGGGTATTTCAGAAAATCATTAAATAATGATTTAAGTGATACAGTACTCCACCCGCAGAGAGCATGTACAATCCAGTACAGTGGATAAAATTTTCCTCACAATCAATATTTCTTGTGATTTTACTTAATTCAAATCAGCAAATAATCAGTTAGATTTTAACATAGTACCTATCTTGTGTAGTTGTAAAAATTAAATTAAAATAAATTTCAGATAGCAATACCCA
Source organism: Subacronicta megacephala (assembly GCA_958496365.1). NCBI lineage: Eukaryota > Metazoa > Arthropoda > Insecta > Lepidoptera > Noctuidae > Subacronicta > Subacronicta megacephala. The sequence goes on along the minus strand of OY292515.1, from coordinate 8,913,866 downwards.
AACAGTCAAATGTAACTTGCATATCATGGAACCATTCATCAGGATATATAGCTGTTGGTGGAGAAGATGGTATGCTGAAAGTTTTGAAATTGGAATCTGGTAATACCTAGTATTGTTTTCATTCCTGCAGTGCATGCCTACATTCAACTCATACAACACATAAAAAAATACAGTTGTTTAGTTTATTCATAAGCTTACTGAGCAGCTGCCTCCATTATACTGAGAAATAATATTTATACATAGATTTTGTTTTAATAAATAGGAGGAGGAGGAAATCTTTCAATGAACCTAAGCTTGGAAGGCCACACTGGTCAGTTGTGTGTGGCCATATGGAATGAGGTGTTTCAGAAACTGACTACCAGTGATGAGCATGGTGTCATCATTGTTTGGATGCTGTATAAGGTATCTGTCTTGGAATCATTAATTTTGTTAGGAGAGGTTCCTCTCATCAGCCTAGTCCTAGCTCCATGCCAGTATTTTCCTTCTACCTATATCATTGTTATTTCTTGTCAGGGATCTTGGTATGAAGAAATGATAAATAACAGAAACAAATCAACTGTGAGAAGCATGGCTTGGGGCTCTGATGGACAAAAAATTTGTATAGCATATGAGGATGGTAAGGCATTTAATTACCTGTTTGTTAATAAAGATAGGCAATTTTGTTACAAAATGAGCTTCTATTTATTACAGGAGCTGTTATTGTAGGTTCAGTAGATGGTTCTCGAGTGTGGGGAAAAGATATTAAGGGGCCTGGACTTGCTGCTGTTCAATGGTCTCCAGATAATTCACAACTACTATTTGCGCTGTCTAATGGCGAGCTACACATTTATGATGATCAAGGAAACTTTACTGTATGTTTAATTTATTACAGAAGATTATATTCATCATTAACTCATAATATTTTAGAAAATTTTTGGTATTCCAGAAAAGATAATGTCCTTTTAACCATGTTTTTTCTGGTTTGTTATTTTAATATGTCTGTGTGTTTCTTAACCAAATCAATGGCATCAGATTGGTCTCCTGTGTCCATGAAAAGTTGTTTTTTATATTATAGATCTAGATAGATTCATAAACTTTTTAGATTTCTAATAATGTTAAGTATCTTAAAGTTGAATGGGTTTAGGAAATATTTCATAGATTCCTGTGAATATAATGACTAATTTGTACACAAAAGAGGGCTCACAAAAGAGATCTATAATTAAAGCTCTGGTCTTGGGTATAAGCAAGTATATTAATAATATTAATATACAAAATCCATTAAACTAAAAAAATTAACACAACAAATGTAATTGGATTCTTACACATACATTTATATTAATAGGTCAGTATGCTGTGTGCCAATTGTAAAATTCACATATTTATGTCTTTCAGATGCCTGTTACTATTAATGGTGTATCAGGATCTATGGATATTGTTACAATGGTCTGGTATGCTGGAAGTGCTCCAGTCAACAGACCCGTGCTAGCAATATGTTACAGGAGTGGCATTATATTATTAATGAAAAATTGCAATGAAGAAGGTACATAATTATGTATGATATTCATAAGGCTTGAGTTGTATTTAAAATACAATTGAAAGATACTAGCACACTGGTGTGAAATAATATTTAAGTGGGTGTACCTTAAATCAATCAAATCAGCTTGTCAGCAGATCAGTGATCAAATCAGCTGTTTCTCATGGGGCAAAAAATAATCAGTAAGCGTAGCTAGCATATCTAATAAAATGAGAACATTACAGTCGCATTTAACCAACTCCGAATAAGTTCCCGTAATATTACTAAGTACAGTTATTACTGTTTATTTCATTCAATTTCTCTTTGATTTTTTTATGCATTTGGTGTGTAGCGGCTACTCTAACATGGTGAATTGCGGCCTAAGAATAATAATGTGTTTCTTCACAGATAGTGTAGTTATAGAATCAAACATGTTGATAATTGATTGCCACTGGAATCATAATGGCACCATCTTAGCTGCTGCTGGTTGCACTGGAGACAAAACTAATGTAGTACAATTTTTTGGTGCATATGGGGAGGTATGTATAGTGTGACCTCTACACCGCATCAAGCGCTAAATTTAAGTCCCTGGAGTACTTGATTATTTTTGTTTTCAGCATATACGGACCTTGCGTGTACCGGGCGGTAATATGAGGGCCTTATCCTGGGAGAAAAAGTCACTTCGACTTGCTATCGCTATAGATTCCTTTATATATTTTGCTAATGTTAAAATGGATCACAAGTACGCCTTTTATGGGAATACATTGGCATATGTATCGGGCACAGAAACAGTCACTTTTTGGGATACTGTTACACATCAGGTTTGTGAACATATATTATCAAAATAGCATTACTCATCTTTATCGTCATCATTATTATCCTAGCCTATTCCTCAACAATGTATCTACATATTATGTTGGGATTGGCTTCCAATCTACCCAGAGTCTGCTGCTTAAACTCCTCGTTTTAAAATTTTCGAGATATCTGATCTTCAAATTTTAATGGGATAACCTCGAGAGTACCCTGTCAAAAAAAAAGGTTCGCTGTACGGTTTCGTACACTTGCACAAAGATTATAGTTCAAGTTAAAGTTGTAGTTAGGGTGAGATGAGAGCGGAGAGAAAGAAGATCACAAATAGTTCACTCTAGTTGAGATTTAATACTTAAATATGACACATAAGATAATACAGGCAATTCTTTTCTCTAATAATGTTAGATGTATGTAGTTATTGCACACACTTCGCTCACATACCTACTAAGTTTTGCACTGTAATTAATTATATATTTAAGTTATTAAAATGACGCACGCCCAAAGTAGGCCGCGCCGTCAGCAGAATATGTACGATGAGATTGTACATTCGCAATTGACGGATAAACCGTTAAAAAAATGATCGAACGTTCCTCCTTTTTCGAAGTCGGTTAAAAATAACATACCATCACACCTGTGTTTCCCGATGGATAAGGCAGATGTGTATTAATGAACACCCTCTGTGCGCCAGTATGTTTAGGTCCCATGTACATACCTAATACGGGGCGAGCGAGCATATTAAGTACTATTAGTACAGTGATAGCCTAGTGACATTACCAGTGGACTGCCAAGTCAAAGGTTTCGAGTTAGAATCCAAGGCATGCACCTCTGACTTTTCGAAGTCATGTGCGTATTAATAATGAATTATCACGCGCTTAAACTGTAAAGGAAAACAACGTGAGGAAACCTGCTTGCCTAAGAGATTTTTATGATGGCGTGTGAAGTCCGCCGCTAGTGTGGTGGACAATAGCTTAATCCCTCTCATTCTGTGAGGAGACTCGTGCCCAGCACTGGGAAATTGTGATGAGCCAATTGCTATTAACCAGGCTTGATCTAGAAATCGAACCTCTAGCATAACCGCCACAGTTACGACCACAAGATTAATTAGGAAGTAAATAGGTATTATATGATGTAAATAAACTAATAACCCATATAATGGTTGTTTTTTTGTGTTTAGTCGTGGGTAAACCATATACCCGATGTTATCGATATGTGCGCGGTTGATGAATATTGTGTAATAGCCACTCTGGGACAACTAATAATATCAAACCAGCAAGGAATTCAATGTGATGGTGAGTGTATCCACATAATTATATTAGCTATTTGAATTGTTTTTATAAACATTTAAATAGCTGGTTGACTTTTATTAGGTAAGTTCGAAATGAAGTAGATATTTTAATTATTTCAACGACTTTAGGGGCAGTCCATTAATCACGTGATGTTTTTTTTGGCATTTTTAACCCCCCTCCCCCTTGGTGATACATGGTGAGATTTAAGACTAACCCCCCCTCCCCTTAAACTTGCGGCGCGTATTCCGAAAAAATAAATACACGTGATATATTATTACACCCCCCCCCCCTCCCCTCGTGATATTTCGTGATTTTTTATGGACCCCTCCCCCCCTTTCGAGCCTCACGTGGTTAATGGACAGCCCCTTATTATAAGAACGTAAAGATTAACAAAATGTTCTCTAACGAAACTGCTTGGTACTTAGGTACATGAATTTTCAAGGAGATTACTAGATTTCAAAACCTTTACTTTCTTTTTGAATCACAGGAGTGATATTTTCTTGATGTCACACATTCTTTACGATTTTTTGTTGTCGATTGAAACGACACAATAGATACTCTTGTTTTTCTTTCTCTCTCTGTTTTATTTTAAAGAATTCTTCGGCGTTCAATTAATTCTGAATCTAGCCACGTCGCACGGTGGGCTGAAAATCGGGTTTCATAGACATAGCGATTTCAATTTGCAAGTGCCGGTTTTTTTGCCGGATATCGCTTCTATTAGTTATTACTATATTCAAAAATGACACCAGAGTTAATTCTGCACAAAAACGAAGGAATTATAATTTTTTTAAGAAAAATTTGTATGGAGCTGGTATTAAAAAGTTAATTATCTCGTAAACAGCAAGGAAAACCGTAATATCCTTACAGGTGGTTATAGTACTAATTATTTATGATTTTTTGACATATGTCATATAACGGTTATCGCTGCTAATTTTTTTTTTTAAATCGTCAAAATATTTTTATTTATTTTTACATATGAAACGGTTCCTTTTAGTGTTTAAGTTGAGGAACACAGACTTTTAATAACACGTAACATAAAATAGCATCATCCTTATATTCCCGAAGGATTAGTCAGAGGTTTAGCGTACATCCACACTTACACAACTATGTTTGAGCTAGATAGATATATGATGATGATGACTGATATATATAGACCTATGTATCAATACAAAATGAGTTTTAAAATTTGTAAAAACATATTTTTATTTGGTATTTTGGTACCAAGTAAGTGGTATTGTTTGTAACTGTCTGAAGTCTGAAAAGTTGATTAAATGATTGTTAATGATTTCTGATAAGTAAGCTAATTTGTTGATTAGTTGTGTGAAGAGTTTTTTATTGACGATTATAATTTTTTATTAGCTCATCTTTCAAAACTCTAATGAGGGTAGTTAACTAATTATCGACGTTTTGCAATAAAAGGGCTAAAATTTTAATTAATAATTTAGATTGATCACATCTGTGCAACTGCTAACACAATTTTTTTGCTCTGTGACTATAAAATCTTAAAATGGAAAGTTTAATCACCAGTTTAGACTTGTTTGTCTTCTAAAACGTGAGAGTACTTCATTTAATTATGAAGTATTGCCTTTCTGCTTTACAGAGGTGGATGAAATCTAACCGATTCCTTGATAACTTCAGAAGACTGTACGGAAATTGGCTGCAAGCAAATATTAATTGGCCAAGTTGTGTGTAAACTTTAGTTAATCTAGAATGAACTGTTGATGATATACCAAGAGCACAATCAGACTTTCAATTAAAGCCATCATCATCCGTTGGAACAATGACAAAAAGGTCTCGAAAACCATTCGAAGATTTGGGAAGTAAACAGAAAAAGAGAAGATCTGATGATCATACAGGCGAAGACTCCAGTGAATTGGCATATGCAGCTACAGCGCGTTTAAAAGAAGGGCATGAGGATATGGCATCTGTGATCGAATACATGTTGAAAAAGCCTGAAGCAGTTATTAAAATTAAAGAAACGCTTAAGACATCAGTAAAAACAGTCATATTTACAGCAGAGAAAGCGCTGGATTGCTCCTTTCACTAAAACCGTCAAAGTGGCAATATATTACTTTGCGAGAGGCTGCCATTCGGGAAGGTGCTATGGATATTTATCCATCCTACTATAAAGTGCAACAAACTAAGCTTGATTGCTACCCCCCAAAGCATTCAGTGTCAGTTACGGATTCCTCGGCTAGGATTACACTTCAAGCTTTACTTGACATCACGGTGACGAGGATCCTTCAAAGTCTTTCTGACAATGCCGATGTGCAAAATAAGCAGCTAAAGCGTATATCCAAGTGGGGATTTTATGGTGCTTCCAACCAAAGCCGATACAAGCAGAAAATGGAGGGTGAGCAAGATTATGCAAGCATTTTCATGACCTCCTTGGTGCCACTAAAACTGACAGATGGAGATAATACTGTATGAACCGAAAACCATGCTCAACTTTGTATTGACGCCCAGTTCAGTTAACTTTTGTAAAGGAGAGCGAAGCAGTTGTCATCGGTCTCAAAAAACAAATGGATGATGAAATTCGGGCCTTTATCCCCACAGAGTGCAGTACATAATAATAACATGGTGATTCATCAACTAATTATGACAGTGATCGACACCAAAGTCTGCACGTACCTTTCTGAGGCCAGATCAAATCCATCGTGCTACCTGTGCTTAGCAAAACCTACGGAAATGAACCGCTTAGATGTTGTAACATCAAAGACTGTGTGTGCTGACATATACAAATTTGGCTTATCATCCCTACACGCACGTATAAATTGTATGGAATGTCTGTTACATATTGCGTATAGGCTCGACTTCAAACGGTGAGCAGCGAGAAGTAATGAAATAAAAAATGTATTCAAAATAAATTCAAGTTCAGCTCAATCTGTTGATTGATGTTGTGAAACAAGGCTACTACCAAGGGAACTACCAATGGCGTGAATACCGCTAGAAAGTTTTTCGAGTATCCCAATAAAACTGCAGCTATTACCGGGTTGGACGAAGATCTTACTAAAATATTTGCAAGCGATAACATTTGGCGAGAAGATCGAGATTGATAGGCGAGAGTAAAATTTAAAGATTTTGCCCGCAAAACAGCAGAAAAGTATGTGGAATTGTATGACTGGTACTACATGTCGTCAACCGTACATAAATTATTAATACACGAGGCTGATATAATCGAGAAAACTTATATTGTGCAATTTCGGACTCTCTTGGAAGAAGCCTCAGAGTCTCGAAACAGATATTTTAGGAGGTTCCGGGAATATCATTCGCGGAAAAGAAGCAGGCAAGATTCTAATCAAGATATCTTAAATATGCTTGTTGTTTCTTCGGATCCTTTCCTAAGTGCACAAAGGCCTAAGTGAGATGCCAAGAGAAAGCAGAGCTTTTTTGCTGAAACTCTCGCAAAAATTCAGTTTCAGGAAAGTGAGTTCGAGTTTTAAGATATATCCAATCTAGATTCTGACTCAGAATTGGAGTCCGAGAACGACAGTGATAAGGAAAATGTATAACATTTGAATTTTTTTTCTATTTTTGCTATTTTATTAAATATTTTTCTTGTTTTATATATTTTTAATATTTGGGTCAATAACATTCTTCATCATTAACAATGTTCTTAATTAAGTCACTAAAAGGAACCGTTTCATATGTAAAAATAAATAAAAATATTTTGACGATTTAAAAAAAAAAATTAGCAGCGATAACCGTTATATGACATATGTCAAAAAATCATAAATAATTAGTACTATAACCACCTGTAAGGATATTACGGTTTTCCTTGCTGTTTACGAGATAATTAACTTTTTAATACCAGCTCCATACAAATTTTTCTTAAAAAAATTATAATTCCTTCGTTTTTGTACAGAATTAACTCTTGTGTCATTTTTGAATATAGTAATAACTAATAGAAGCGATATCCAGCAAAAAATCCGGCACTTGCAAATTGAAATCGCTATGTCTATGAAAGCCGATTTTCAGCCCACCGTGCGTCGGTCAGTATTATGTTTAGTAGTTTAGAAAATAACAAGTTTATAATTTTTTTAGCCAAAGCAGTTAGCATACCAGTACTTTACGTGACAATCAACAGCAAGGCAATTGTTGTGGGAGCATCAAAGGAATCGTTTATAATCTGGAAGTTCTGCACACCGTCCAGACCTCGTAGGTGAACGAACAAAAATAGAGTTACTATTTATCGTAACAATTGATTCTACGTAATGTGATTATTATATTACAGGTGCTACTGAACAATTGTATCAATCAGATGGCTCGCCAGTGATGGCCACCGACACAGGCTTTCAAGACGATACTATCTGTTGTATCGCTAGTTCCGACAGCCATTTGTTAATTGGCAGAGATTCAGGCTCCATATTGCTGTTTTCACTAGTAAATTTTAAGAAAATCACATCAATTAATATGAACTCACGACCCTATAGGTTAGGGCTTAACTCAAACTCCAGGTATGATATTTGATAATGATTTATTCATGAAGAATAATCGTTGATGGTGTAAAATTGCAAATTTGCAATTAGCGATTATTCTCTCCTCATATCTGAAGTTTGACTGAAGCCCTAACCTAATATAATATTTGTTTTTAGTAAGTTTTATGTGATCGACCAGCCCGGTTCTCTTTATTTATTGGACACTGACATGGCAAATAACATAAGCATCGGTCAAGCATTGCGTAAAGATGTATGGAGTGCGCTTTGGGCTTCTGACAACCCACAAATGTTGGCAATCGCAGAAAAAGCTAGACTCTATGTAATGCGAGATACAGAACCTGAGGAACCTTTAACCATGCAAGGGTATTTATGTAAATTTAAGGTACGTACCATCATGGTCTGGTTTAATATAACAGGTATGGTAATTGGTCCAATCCCATAGTAAAATCATAAACTACCTACATTAAACTTAGCAATCCGATACCGATAGCTCAACGTGTTCACAAATTCACAAAGAAGTCATCATCGTCCTAGCCTTTTTTCAACTTATGATTATAACTGTAATGTTAGTCAAAATATTTTTTATTAACGGCTGTTTTCTTGACTAGGAATTAGAAATTACCTCAGCACTATTGGACAACGTGGATGACAAATGCACACCACAGCATATCGCAAGAGTAGAAGTAAAGTCATTACGAGACACGCGCCAACTCATTGAAAAAGTAGGATTAAAAGAAGCAGAAACCTTTATCAAAGATAACCCTCATCCTCAATTATGGTATGCTCAACGCTATATTTATACACAAAAAGATAAGCCTTGCTTCCATGTACTAAAAAAAAACATATTTTTTTTAGGTTACTGCTGGCTGAGGCAGCTTTAAAAAATTTTGAGTCTGAGTCTGCATTAGACACAGCCGAAGCTGCGTTTGTGAGACGGAATGATTACGCAGGAATTAAATTTGTATCACGTCTCAACGCTTTGCATTCAAATGCTCTAAAAAAAGCAGAGATATTAGCTTACTTTAAGGATTTCGATGCAGCTGAAAAAATATACCACAATGAAGACCGTCGGTAAGTAAATTGTTGTGATCATTACAGTTCTCTGCAAGTTCAAGTTCAAGAAAAATAGGACTTAAATAGGGTAGGACTTGAGTTGTGATAAGTAAGTATGTTATTGAACCTTTTGTTGACCTCACACCTTGCAGACAACTCACGTACACCTGCAAAAAGCTGTTGGCACTATAGGTCACAAGACTGGGACTGACTGCACGAATTTTTCACATCCTATCTTTTGGTTGTGTTTCTTATCGGTCAGTTGGAACAAAGGAGGTCCTATGCCAATTTATGCTCTAACGTTAAGCACATTAATGCTGGCGTCCTTCAAGGTTCTGTACTGTCGCTTACGCTGTTATTTTTAATATTATTTTGAAAATCAGCAACATTAATTAGATGAAAGCTTGGGCGCTGAATACTATGCTGGTCGCACGAATATCCACAATTCGTGGTGGAGGAGAGCAGAAGGCGAATTCTAGATACACCCCTTATTTTTCAAAAGATTGATTTGGCGTTGAGATTACGATCGAGGTCCATTTCGGAATCATACAGAAGGTGAAGCCAAGTTGACTTCTAAGAAACTTGGGGTGTTCAATAGCGAAGCGGTACTTAAATTCGAGTCATAGGCTTTTGCTTCGCAAAGCTCAAGCCATATGGAGTATTGTTCTCATATCTAAGTTCTATCGCCTGTTTTTTTAAGAGTTTCGATGAAGTGACCTGGGTCTTCGAGAATGTTAGAGGGTCGCGTCGCGCTGCTGAGGCCTTCTTATTGCAGTATTATACGGGTTTTTAAAGCGGCGCGTATACAGGGCTCTTAAAGGTCGGCAACAGATCAGCAACTCCTCCGGTGGCCTCCGTCTACTCGTATACCGACGTCTGTCTACCGACGACGTAGTCAGTATGTACATATTTATCATTCTTCAACTAATGTTATTTTATTATTTCAGTGACTTGGCCATAGCTCTTCGTAAACGTTTAGGACACTGGTTTCGTGTAGTAGAACTATTGAAAATGTCTGCAAGTACAACCGATGCGCAAGTTAAACAAGCTTATAGTAACATTGGAGATTATTATATCGATAGACAAAACTGGTAATGTATTAAAAAAATGTGATGTTCATATGCAAAGGGATGACTACGCTGTTATTTCGCCGGTCTAAGAGTTTAAAAAATGGTCAATATAGTTGGAGAATCTGTGGAATAGTTAAAGTGCACCCTGGATTTGAACTCAAGAAATATAATGTTTTGTATGCGCACAAAAATATTATTTGAAAAAATACAGACGAAGAAATCATATTATTTACAGATATAAACATAACTAAATTTAATTTTATTATTCTTCAAATTAGTAAGATTCTGTTTTTGAAACGAAAAATATGTTAAATGGATTTGTGTTTTGCAATTTTATACAGGACCAGTGCCCTCGAGTATTACACAATGTCAAATAACACAGAAGGCTTGAAGAAATGTCATATAGCGCTTGAGGATAACGAGTCTTTATCGAAATTGTATACAGGATCACCAAGATCCAAGGTAGTTTTGTAAAACAACGTAAATGCGAAAGTAGAAGTCATAAATAAAAGTGATAAAATGAATGTATTTGATGTGTATATTATACCTATACATATTTCTATTTATTAGGATGTCAGTGTTCCAAAACAAAATCAATTGGATGATATGAATGACAGCATCGGTCAAACTCCATCTATACAGGGTATAATGCAATTAAAAGAATCCGGTAGGATTACACAAGCTGCAGAGATGGCGTATCAGGCAAGTATACAGGGTGTTTGGAAGGTCGATGCAAAGCCGTTAACCGGAGCTAGTGTAGACTATTTAGAACCATTTGAACCGAACTTATGTTAGAGAATGTGTGACTATTTTTTTTAAACGAATTTTAATGTTTTTGATGACAAAAGCCAAAATTTTTCAGTTAGTTGCAAATAATGGCCAGTTTGAAAGATAAATTATTTATTTGTGTAAACAATCTAATAAAATATGATTAAAGCATCTGTGTCATGAAACAATTTTTTACAGATATTTGAAGTCAATGATTTTTATTAGGATTTGAGAATACTGATTTTTGACGGCATTAAAAAAAATTTTGAACTTTATCTTCAACAATTTAAGGTTTTAAATCGTGTTTGGACGAGATCTAGTAAATAGTTTTTTTTTATATAATATATACGTCATAAATCGTAATGGTACGGAACCCTCCGTGATCGAGTCCGACTCGCACTTGGCCGGCTTTTTTTGTATAAGATAGTGAAGTGACTGCTACTTTTACCCGACCTGACTCCGCTTGACTTTTATGTGTAGGGTGGGGCCAAGGCACAAGTTTATACAAAAGTGGAAATAAACACAGAAGAATTAATTGAGATAATTAATTCAGCATTTCAAACAATGAAACTGGAGACGAAGTTAAAAATAGCAACAACAGAAGTGAGGAGACGGGCCCGTGCTTGTGTTAAAAACTGCGGCGAACATTTTGAACATGAATAATTATTTTAATAAAATTTTTGTTTTAATAATTTCGTGTAATATTTTTTTTTAATTCCTCCTTCAATTTGGTTGGTAGGTCCTAATTTCACTAATTTGTGAGCTATCCACGTAGTTGATACCTCAAAAGAAAGAACAATAACCAGGCATGATATCAAAAATATTTGAATAAATAAGCACCATTCGTGTTTTTTTTAATGCCGTCAAAAATCAGTATTCTTAAATCCTAAAAAAGTCAATGACACAGATCCTTTAACCATATTTTATTAGATTATTAACACATTACTTTAATAAATAATGTATCCTTCAAACTGGCCATTATTTGCAACTGAAAAATTTTGGATTTTGTCATCAAAAATCATTAAAATTCGTTTAAAAAAAATAGTCACACTTTCTCTAACATAAGTTCGGTTCAAATGGTTCTAAATAGTCTATTCTAGCTCCGGTTAACGGCTTTGCATCGACCTTCCAAACACCGTATATAATATATCCATTTTATTATTATTATGATTCTAGCCGATTTCGTCCCACTGCTGGGCCTAGCGCCGCCAATATATCCATAAATTAGAATTATTTTTATTGCTTGGAGTTTAGGTTGGTTGTACAGTCGCCAGCGGGTCAAGCTATAGAAAACTGTCAAATTTCTCCAAATGATTGTAAAACTTAAATTGCTGAAGATAAAGTTCAAAATTATCTGAGAAAATTTGACATTTTGTGGTAACTTGATGTGCTGGCCACCGTACATAGAAACGGATTCAGAGGGTTTTGAATTTTCAATAAAAGCCCCCAATCTTTGATAATAAATTGGAAATAAAAATGGAAATGTTTAATGACAGCAAGGCTAGCTACCGTTTATTTTAAATTAAACTAAAAAATATTAAACAAGAAAGCAACCGACTTCATACACGTTATAATGTTGTGCAAAATTTTGAAGTCGGCACCTTTGATGTGGTTGGATCTTTTGTTTGTTTTCGTCGCCGACTACCGAAACTGTTTTGCATATTACATGAAATCGTTTGTTTTTGGCTTTTTTTTTAAATTACATTTTAATTTCCTCCTTTTTAAGGTAGGTAGCTACTTATATCTACATCATTGAAGCCATGAGCCCATTTCTAATTAAATAACCCTAATAATATTTTTTACTCTGCTTATAGCTAGCGAACTTAGAAGCTTCTAAGAAGGCGTCACCGTTGAAGATTAAAAAGCTGTACATTCTAGCCGGACACTTGTATAGTCAAAACTCTGTTGGTAATTTGACTCAAAAATATTTGTTAGCGTAAACTGTGTAGTAGGCGTAGGTAGCAGTTTACACTAACAAATATTTTTTCTTGTTTTATTCATACTAGAAATAATAATTTTCGTACTAGGTTTACGGTTCAGGTGGGCCGTGAGCCATATATTACAGTTAGTTACAATCTTTATGAGATGGGCGTGTCAAATCCTAAGACGCACTCCAATTTCATTTAGTATTTTCACGAACGCAAAATAAACTTCAGCTTTCCATTTGACTCATTGTTGAAAAGGTGGCTTGTTTCTTTAGT